>BMAU01012505.1:0-191771 GCA_019973935.1 Trichonephila clavipes
AGTGTCTCTATGTCATCATCTCCTCCGGGGATGTAGAGAAGAGACGTGTAGAATATACTCAAGTCTCATTAGCACGCGCTGGCATTTTGTGGTAGGTAATTATTTCCGCCAGAAAATGATTCAATCCATCAGAATTGTTATTTATTTTTGACGTGAAACGTCTTTAAAATCGCGCCGAAACATACGGGTACCAGGTTCAAAAAGTGGACCGTAACGAAAAGGTCTATATCATCGTACCTTAATAATTACAAAACTATTAGTCCCAGAAACGAAAATGTGGTGTGAATATTTCACTTATATAATCAGCTCACTGTTATGACCTTGAGTCCGGGTCTGGGTCGAGCGAGGCGGCGGGGAGGGGTACTGCGTTAACTGTGCGAAACCGGCGCTCTCGCTCGTTTCTATTCAGTGTAACTCGTGACTCCGACTTGATAGTGTGGTGATTCTTTCGTGTGTTTATCAAGATTATTGAAACCGATTGATTCATACAAAAATAAGTGTAATTTGGACAGTATTTATATATATTAAAAATAACCAGAAAGTGATAAGAAAAATATATAAACATTTGCTATGTCGGCCTCAGCTCGTGCAAGATCCAGCCAGAAATATAAATCACGGCTATCGTTGGAAAGAGGGGGCTATGGGCCACACACAGGTACCCCAATGTCCGGCGCCGAGCGAGCGAGACGGTTTCGGGAACGTCGCAAAGCCGACGCTGCGAGGAACTTTTCTGCTGCCGCCAACCTCGCGAGCACCTCTAACACTGGAATACCTGTACTTATAGACGTAACGAATGAACAGACTGCCGCCAACCCCCGAGCACCTCTACCACTGGAATACCTGTACTTATGGACGTAACGAATGAAGATAGAATTAGATGTTAAACCTCAGCCGTCAACATCAACAAGAATTCGGAAGAGAGTGCGCCTTTGACTGGAGTTTCCAAATCCAAGCATGGGCCAACTATGTAGAGTAAAAGCGAAGCCCCACGTTATGTGCAACGTGATGTGTTTGATTTAAAGTTGACACCTATTGGGACCAGAGCCGCCAACATACCGCTCGGTGGGAATATCAAGTGTAGACGTAACCAATTTCCTTTGTGTCCGCAAGCGCGATCACCATTCATAAGTCACAAGGTGGCACATTCGACGAAGTCGTTTTTAACTACGATAAGTCACAACAGATACAGCTTGTGTACGTTGCGCTGAGTAGAGTAACATCGATAGACGGTCTGTATCTCACCAATGATAAAGACGATTTTAAATTTTATCACGGGTGAGGCAGCACGGCGCCAACAGTAAAAGATATTCGTGACGAGTACGATCGGATGGCCAATCATCGCCTTCCCACGTTGTCAATGCGAGCAAGAGCCTTCTGTAAGCGAGACGTCCTAGCCGAACGCAATGAAGACAAGGGTGGTTACCTACATCGACGACGGCAATTAATTTTGATCGTATCTGCTTCCAATGCACAAAGTTTGGTTGCCCATGCAGGAGATATTGAAAGCGATAATATATTGATGAACTCCGATTATATGGTAATTAGCGAGACTTGTGTGAATGAATTGCGCGAACACTGTGATGATCAATGGCTTCGAACTAAGAGCAAGTAATAACACCGCACTTGAACATCGTACACATTGTCCGTCTACCTCATCTGAATTGCCGGTGCGAGGTTCTGCAGCCGGAGGTTCTGCAATCTACAGAAATCTACAAAGCTCCACGAACTGTAGTGAAATCATAGTAAATGCCAACAAGTCATGCGGAAATTCAGTGTTGAGAAAACAATGTCGGCGACATATGCTTGGTGGGCGTTCAAGTCGAAGATCTTACCCTGTTTATCATCGGTGCCGTATATATACATCCTAAGACGTCGGCTGAAGCTGTTAAGCTATGTCTTTATCCATCACTCCTGCCATATTCAGCAAACTTAACAAAATTAATGCAGAACTCTCAGCCAAACATGGAGACTCCAATCGTTCTATGCGGCAATTTCAATTGCGATCCACAACAGAACAGCTATCTTGTTGAGTTCATGAGGAATGAATTCGGCCTTAACTACGCACAAACATCACCGACAACATTGGGCAATACCACTATAGACTGTACATTCACCAGAAATATTAATGTTGACATTATGCCGTATGTTTCTTATTTCACATATCACAGACCTATGTTAAATAAAATCGTTGTCGAATATTAATTGTAATAATAATTTATGTTTCTATTATGTATCTGTTCTTTTTATTAAAATACTTAAAACACCGTCAATGCTGTTTTTATTTATTTCAATCTTTTACTTTAAAAGCGATTCGCTAACATGGACGTTTCACGTGAAAACCAACGGCTGTGTGCCCCAGCACAGCTCCATCCGATTTTTTTTAAACTTTATTTTGCTTTTATTTCTGTATGTCTAGATAAATTGCCAATATGAGGCCTGATTTTAAAATTGTTGCAATTTAAAAATGACTAATTACATCATTCATATTTTCGCTCAATGTACTCCTTCGAGGATAACACTTTTAGCGCTAGCATATAGGCGTATACCGAACGCCAGAGGTAAATTTGTCGCGCAGTTTCCTCCCCAGAGGGAGGCCCTGAACTCTAGTGATGTGAATGTAGGACAAGAAAAAGGCAAAAATTTCCTATCTACTATCATGTATAAAAAGTTATTTTAATTCTTATTTACTGTAAATTGTATCCTGAAAGTTTATATTATCTAAAAATAAACATACATATATAGTTCAGTCTCGTATTAAAGTTTATTTCTGAAGGATATACTGCTCCAGATTTTTGCTCAATTTAGCTCATGGTTTCTGATAAATAATTATACAATCGAGTTTAATTCAAGTACTAAGTGATCTCGGATTAAACCTATGTTTAGAATAGAAATATATTCTAGTTTATTCTAGCAGCGAAAGCAGTTGTAAAAAATAATTACAATGCTCAGTTCAATCTGTGCATTTTCATCAAAGTTATATGTCCATTACGTTATATTTCTGAAAAGAAAGGTGTTTTTTAAAATGATTTTCACGAGCGAGGGGTTTTAGGGTACAATCCCCCCCCTAAAGACCATCGGAACTGTCATTTGTATCACACTCACCCTACGCATTTTCGTCTAAGTGTTTTAAAGAATGTAAAATCTCCCCTTAAGAGAAGTCTGTGTAAGCTACTAGACTCGAACATTAATCAAAGTACCGTTTCAACTTTTGGATATAAAACTTTATAAATAATATGAAAAGTGTTTTAAGTAACTTAAAAGACTGAAATCAATTAAATACCTGAAAGTTGCATATTTTTGTTTAACTTGCTGGTGTGTAAATAAATTTCTAGGGACTCACTTAACCATTTAAAGGCGCAGTGAGCGTTATAAAGGAATGTATAGTTGCTGATCCATTAATTTTTTCTTAAATAAGCTTTTACAGAATAATCAATTTTTTAAAAATTCATTTGGGAATCATGACCGAATCTTGAATGATTGCAATGAATGTCTCTCTTGTGAACAACGGGTGGTGGGTCCCTACTCGGCCACCGTTCTCGTCACTCTTCTTCAGTCCCGGATCATCGACCTCCGCCCGTTGAATTCCCGTCTCTCTCGTTAACTCGTTAGTGGTTGCGTTGCTACTGCCCTCTAAAGAATGTTCATGTGGAAATTTCCCACATAAATCTTTTAAAAATAAATTAGATATGGATTTCTGAGGAGTTATTTTGCCACATAGAGGCACCGTAAATGTTATACAGGGTGATACAGTATAATGGGAATATTTAAAAAGCATAGTGGCAGACTGCCGGACGGTGACCTTGAGCACGTAAACACTTTACCATTTTAGTAACCATGGCTCAGTGGAATGGGCAAATACATGGGTCACCCCTAAAAATGTTGTATAAAATCTGTAAGTTTCGAAGCTGCGTAGATTGAGTTCTGACGCTTTTATAAAAGGACGTCATTGTGCCGCCCCATCAAAACACGCGATAAAAATTCGAATGAATAACTTTGATGACTATATCTGTCCCAATGAAGAAACCAACAGGTCAACCAAGAAGTGCTCGTACTCATCGAACAATGATGTTGTACGTAAAGTTTGCCTTATTGAGCCAAAGGCGAAAATGAACAGAGGATCACAGTAATTTTTAATGCAGATCATTACGAGATGTTGCAACCTTTCATTAGGCGTGGAGTTAAAAAAAAAATTCCACACATAAAATAAACCTAGTTTCACCATGATAGAACTAACATCACACACATTGCACAACAATCAATGGAAGCTGTGCGAGAATTGTTCGCCAGATTTGCCCATTTTTGGTTCTTTCTCTTGTGCAGTTATCTCAAGAGAAAAGTTTGCACGGCTCGAACAAGAACTCTAAATAAGTTAAAACAGAGAACTCAGAATGAAATTAAGAGAGCTGAGATGCCGCAGTAGTCAATGAGGAGAATCACAACAACAGATTTCAAGAATACATTCCTACATGAGGACGGCATCTAAAGGACGTATTTTTTAAGGTATCCGACTACGTTCGGAACCGTGATTTTCAAAAGCGCATAAATGGATAATTTTCATGATATTTAGTGTCACTTAGATTAGAATATATGCATAAAATTGTTTTAAGGACGTTTTGATAAAAAATTATTTAAATTCAATATTTTGGCAAAAATTATCTTAGAATAATCTTTTTTTTCCAAATGTTCTCCTTTTGTGAAAATGCTTATATTAGAATAATGTTTTGCCTGTATATAGCTCAGACCTCTGTTCAGAGGCTCAACTAGAATTTTTGAATTATATAACTTAGAAGTGGGTTTATTCATATTTTACGACAATAGAGGGGAGCAATTTTAAGAAAAACGTGAATAATTATTTCAATGGGTGGTAACTCTGAAAATAATGTGAATTTTTCAAAAATTCTAGATGAGCCTCTGTAGAGAGGTTTGAGCTATATACAGGCAAAGTATTATTATAATAGAAGCATTTTTCACAAAAGGAGAACATTTGGAAAAAAGATTATTCCAAGTTAATTTTTTGCCAAAATATTATATTTAAATAAATTTTTTTGTCAAGATGTCCTTAAAACAATTTTATGCGTGTATTCTAATCTGAGTGACACTAAATATCATGAAAATTATCCATTTAAGCCCTTTTTAAAATCACGATTCCTAACGTAGTCGGATACCTTAAAAATGATACATTCCATGCAGATACCTTACATGGCAAATTTTAAGGTTGTTTTTTTCCTTCACTGTCGAATTTATTGGATTGTTAAAATGTTTCCTTGGTGTGTGTGTCATTTTTTGCAAGGTCATCTTTAATTTCAAGAATTTATCAAACGACTTAACATAGAGTGAACAAGCATTTTGTTTCTTTTTAGAGGAAGAATATCTTAAAAACCAAGCATTATTTCAGTGAAAATTCTTAAAATTACATGAATTATATTGATTCCATTCTACTAGTTTCATCCAGAATAGTAAATGTATTTTATTGTTTAAACGTCACAAAAACAGTTTTTTATATTCTGATACTCCAGAATCCAAGTTGTTTTAAGAGCCAAGGAATAAGACAAGCTCAGGCCTAAAATATCCATTGTTTTTTTAGATGTATTGCAAGGGAAGTCTATTTTATGATATTTACTTTTTTGAAGGAATAGTGATATTTTGTGTTGTAGATTTTTATATTAATAAATATATTTAAATGATGCAAAAATTAAAATACAACTAAATTTTCTACCTTTATTCTTCAGCTCAATTCCTTTACTTCGAATTGCATAATTTTGCGTAAATCGAACCGCTTCAAATATTTTCTAAGGTGTGGCACCCTGAACCATTCTAAAAGGTTTGGCATGCTACAGTTACCAGGTTGCTGACCCGGGGCAAAAGGTATATTAAGGTTGAAGAAATCGGACTTATCCTCTTAGAGCAATTTGTTGTTAGTAATCAGTTCATAAACGTATACATACTGAGATACAAGACACTTGTTCCAATAAAAAATTTTTATATAAAACTTTTTTTTTGTTAAAGTATTTTGATCATTAAAAAAAAAAAAGATCTTGAAGTACGAGTTTTTATCAGCTCCTAAAGCTCACAACCAATAGCCTTCATCCTTTCTTAACCGTCGGAACTCTCCTATTCGCCTTTGGTTCCTGCTCTCTGTGGTCACTCCTTCTCAATCCCCAAACCAAGAACACATCGCAAAAAGCCCCCGCAGTTCAAGATATAGAGTGGAGGAGTCTGACAAGACTCCAGTCTCCAAAGATGTCGAGAAGATGTTATCAAAGTCCTTAACTTATCTTTCATGAAGTACCACGCCCAGTGGTATAACTGTAATAATATAATATAATTGAATAATTGTAATAATTGATACAAGAATTGAATTATAATTGTAATAATTGATGCAATTGAATTAAATAATAATTGTAATAATTGATACAATTGAATTGAATAATAATTGTAATAAATAAATAATTGTAATAATAGTATATAATTGAATTGATTATTTTAAGTGACTTATATATATCACTTTCAAAATAAATGACTCATATATATCTTTAGTTTCATAAGTTCATTTTTCTATCTGTTTATAAAATACAAACTTCTATCTTGTTAATAAAGAATTAATCAAACTTTCTCCAAAATTACTATTTTAAATTAGTTTGTAATAACTATTCACATTACATATAAATGCCGTTTACTTACGATAACTTAAGATTTACGGAAGCATATAATAGAATTTTGGGATTAAAAAAATTTGAAAAATGTATCAATATTAAAACTTATTATCTTTGATGGAGTGTATAGCTTATCTGGAAGAAAAATCTCGATGGATGTTTCAAAAAATTATGTTACTGAGATTATATGCAAAGTTTATATATTCAGTTCAAAAAGTTTAAATTTTAAAGAAAAAATTATTTATTATAATAATTTAACACAAAAAGACAAATTTAAAATGTCAAAAATAAAAACAAAGTTAGTCGCAGTACATATCAAAATAGTATGTGTGAACGATAGCAAAGATGCAAAGCAAATGGCATTGATTTGGCGCTAATGTTTCGGAAGAATGTAATCTTGAAAACCGGATTTTAGCCAACTGTACTTCCATCAAGTTGCAGTTTTTCAACTGTATTCGTTCATAGGTATTAAAGAATAAATGCTTTTAAGATGAGATTAACTTATATCTTTAAACCCACATTTTCTGTAATACGTGATATTTTTTAACAATTTTATGTGTATTTGCTTCAATTAAAATTCCAAAACAAGTTGGAACTATTTTTTCAATCGGATTGTTACATTTACTACCCTTCCCAGCGCTGCCAACTTGATGTGGAACGGAGTATAGAGCCCGGATGGGCATTAATCTCGATCACGATTGACAGGTTGACCGCGAAGATATTTCGGGGTAACCGCCTTCACGTAAGAACTAAAACTCGCATACTAAAAGATATATATTTGTGGAACATCGACGCCAGCTAGACTGGAGTATGTGCTATTCATAATGCATGTGACTATGTGTAGACTATGGGGTCTACAACCCATGGCCCGCGAATGGCCCACTGAAAGCATTTTAGTGTCCATTCTTTTGAATTGGTGGCAATTTTAAAAATAATAGCTTTGTCAGTTTTTGTCCTAAGAAACTTCATTTATTCTATTTTCTTGATATTTAAAACCTTTCACTGATGTGTTTGATATCCGTTTGAGATAAATTTTTCTGAAAATGAAGAATTTTTTCAAAACTTTCACTGTACCTTAAATATAAAAATAAAATCTGAATATGGATAAAATCTCAGAAATTTTCGGAAAATGGAGGACTTTTATCTTTAACATGCTTGCAAGACATTTTAATTCGACCTACGTTTAACTTTTTTGAAATTTTTTCAATTCCTACTATTAACTCACACACTCGCTATATTTTTTATTTATTTGTTTGTTTATTTATTTATTTATC
Source organism: Trichonephila clavipes (assembly GCA_019973935.1). Lineage (NCBI taxonomy): Eukaryota > Metazoa > Arthropoda > Arachnida > Araneae > Nephilidae > Trichonephila > Trichonephila clavipes. The sequence continues at coordinate 7,928 of BMAU01012505.1, forward strand.
TTTGTGAAATTTTCAATCGTTAATAATAATCGTTTTAAAGCGCTCAATAGAGCTGAAATTTAATAATGATTATTTTGGACGACAATAAAATAATTTAATTATAATTAATAAAAATTAACTGATTAAAACTAATTATTTAAAGAATTACAAATATAGCCACGTTGGTGACTTTGCGACCATTTTGGCGACTTGTGTCAAAACTTGGAAAAGTTTTTTTCTCACGTTTTAAAGAATTCAGTCGAATTGAAATTTTATATACACGATTGTTTTGAATACCAATACGATATTTTTTAATGATAATCAATAAAAATGAATTACCACTTAATGTTATGATTCTGTCATACGTATATACATGTTTACATTAATTGTAGCTATTTAGTAAAAAGTAACTAAAATAAAAATTTTCTTTGTTGATCTTAGTAGGAATTGACTTAAAATTTTTCTTTATATTACATTTTTTTTTACATAATTTTCCCGACTGCAATATTTTTTGGCATTAGTGTGGCCCACGGATCACTGATAACTTATTGATGAGGTCCACTTATTATTCTAAATGTATTAATTTGGCCCTCGTGCGTGAAAAGTTGAAAACCCCTTAGTGTAGACTAGGAGTGTCCAACACGTGGCCCGACAGTGTGTAAGTTGTTAGCCCACCGACTTTTTTTAAAAAAGTCTTAAGTATCCGGTTTTTAAAGTTTTTTTTCATTTTAAATTTTTTGAGGAGAAATATATAATATATATAATATATATATATATATATATATATATATATATATATATATATATATAAAAATCTACAATGCATTTGCCTATTACCTGTTCTTGTTTTAAAATAAATCCTTTTTGATAATAGAAATGTCCTTTAGATTAAAATAGATTGATATTTTATCAAACAGTTGCGTTTGATTTTACTATAGTAAATTACTTTTTTAATAAATTTCGAATTGCATTATGCATATCCTTTGCTCTATGGAAGGTACATGATTCTCCGTGTGTGCGACTTTCATTTCTCCTCCTTTTTTGTTTGGAGTGCCCAAAAGCAAGAGGCGGTCAGAGATTTTTTAAGTAAAAAAAAATATTCAGGACGGTTAAGATAAAGGGTAATATTTACTTAATCGTTTTGCGAATGACAGCACAATCAAATTTCAACAAAAAGAAATACAATATTTAAAGCTGTGTTGAGATATTTGTTAAGTGTACGAAGCCTTTAAAAAATAGTTATAATATTTTTAAAAAATTAGTTATGTCATTCAATTAAGAACAAGTTGCAGATATCAAAACAAATTACAATTCCAATACATTAAAATTTTTATTAGTCGAAAGCATTACATTTTATTAGAAATTGCAAGTGTACGAACACTTTTGTGGTCCACTGTATATTCAAAACGTTTTCAGTGCTGGAATTTTAGCAAATTTATTGTGGCTTGTTTTTCAAATGTAACTAATGTTAAATTTGGGAATATGTATATATGATCTGCAACATAAACAAGAAAGTAAATGAATGGCCATTCTTTTAAAAAAAAAAAATACATTTAAAAAGCAATTGTTGTCTCATGCCTGAACACTAGAACGACTGAAATATAATATAGTATACCTATATTGCCCAAAATCAGTCAAAATGACTGCATCGGGAAAGAATAACTAATGCGTAAAGAAATTTGCTTAAAATTAATTTTTTTATATTATTTACTCTCGTATAACAAGTTATTAGTAAATATTAACAATAAAAAATTTACTTCACTTGGGAAAAAATGTATTCTAACAAAGTCTAAGAAACGGTGTCATTATATACGTAATCCTTTGTCTAATTAAAATTAAAAAGCAGTCAAATTGACTTCCTTGCGCAATCTAGTGTTAATTTTAAAATGTACAGTCATTTCAGCACTTTAAACGGATATAAAATGACAGTAAAATTCTTTTCTATTTTTCGTTGATATCATAAATTAGACTACATAAAATCTATCCCGAAATTTTTTCACCCTGTTATTCTATTGCAAAATTTACACAATGGCTTTATTTTTATTCATCATTTACGATATTAAAAGTCGCGAAACATTGCTTTCAATTAGTTTCTTAATATCTACATTATTTATATGAAAATTTGGAAAGGTTCTAGTGTGCTGAATTCATTTGTCTAAAATATAATATTTTAGACAATAATTAAAACTAAAATGTTTCGTTAAAAAAGAAAGAGCAGACGATTCTCGACTCTATTTTTAACTTCGATGACAATTAAAGACTGCGCATATTAATGTTAATTTCTTAGTTTTCATTGAAATTGCACGAATCAACGATGGTAAAAGAGGAACAAATCTAATTTTCATGATTTCTTTTGTTTCTTTCGCAGTGTTTCAGGATTGATTTTATTTAAACTGTGTATATACTGCGTTATCATTCAAATTTGTTCACATTGAGTTTCTTGTCAATATTCGAATTAAGTAACAAAAATAGAGAAATCTTTTGCAAACATTTTGAAAAAAAAAAAACAAAACATGTTTTATATAGCTTATAAGAAAATGCAACCTTTTTAAGGCAGTTAGTTTTTTTTATGGATATACCGAAGTTGATGTAGCATGTAAAAAAGTATTTTTCGTTATTAGTGTGATTTATTGATAGAGAGATTTGTATATCACGAAACGGCCGCGGTAGCCGACTGATATGGGTATCGGATCATGGCTTGCCTTGTCACGAGTTCGAGCCCAGTACCACTAAAGACCCGCCTTGTAGGGCAGCGATGCACGTTAAATCTCCCGAGAGATGAAACGTCCTCCCGTTGGTGTGGTGTGGTAGTTAGGAGTGGGGTAGCCAGGTCAGGTGTCGTCCACGTCGCTTGACCATGGTTCAAAATTACGTGGTCCATCGCCAAAAGCCCTCGTCTAGCTGAACAGTGCGACGTTAATATTCAACCAATCTGTAAATCACGAAGAATAAGGATTTTTTTTAGAAGAATATTTTATAAAAGCATATTTTAAACCTTAAAGAATGGAAAATAGTGTCCTCGAACTCATTTTATGAAGGGGGATTAAAGTTAAAAGTACTATTCTCATAAAGCAATTATAAAGTCATTAGCGAATTTATACAACTTAGACCGACTCTCGTTCATTTTTTTCTTTTTTTTTTAATTTAAGGAATTGTAAATTACAGAAATTTAAAACAAATGCTGATTTTTATTTTGAAAAAGTATCACGTGTCGCTCTCAAATATTATGATACCATCTCGTAAAATTCAAAGAAGTAATTCACATTGCCATCTAATACATATTTTGCCTTTTTCTCGTGGTTTTTTTTTTTTTTTTGTTGTTGGAACCATCTCTAAGCTTTCAAATGAGCAAAAGTACCTCTTTTATAAATGCTAAATTTCTTGTATATTTGTTTATAAAGAGTAAAAATCGAATAGAATTCTTCCCGGAATACGCAACCATTCAACAGACACACACAAAATTTTGATTTCGTGTAAATTTCATTTTTATAATGACATGATCTTGTTCACTATAGTTTCCTACAGCATATAAAACTCTAGCTAAAATGTCTCACATTGCATATCGATATATCGTATATTTTCCCCGATAAAATGAGGGTCGGAACTGAATTTAGCAGCTCAAGCTTTAAATTTTTATTTTCCATGGAATCGATTGTCCTAGGTAACGGACTCGTGTGGTCGGTGTGTCATGAGTTCAAACCTAGTACCGCTGAAGACCCACCATGCAGAGGGGATGATGCATGTTAAATATGTCGGGGCTCAAACATCCTTCCGTTGGTGTGGTGTGGAAGTTAGGAAAGAGGTGCGAACTTAGCTGTCGTCCACGTCAGTTGACCATGGTTCAAAACTACAAGGTACGTCGCCGAAAAACCCTCTGGTAGCTGAATAATGCGACATTAATATTAATTCATTCACTAGAATTGCGTTTTAGCTAAACAATGAAAAATGAAAATGTGTCCAATGGCGAGCACTAAAATGGTCATGTAAACACCAAACCTCTTGACTACATTTTAAGTCAATTCTCGAGAGGATTTTTGAGGATGAACAAAAAAGATACCACCGAAAGGGAAGTCGTAGGAGAAAGACTCATTGTCTCCTATCCAAAAATACTCAATGAAATCGCGTGAATAATTGCTTGTCTCTGAATTATTTGCTTCGGAGTTTTGTACCATCCGAAATGCTTTGACAATTGGTAAAGACCCGCCGTGTAGGGGTGTGATGCACGTTAAACCTATCGAAGCTGAAACGTCCTCCCGTTGGTGTGGTGTGGTGAGGAAGTTAGCAGAGGGGATGCCAACTCAGGTGTTGTCCCAGTCACTTGACCATGATTCTAAATGTCGTGGTCCGTTGCCAAAATTTCTCGTGTATCTGAATAGTGTGACGTTAATATTCACTCAATACATGCAAACAAAACGCTATCTCGTAAATCTCAAACTTCATTAAGCACATTTCCTTATTTTGCTTTATTTTTAGTAAGTATTCTTTCAATCGAATGGCTCAAAATAATATGAAATAACCCTGATAGTATATATTCAAAGTAAAAAGGTACATACTGCAAATAAAGAAGTATCAATATCAATGAATTGCAGAGTTTTTCTATTTAAGAAATGGAGGTTATATATACTCTGTCGCGAACAAAATCATTTTAAAAGTAGGAAAAAATCGGTTTTGGAAAAATGCTGATATAATTTTTTAACAAAAATCTCTTCACCGTTTCGGAGCAAGAGTTTCTGTATGCGAAAGAAATTAACCTCATTGGAGTATTTTTCCTTAGCTTATAATGAGAGTGATTTTCGAAATCGGAAAATAATTTAAAGGATTTGTAGGGGGGGGGAATAGAATTTTAATATTTTTGTATAATTGGAAATAAATGATTAACTTAACAGTAATAAATTGGAATATTTCCATCTAATTGCATTTAAGAGTTGAAAAGGTTTTCTACTTTTTTCCCCTTGCAAGACCCCAGTTTCATCTGGCATGCCCTAGTCGGAATCGTCTATTTATTCGTCTATTGAAATACATATTACCTCGTGCTACAGTAGCCCTGCTCAGACAAAAGGCAGAACGCTTTAATATTAAATACGTGTGACGAAACTGAGTTTATACAACTTTTTTAGTTTTAAAGAACACAAAGATATTGATGAGAAGTATGTCTCCCGGACGATGCAATACAGGCCTTACAACGCCTAGGCATGCTGAGTATAAAATTATCAATCTGATCTTGGGGAATATTACACCTCTCATCAAGCAATGCCCTCCGAAGTTCCAGTAGAAGAGTGGGAGGGGTTGATGGGCTGCAATTCGTCGACCAAGCATATCCCACACATGCTCTATTGATTCAAGTCCGGTGAGTATGCTGGCCAATCCATACGGGTGATATCCTCCGATTGAAGGCATTCGTCTACAATGTCTGCACGGTGAGGACGGGCGTTGTCATCCATAAACAGAAATTAAGCACCCATGGCACCCCGAAACAAACGTACATGTTGTTCCAGAATGACATCCCGATAGATGTGGCCTGTCATCGTTACACACTGTACATGCAGGTTATTTCTGGAATCAGGAATAATTCCTCCCCAAACGAGCCATCCTGCACCACCGTAACGGTATCGTTCAATGGTGTTCTCTTGGTGATAACGGGTACCTGGCGCTCTCCATATTAAAGTCTGGCGAGAATCAGACTGCAAACTAAACCTGGACTAGTCGGAAAACATAACACAAGACCACTGTTGTGGTGTCCACAATGCAGGCCTTCTACTCAGGTTAATCGCAGGCGACAGTGAGTTGCGGTAAGTGGAACACATCTGACAGGCCTACGAGCATATAGAGCAGTGATTCTCAACCTTTTTTGTTGCGGCACATATTTAACGATTTCAAAATTTGGCGGCACACAAAGAAAAAGATAAAAATTATTTACTTACTACAACGCACTGCATAAATAGTTTATGATAAAATTTTAAATATACGAAATAAACTAATATATACTACAATAATAACTAAACGTTTATTAAGGGATTAATTACAAGCTAATAATAAAAATATTTTTAATGCGAAATTTGAGCTTGATGTTTTTTGATAATTTCATTTATATTTGGTCGTAAATATGACAATGCTATTCTCATATCGTCTTCTACATTTAACAATCTTGATCTTTTTTAGTTTTAATGTTGGCTAATGCTTAAAATCCGAATTCACACAAATAAGATGTGGAAAATTGTAATAATATGTTTATAAAGCTTTTTTGGCTATCATTGGATAATCGCATCTGATGTTAATCCAAAATGAATTAATTGATTCTTCTGAATGTTTTAAACTTAAATCTCAATTATTGGAAAGCAAAAAATGAGTTCTTCCTCTTCATTCAAAGTTAAGTCAAATACAGAAGTATACGTTATGAGAAATGGATTACGAACCCAATCAAATTTCTTAATATCTAATTTTGGGAAATATAATGAATAATTCTCTCCTCTAATGTTGTCAAATGATCAAAAACAATTAATTTAATAGTTTTATAACTGTCTTTAGAGACTGACTCAAACTTTTCTAAATTGCCTTCCTGAGCTTTTATTTTTCCATAAAGTTATTTGTTTTTGAATCCCACCAGCTTATCGGTTGAGTTTAAGATATTTTCATTAGGCCCTTGCATACTTGAATTGATGTTGTTAAAAATAACAAAAAATGTCTGATAAGTAAGCCAGTTTAGTACACCATATTTTATCTTCCAACAAATGAACAAATTCATAATTTTTATTTTGTTCAAAAAATATTTTCATTTCGTCTTTTAATTTCAGCACACGAGATATAACTTTTTCTTTGGACAACCATCTTACTTCTGTATGGAGTAACAAGGATTCGTACTTGGCTTCCATAGCTTGGCATAATTTACTAAATAATCTACTTTTTAATGGTCTTGATTTGATATAATTAACCATTTTAACACATTGTTCCAGAATTATTTTCAAATCTGATGGCAAAAATTTTGTAACAAGTGCTTCTTGATGCAAAAACAATGGGTAACTAATATATCCTCATTCAGTTCTTTAACATGTGCTACAAATTCTTTTAGATTTCCAGTCATAGCTGGAGCACCATCTGTGCAAATGCCAATACATGACTTCCAAGAAACTTTAATTTCTTCTAAATATGAACTAATTACTTGAAAAATATGTTTACCAGTTGTAAAATCAGGTAACTCCCGACAACATAAAAATTGATTAATTATATCATTTTCGTGAATAAATCTAACGAATGCAATTAATTGAGCATTTCCTGTAATATCTGTTGTTTCTTCGACTTGTAGAGCAAAATTCGAATTTGAAAGAGTTTTTGCAGTATTTTGCTCAATATTTTCTGACATATCTTTAATTCTGCGATGGATTGTATCATTTGAAAGTGGTATTTTGCAAATATCAATATCAGCTGATCCACCAATCATTGTTTTTACAATTTTGCGACAAGAAGGTAATATAATTTCATCAGCCGAATTGTGAGGTTTTAAGTTAACAGCAATCAATTCAGCTATTTCGTAAGAAGCTACTTGAGTCTTTTCAGACACACATACTTGTTTTTCAAAAACTTTTACTTGCTTAATTTTTGATGATAAAGACCTTTCAAAGTAGCTTTTATCTTTTGTTGAAAGCGAAGGATGATTAGTCACCACAAGTGACGTTGGAGTTTGCTAGGAACCATAGCACTATTTGATAATTTAAAACCACATATCACACACTCGGGAACAACTAAGTCATTTTCCATTGTAGAGGTAAATCCAAATTTCAAAAAATCATCATTATATTTCCGATGGACAACGTATTTTTGAGCAAGAAGTATTTTTACTTGTGCCGGGGTTGGCTCATTAACTTGGTCCCTAACGTTATCATTATCACTATTATATCATCATTAAACTTTCTTCTTTTTAATCATTTATCCATTTTCAGAAGGATCTGCAAATAAATTAATGCAAAAATATTACTACATGCAAATAAATTAATATTAAACCGAATCACGTACATTTGCCAATTTTAACGAAAGAAAAGGTGCAGTAACTACTATGCAACACCTTGTGAATCCCAACTATCACTAAAACAACACGTTTTGTACGCAGAAGTGGCAAGTGTGCGCCGACTTGAGACATATTCCTATTGCTATGCACGCCGCTTCATCATAATTTGGCACTAAGAAAAACGCGTTGCAAAGCAAATAATAAAATAATTTATTTTTTTGTGAATTTAAATATATATTCATGTTAAAAATATTTTTTTTTAAATGATATAATTTAATAATATTAACATTATTATATATTTGCAAAATTTGGCGGCACACTTTTGAAATTTGGTGGCACACAAAAATGCCGCGGCACAGTGGTTGAGAATCACTGATATAGACCAATGTGCCCTAAGCATCTGTACACGGTCTGCCTTGAAACTGTCGTACTGGTAGCTGAAGAAAGCTGACGAGACATGTCTGATGCTGTGCTCCGTCTATTTCTTTTGGCAGTAACTGCCAAATACCGGTCCTCATTCGGCGTTGTAACGTGGGGGTGACCTGTGCTGTAACCTCTACTCACATTACCATCATCTTGGAATCGTTGCCAAAGCCTGGAGATGACATTCTGGGCGATTCCAAGTTCCTCGGATACTTCCAGCTGGGTACATCCACATTCCAGTCGTCCAATATTTCTACCACGTAAAAAATCATCCAAATGCATCCTTTGTGCCATAACTATGCGGTTATTGCACCGAAAGGCTTTGAAAGCGCTTGTGAACATTTTTACTTTTTGCCACTATTCCTTATACACCCCTCTCTTACACTCTCGTCATTGTGACGTACTATCCGCGCCCTCCGGTGGTTTCCTGCAATTTGCATATTCTTCTTCAAGATGTGTGTGATAATTTTACAGGTGAAATTTTTATTTTAGAGTTCAATTTCTGTGGGATTCTGAATTATCCTTAATTTATGGACATGAGTGTATTTATCTTTACCAGATCCATCACATTTCTCTTAATGGACTAAAGCAGTAAAAATCTTAACTAAGGTTGAAAAAAAGAAATTCAATTCCTTAAAAAACAAAATTGATTAAAAAGAGCGAATTTTTTAAATCTATTAATACGTAATTAATTAACATGGAACTCTCATACTCTTTTTAAAAAAATATCCGAATACTCATCAGTAGTTTTTGAGATATCCATCCTCCAACGGAAATTATAAAAATGAATACTGCAACAAAATAGTGATCAATATGTGAAAATGGTTAAATATTTTTTAAAAAATCGAGTTGCTTAAAATTAATAGAGGTACCACAGTAAATATAAAAAAAAAAGTAATGAGATCCTATACTGAACACTTTAGCAAACGTATTACCAAACGATAAAAATAAATATAACCATATTGTAATGTTATCCCCATCTTGGCGAAAATTAGAAACAATGTGACCAAGATAACGACCTAAGGTATTAGGATAATGACCTAATATTAAATTAATATCTTATACGAACGCAATTGAGTTGCACTATATTCTTCTAAATTTATCAAACTTCAGTAAAAGATGCCTTTTCATTGATAAACCAAAACATTTTTCTCTAAATGGCACCCAATATTTTAAAACTAATTTTGCTTATGAAAAAAATTTCGAATTTTAAAAATTGTTCTATATTTTTCAAAGAAATTATCCAATAATTTCACCAAATAACAATTTTTTATGCATCATTTTATGTATATGTGTGTAAAATATTTTATATATTTAAGTAATATTATTGAAAAATGGTATCTAATTGAAATATGTATTGCGAGATACTAAAACTTATATCCATGAGCAACTAAAAACAAATGAAAAAACTTTTGAGCTAAAAAAGTTTATTGTTGTAGTTCTAGAAAGTAACAAAAGTATCTTTATTATAGGTATGCACAAAAAATTTAAGCTCTATTAGAAATATTAAAAATATATATCACAAAAAAAGAGACTAAAATTTGGTATATTACTATTTCGAGTATGCCCTGGAAACCTTAAAAGCTTGAAGACTTGAAAGGATATCTGATTGTACAGATTTAAATATTTTGTTTCCCTTTCATTAAACAAAGAAAGTTAACAACATGTACAGCCTTCAATAGCTTAATCACTTTTACTTAAAAAAATATGTTGATCAAATCATAAAATGTACTACTATTGAGATACATCAAAACTGTCTATTCATTTGAAAATGTCTAGAAATAAATAAAACACAATTTCAAGCTCACTAATACTATACGATTGTGTACCGATTATATCATTAAAGCCTTACTGAGAAAATACGGAGGAATCTGATGTTATTGTTTTAACATGGCTTTACTTTGTCTTAGGAAACCGTCTTCACTTGGGAAGCTCACGTTTTTATTAGATCCATATACCTTTACCCTGCCTTTGGAGACCGTCCTTACTTAGAATGCTGACGCCTAGCTTTACTCTGTCTTTGGAGACCGTCCTTACTTAGGATGCTGACGCCTGGCTTTTACCCTGTCTTAAGACACCGTCCTTGCTTAGGATGCTGACGCTTGGCTTAATTCTGTCGTAGAAAACCGTCCTTTCTTAGGATGCTGACGCGTAGCTTTACCTTGTCTTAGGAAACCGTCCTTTCTTAGGATGCTGACGCTAAGCTTTACCCTGTCTAGGAAACCATTTTTGCTTAGGATGCTGACGCATAACCTTACCTTGTCTACTAACACCGTCTTCATTTAGGAAGCTGATATTTTTATTGTGTCCACATAGCTGTACCCTGTCTTCGGAGACCGTTTTCATACAGGCAGCTGGCGTTTTTATTGCATTAACTTGGTCTTCGGACATCGTTTGCGAATAAATTGCTCAATTATTTTGCGCTCTTTTTTTTTAAATAAAAAAATATGCTTATACTTTCTTTCAGTAAATAAAATGTAAGGATTCGCTGCAGTAACCACGTTTGATAAAAAGAACTAAGATCAGATTTTTTTTTAAGAGTACGAAGAATTTCTTTGCGTAATTGTTTAGTAGTTTTTGATTAAAATTTTTCAAAATAATAGTTATACTAATTTTAAAAATTGATTATTCATTAAAAACAAGTTACAGATATTATTTTAAAAAATTGCAATTCCCATTCATTAATTTTTATTAGTCGGAAACATAAATTTTTTTTAGAAATTGCAATTTTACGAACATTTTTCTGAGTGTGTGAGAGACACTGCAGAAGAGCAAAGAATGCTACTTAAAAAAAAAAAAGGTAATCGAACACCTAATTTTCGAATTTCGATACTCATACTTTAAATAAATTATTAAACATTAATATATTTAGCAACTTATTTTATTGTTGTGTTCAATTGATGCTTAAAGTAACGTTTGAGGTAGTTTTGTTTGTTTATGCAGCAAAAATATTATGCTTAATAATGTAAGGAAACTATAAATGCAATTCGATTTATTATTTTTATTATAAATGTGCAGTAACACCTGCTAAATTAGTATTGATATCCAGCTGGACTGCATACCGTTTGCTTTTGAGAAAGGAAAATAGAATTTATAACAAGTGTAAAATTATATCCATCCGATAAAGCTAACTCGAAAAAAGAAAAGATTTATAGTTTAAAGAAATGTAGAGAGTATATATGTTTGAGCTCTGTAAAAGTTTCTATAGAATTGAATCAATAGTTTTCCTTTTTCATTTCGAATGAAACTACTGCACAAGTACTCAGATTAGCTGGTTTTAAAGGCCATTCTACAAAAAGTAATTTTATGTGATACCAAGGAGTAGAAAACTGAGTTAGATCTCCCAAGTCAATGATAAAACAGCTAATATTTTATTTGAATTGTTTGTTGTTTGCAAATGAGAGCCAGTTTCCCATTTTCGATTGTAATAAGCATACAAAAGAATAGAGCAATTAAAAATGAAAAATAAAGTTTAATCATAACATCTTATTTGGAATAGTGTATCACAGTAGTAAAATGAATAAACGATGCATTTAAAAATGTCTAGAATGATGCTATGAAAATTAATAGTTTTATAAAAGCAAGATAATTAAATTCCAGATTATTTGCTGTATTATGAGCAGAATTAGGTAGAAAATACAGGACCCTGTTTTTACATTTAGAATTCAGATTAATTTTAAATGAGAGAATCATGTTATAACAATGCACTATAATTATGTGATGAAATATGGTTGCGAAGTATATTTTATTAAGCTGACATGATTGCTGTTCTACATGAAGTAAATATATTAAATGAATACTTAATTTTAAAAAATTAAAGAAAAAAAAATGAATGCATTGGTTTCAAGAATTAACAGCAATTTGTATCTCTAGCACGATGATGGGCAATGTTTAGAAAACACTAACATATTTCTAATGAGTGAATTTCAATGGAAATAAATTAATTTTAAAGAACAGTGTTCAAACGTATATAATGTGCATAATTTTTCAACTAACAATGCATAATATTTCAACTAAAAATATACAAGAATATTTTCCAGGAGAGAAAACTCAGCATGAATGAATAAAAGAATTCTTTCGAGTACTATACTAAATCAGAAAGTTTGCTTCCCACAGTCATAAGCATTTAAATGTTTTATGAAGTTAACTTCTTATGGCACGGCAGGAAAAATTTTCGATACGCGTTACCAGTTACGATTACGCGATAAAAGTAAGGTAGAAATGTGTGAAGTTCCGAATTTCCTCACGTTTTTTAAATACAGTTTGAAATAATAATGATTATAATAAATTTGTTAATTATATATATATATATATAATATTACTTTAAAATAAAATTTATTTATAAAGTTCAATACATATAAGTGGCAACGACTTCAATTCTTTTTAGATAGTAGATGGTTACATTTGACGATCTACCTAAAATACACTGCTGGCCACCGTAAATGCAACACCCTGAAGGAAGCATGATAATAACATGAAATTTACAACATGCATTAGCAGAGGTGAGATAGGCAAATGATTAGAATTTCAGCACAGACACACATCACGCGCGCCTGTGGTGCCACCTCAAAATGCTGTTTAAGGCTTGGAGATTTCGACGATTTCAAGTTCGGCAATTGTGTTTTTCTCAAAACACGATCGGTTATGTCTCGTAATAAACAGCGATAAACTTTTGATCAAGTATCCGAGTTCGCTAGAGGAAGGATAGTGGCTTACCGAGAGATTGTGGATTATCTTTCAGGGTAGTCGTGTTGGACGAAACCAAACAACTGTAATGCGGATATGTGACCGTTGGATACAGGAGGGTACGACGGACCAACGTGGTCGATGGCATCCACCTCAGTGCACCACTTCACGTGAAGACAGGCAAATTGTGCGCAAGGCAGTGACGGATCGCTCAGTCACATCACGAACCATAGCACAACACATTGAGTCTGTAATGCATCATTCAATGTCTGCGTGTACCATTCGACGCCGTTCACAGCAGAGTTGTCTGTCCGCAAGACGTCCATTGCTTGGTCTACCCTTGACGCAGAACCACAGACGTCTCGCCACCAATGGTGTGATGAAAGAAGGATGTGGGTGGCAGAATGTAATGAAGTTGTCTTTACTGACGAGACACGGATCTGTCTGCAACATTCGGATTCGAGTCTAGAGACACCGTGGAGAGAGGATGCTGAACAGCTCCGTTATGCACCGTCACTCTGGTTCTGCCCCGGGTATTATGGTATGGGGCGGTATTAGATATCACTCTAGCACTCCTCTAGAACGCATTGTCGGTACTTTAAACAGCCAACGCTACATCTCCAAGGTTTTGGAGCCACAGAGAGTTACCTTCCTTATCCCTCTCTTACTCTCTAGTCATTGTGACGTACTATCCGCGCCATCCGGTGGTTTTCTGTAATTTGATTATTCTTCTTCAAGATGTGTGTGATAATTGTACAGGTGAAATTTTTATTTTAGAGTTCAATTTCTGTGTGATTGTGAATTATCCTTAATTTATGGACATGAGTGTATTTTGATTTTGGATATTTTTATTACGAAATCAATAGAATGAGAATGATAACGAAAATTTATTATCTCCATATAACCACGTGAATAGTCGTAGAAATTTTTTTTCCATATTCCGTATTTATTGTTTTTTCCCGATTAATGTACGATTTTGGAAATTTCTTTTTTTTTGAAATTTAATCGAGCTAAAAAAATAAATGTGTGTCATTGCTATCAAATATTAATCTCGTTAACACTTGTACCATAAACATTTGTTTTTAAAAAAAAGGACAGACGAGATTTTGAATGTTTGTGTACTCGGTCATATTTTAAAGACCGATAACGATTAACGACATCGATTCGTTTCTCCCCGCGCATAAATCCCCCCTCTTCGTAATTGGAATTTAGTGAAAACAACAACAAAAAAATAAATTTGAATTATTTTTATAGTTTAATATTTCCTGTAATGGCCACTTCATTGTCTGCTCAAAAATGATTTTATTTCATTTGCATTGCATTATTGTGAAAGAAAATCGTTTTCGAATTCTTGTCGTTTATTAACAGAATTAAAATTTTCTGAAAGACTGATGTACAGTGGCGTACACAGGAATTTTTCAAGATGGGGGGGAGGTCCGGGGTCGAAAGTTCACCATTCTTGTATCATGCTCCTTTAGATTTTGTCGATTTTCGGGAACAAAACACAGTAAAAAACTAATTATTGAATAAATAATTAGCATTAATTAATAAAATTAATCATTAATAACAAATACTTAATTAAATTTTACGTACTATATACTTAGAATTATAATCAATCGGGAAAAGATCAAGGGCTTTGGGGGGTCGGGACCCCCTTGTGTGCGCTACTGCTCATGTATGTTTCGAGCAAATGTTTTTACGATCGCAATATGTTTATCATTTGATGTTTTAAGTGATTCTACGGCAGAGAAATATTTATTCGTATTTTGATGAGACTATATGAATTGCTGGTAAGATATATATATATATATATATATATATATATATATATATATATATATATATATATATAAATAACTTAATCCATAATTGTGAATTTTTTCTCTGGGATATTTCTTTTCCGTGTGTTTTGCTGATTCTAATGAAATAAAAGAATTTTTAATCTGTCTCATCTTTTTGTCGGTTTCGTATGAAAGGGTTTACAGCATTTTCATCTTATAAAATCAAATTTTCTTTTGATCCTATTTTAGCCTCCTGTACATTTTTAATACAGACTGTTCATTTTAGCGAATATTGCGTTCTTAAATATCCATTTCGATTACGATTTTTCAAAAACAATACGATAACATTACATTTCCCCCTCTACGGATAGTTTAGAGAACCCGATTTTTTTATGAAATTTTTTTAAAGTTCTAAAAATTTATTAGTTTGCTCGCATTTTTGTTTCTTGTTTTACTTACAGAAAATGTTGCATAAATTATAACAGTATATATTATCCTGTAACTGTTAATGTGTGTGTGTGTGTGTACTAGTTTGATTTTTCTCATCAGTTTCCCCGCTTCCTTTTTTTGAATATTTCTAGATTATATTATGATATTATGTAGAATGAATATTTAAAAATGAGATGAAAAAGAAGGCCAAAAAATAAAAAAAACTCCCAAAGTTCATGTAATTAAAATTTACTAAATTTTTAATTCCATTTTAATAACAAAATTAACTGTGGTGGATATATTTTTTAACAATCGAAATATTTTGAAGTTATTTCTGAGCTCGTAATTGGATCCATTTCCATTTTTTTTCTCTGCTTAATTAAAACTACGATCAAAATCGCTTAATACGAGACTGAGGAAACTGAAATATTTTTTCGTGTTAAAGGATATTGCAGAAAAAAATATCTATCAATAAAATAATATTTATCAGAGTTCATTTTATTTGCATAGATATGTATATAAGTATGTATTTAATAAAAAATCAATGAAACCAAAACATTCACAAAGGAATGTAATGTAAAACTTTCAAGTTTTTTGACAAACTAAGCATTTGTTGAGTTTTTGGAAAATAATCTGATATTGTCATTGCATTGTGTCTTTTTTAACATCCAATTGTCAACAAATATCTCGACATCGTCCATTTTGTTATTCATTTCACTATTGGCATGTACCTCTAAATAACTGCGCATACTTTCCATGTTGTTCCTCATTTCAGACGACGTGAGAACAGGATCCGCCTTATTTATTTAATTTTCGTCGAAGGAATCTGATCAATAATATTTTTTGAGCTTTGAACAAACTCCAAATTGTCTTTTTTTTGCTATAATTGAGGTTGTAAGCACATTATCATTATCTACTGCAACGGTGGTCATCGTATCAGATCGTGGCGCTAGCCTTGTCACGAGTTCTAGCTCAGGACCATTAAAGATCCGCCGTGTAAGGGCGTGATGCACGTTAAATCTGTCGAGAGCTCAAACGTCCTCCCGTTGGTGTGGTGTGGTAGTTAGGAGAGGGGCACCAGCTCAGGTGTCGTCCACCATGGTTCAAAATTATGTGGTCCGTCGCCAAAAGCCCTCGTTTAGCTGAACACAGTGCGACCTTAATATTCACTCACTCACGCAATGAATTCTTCCGATGATACACACACAAACAGTGGGGCAGTCCAATAATAGAGAAACCTCTCAAACTTCAGCTGGTGTTTTCCGTATTTTGTTCATTCCCAGAAGCGAAATCTTTTCAATTTAGGCGATTTTCGTTTCGTGTTAAGAGAAAAAATGCATAAAAATACATGTAGTTTGCTGAGACCGCTGTATTACTTTGTGTTAACCGATATATTTCGTCTTAAGTGCTTTCACGTATTTCAAGTACATATTTTTATTTCATTGAAAAGTATAGATATTTTTTTTATTACCTTCGAAAGATAAAAATGTGCACCAGGAAATACGATTGTAATTATTACAGTTATTCCTTTTTTGAGGTGGAATGCTTATTCTCATCATGATTTTGATGTTCAACTGTGTAGTTCCCTTCACCACCAGTGGCTTAAAGGAGAATATTAGGGCCCCTTTGCAAAGTCAGGTTTTGGGCTCCAAACCGGATCTTTCAAGGGATTGCAAAACCATAACATTTGGGCCCCCCTGACTCCTAGTCCACACCTCAATTATGCGGGGATGTACATTACGCCACTGAATGACATCTGTCTGATGGTGTCAGATACAGTCCCACCTAAGTCATAGTTTCAAGAGGGTTGTAAATTACATCTGTCGTTAGCCGTAGCTTTGAGCACCATTCAGGTGACAGTAAGATATTTGGTTCGATTTCCCCCAAATTTTGAGGGAGAACACAATGCGGGCAGCCAGGGGCCTTCCACCTCTCTTCCCCTTCCACCAACCTTACGAAAGGACTTGTGGCTCAAAGGCTATTTAGAAGGCCCAATGCCAAAAGGCACTACAAATTTACAAACATTCATACCTTTTCCGGCACAGCAGGTCAGCGTCACTAATCACTATACAAGACGCGGATGCCGTTCTCAACTGTATAAATGTTAATCTTAAAATTCAACCTACATTTTACTTTAGAGTTACGTTTAGAAAACGAATTAACACAAAGATTATTCATACATTTAAAAAAAAAAAAAAAATACAGATTTTTTTTTTTTTGCAATAGGGAAAAGTTAGTTATCATTACAGTTATAAAATTCTTTCGAAATTTGAAAACCTATTGTCGAGGAATTTCGGATGGTAGAAAACTCCAAAGCACAAATAATTCAGTTGAAAGCTATTTATTCAAGCGATTTCATGTAGTATTTACGGATAAAAACAACAGGTTTTTTGGACAGGAGACAACGAGTCTTCCTCCTAAGATCTCCCCTTTCGGCTGCATTTCTTTTTGTTCATTCTCAAAAATCCTCTAGAGAAATAATTGACCTATAAATGTAGTCAAGAGGGTTGGTGTTTGCATGATCATAGGGCTGTCAGATGAAAAAGCCTTTGCGAAATTGCTCAACAATTTATGAGTTCTCTAATGGCAAGTGAAGTGTTTCTTCAGTGTTTTACAAGACTCTTTGGTCATTAGAAAGAACTTATTTTACATGTGTAAAAAGAAGCTATGTTGCGACGATCAGAAGCGTTACAACATAGCATAAATGCAGTTCTAGCAGTCTTTTATGGTAAATAGAAGTTTTAACTGTGCTAAAAAAGAAGAAAGAAAAAGAAAATAAAAAAACAGGATAACTCGCGGTTTCAGCTATTCAATGAAAGATGGAATTCTGCCTTATGTATGAATGCGCTCTAAACACATACCTAATCAGAACGACTAAA
Source organism: Trichonephila clavipes (assembly GCA_019973935.1). NCBI lineage: Eukaryota > Metazoa > Arthropoda > Arachnida > Araneae > Nephilidae > Trichonephila > Trichonephila clavipes. The sequence continues at coordinate 26,104 of BMAU01012505.1, forward strand.
TCAAACTGTACATAACTAGATACATTACCTAGAGAACCAATATGTTCTGGCGTTTAAAAAATTGTTAGACAGAGAATGAGGAATTGAAGTTTTTAATTAGCTCTGAAGAATGTGGAACCCGTTGATTGTTAATTGTGTGTGTTATGAGTTTTTAAACTTATACTCTACCACAAATTTTAGAGAAGTTTTTAATCGCCAGCTTTTTTTCAACAACTTTTGAATAGCAATTAAAGTTTAAATTTATTTTTAAATATCACTTCGCTCTCTTTCTGATTTCACAATAGACTCGTGTATTATAAACTATTGGAATTTTCAAATAAAAAAATAGCCTTGTATTAAAAAATAAAGATCTCAAGACTGTAGATATGCGTAATGCTTAAGCATTTGCGTGATCTCTTAAGACATCACTTAACACATCTTTCCAGTCAACAACGAAAAAAATGGTGTTTTTCATCGAGCGTAATTGCTATTTTATAACAATTTATTTCTTTCAGACTTGTAAAAAAGAGTTCTTGAAATATTTAATTGCTATATATTTTCATATCTCGATTATCGATACCAACTAGATAACTCAAACAGCGCTACGAATGATTTGAATGTAAAAAGACCTTTTAGGCAGCAACCGAATTCCTATGGATGGGCAAAAGAATCAACAGGTACGTAGTACGCAGTGAAAGCAATAATTGAAGAAATACAAATGACTACCTAGAACAGGGATGGCGAACCAATGGCACGCGACAGAATATTTTGGGCGCGCCATCGATCAAAAACGATTTGCATTTTAGCTTAAAATAATTAAGTTCACTATGAAGTATTATGAACAAACGCGAGTGATCCGTCGCGACGCCGAAAAGTCGGGGAGCAGACCCGTTTGTTATGTCTTGCGTAAATACTTCATATATTATAAATTGCTAATGATGCAAAGTTTATCTACGCATAGTGTGTGTATGTAACTATTTCTAAATATATTCAAGTTGTTTAAAAAACATATTCTTACGTTTACATTAATAGTTCAGCTTGTATACATCTAATTTATTAATGTGATCTAATTCTTTTCTAATAAGTCTAATTCATCAAGTAACCCTCACGGCTTTATTTTTAAAAATTTTAATGATCTGAGACATAAGCGAAGGAACAGACACTACTTAAATCTCGTACAAGCACTCAATTTCCTAAAAACAAATAAATCTGCCCATGAGCCCGCAGTCGTGCGCAGTCATTAAAAAGGGGGTTTTTGGCGTGGGGGGGGGAGGAATCAAGCGATAGCACATAGAATAGTCAATTTCATCGACACAACTGTACATTTAAAGTTTTGTGTTCAATTTACGATTTTTAACTGCTATTTAACATGGCTAGTTCAACAAAAAAACAAAAAGTGCAGGATAGTAAGTGTAGCAGAGAATTTCAACCTTGGCGGGCTGAGAAATATGGCATGATCAATAAAAGCGACAAAGCGGTGTGTGTTTATGTTCTGGAACAGTGGTATGCAGAACATCGTCTGTAAAACGGCATTTTGAAACAAATCACAAACCCTTTTGTGAAAAAAAAGCGAACCAGAGCAAAAAGAATTAATTGCAAGTGCAATAAAAGATGGAAATAAACAGTCGATGTCTATGTTTAAATATGTAAGCAAAAATTGTTACACAAGTGCGGCAAGTTACTCAGCTGCAAATACCATTGCTCGGCATGGTAAACCTTTTCAAGAGGGAGAGTTTTGAAGGAAGCTTGGTTGGCACGTGCGCCCTCACTTTTGATGATTTTGATAATAAAGATAAGATAATTCAGCGCATCAAAGATGTTCCTCGATCTAGAAACACAATGAAAGATAGAATCTTGAAATTGGCAGAAAATGTTACAGATCAACAAAAAAATGACATTAACTCCGCTCCTTTTATATCGCTATGTCTTGACGAAAGTATTGACATTAGTGACATCAAGTGTTGTCTGAAAACAGGAATCATAAAAGAAGTTATTTATTATTTTAGTAATGAATTAGTTTGATGTTTAAAAAACTCAAAGCTTATTAGGATCAATAAAGTATGCTTAATAAATATGTAATATTTGTTTCAATACAGGTATATAATAATGCTTCGACTTACGTGAACCCGGAGTTAGCGGTTTTCAAATCTCGTCGATTGGTATTTTTTTCCCCTTCACTGAAACTCTGGTGAATCAGTGCGAGAATTTTATGAAATTGGTAATGTGATTGAAGAAGTTGTCAATTTTGCCAGGATAATAAATTTATAAGTGGACAGTGATGGCGTTCACACAAGAATTGCTGGATTCCCACAATAAGGAGTTAGCTATTGATGAGCTCATAGAAATGCATGGACATGAATAGGGCATTGAAGAACTTAAGTTTTTAGACCCAGTTGAATTAGGAGATTCAATGACGATTGGAAATTTGCTTGGAAGCTTCAGGAAAGGGGTCACAAATTTTAGAAAATACAGACTGCTACAAAAAGCGTAATTTTTCAACAAAACAAGGAATAAAAAACAACAGGCATGTTAGAAGAAAATTTTGCGGGAGACAAAAAGACTTTGATAGAGTTTTTGAAACCCTTACATCAAAATAACTTCAGTTTGTGATTGTATATTTGTGTTATCTCAGATTTTATTAATTTTTTACCCTGAACTATTAATTTCTATTGTCTCTGGCTCTCACTAAAAATAACTTACATTTGCGAAATAATATACCAACTTACGTGGTTATCCCTCAGTCTCACCTATCGCATAAGTTCAGGATATTACTGTATATTTCGTGGGATGGGATGCTTAGTAAAGGAAATGAAACTAAGGAACCGCCAGAAACGAACAGGAATTACGAATATTGACAAATATGATACCGTTGGAAATGTATTTAGTTCTAAAGTAAAAATTCTGATAGAACTTGTCTCCCCCAAATAAGCCAATTTGAAGATTTTCACAAATTAGTCACCAGATGTAATGTATTTTTGTACTCATATATAGTGTCACAAAATTTATACAAAAACAACGAACATATTTTACTAGGCGAGTAATTTTCATAGAAGACAAAAAAGGTTTCTGATAATTTATATAAAAAATATTATTTGAACAAATTGATTAGCCTCTTGGCGAGCTCGAGTACGGTCGCGTCGTCTATACGCTCCGTGCTATTTCCCACATTGCACACCAGGTCTAAATAGAAATCAATCAGGCGTTCCTATAGCTCTTTTCAGAGCTTAAAGGATAGGGCGCCGGCTACTTTAGACCTGAGCTGTATTTAGTACAGCTCTTTACGCCCAATTCTTTCAGATTTTTTACCTACATCACGACTTGGACATGACAATGGAAAACCCCACGGAAATGGAATTAGTCAATGCCTCTCTTCCATCCTCGAGATCTTCTACTCCCTCACTGACCAACTGCGAAAGGCTGCAACTGGTCAATCAGGACTTGAAAAAAATTTTCGATCATGCTGAGCAACGTCTCACACACCATCGAATGCATTGCGCCCATTACCTCTGATGACGATCCGGACCTGGCTGCCCTGTACTCTCGACAGGCCTACTTTGATGACAGACAGCAACAAGCCTTAGGTGAGTTGAGTTCTCTTCCTCGTTGCGATACCCTGGTTGTCGAGTTCATTCTACCCATGTAATTCTCCCACTAAAAATAAAACCGAAGAGTTCCCCGAACTCCCTAAGAAAATCAGTTCGAAAAGAAAGGAAAGCGCAGATGGTTTCATCTCGCCTACCGCTAAGCAAACCTTTAAACGCCAACAAATAGAATTTAGAAACTTTGAAATAGACATTAATAATAGATTTGAAAAAATTAATGAAAACGACGAGAATATAGCAGGAACTTCTCAAAACACAATCAATTTCGCGCCCTCTAAAACAACTGAAACAGACAAAGCCAACTCCCTTCCACCTCCGGTCTTTCTTAATCTCGAAGATAACTGCATGGAACAACTCAAAACACTTAACGAAATCATCCCCACACTCCGTAGCAAAAAAACCGGAACATTAATTAAACTTTACACAAACAACTCACACGATTACGAACTCCTTCAAGACTCCGTAGAAAAACTTAAATATCAATTTTCACCATAAAACCTAAACACGAACGACCCATTAAAGTCGTTGTTAAAGGACTGCCAAAGAATACTGAAACAAGAGACATACACGAAAATTTAATTGAACTTGGATTTACTGTCGACAAAGTTACCCAACTCGTTGGGAAAATAACAAAACAACCACTACCAGTTTTCCTTATTAATTTACCTAGAAATATACATAATTTAAAAATCTTTCACCTCACACTACTCTGCTACCTAACTGTAAGAGTCGAAGGGTACGACGGCAAAGGGGTAACCCAATGCTACTCGTGCAATAAATTCCATCACACAGCCGAGAACTGTCACTTTACACCCCGATGCCTCAAGTGCGGAGAAGCACATCAAACACGCGAATGTGCCATTAAAAAACTAGAAAAAACTTATTGTATCAATTGTCATGTGTACGGACACATGGCAAATTACTCTAGATGTCCCCTCTACCCAAAGCCCCGCAAAGGCACCAACATTACACCCAATAACTATGCCACCGCTCTAGATAATTTAATACGACCAAATACCTCTTTCGCACAGGCCGTCAGTAAATCCACAAATAACTCTGGAAATCCGCAACAGATGGCAGCACCCTCCAACGCACGCAGAAATCCTGCTATATTCTCTCAGAAACGAACCAATCAAATTGTAACTCCAACTCCCACGAATAATAATATTAATAATGAAAATAATTCTCCACAAAATATTATCCTTCAAACCCTGCAACAAACTATACAAGCTTTAACTCTCTTAACTCAACAAGTTTCAAACCTTAACTTTAACAACCCAGCCCCCAAGCCTAAGAAAAATAAAAGCAAACTTACTAAAAAGAATTGCAAGCCCTATTAGAGGCTCTTATTGATGATGATGATGATTAGACACAATTTGATTGGTTTAAACATCTGTTCATGGAATGCAAACGGCATTTTAAATAAAATTATGGAATTTAAAATTTTCGTAGAGAAGTACGCTCCCGATTTAATTCTTATTCAGGAAACACATCTGAGACCTAAGTACAACATAAATATACCAAATTACATCTGCTACCGCAATGACAGAGACACGGGCGAGAGAGCGCGCGGCGGTACTTTAATTCTCATCAGGCGCAATTTTCCCCACTATAATCTACCCACTCCCCCACTCCAGCACATCGAGGCTACGATCGTAGTTCTCACCCCACCTAACTTCAATCCCATTTCTATTGCTTCCGTATACGTTCCGCCTAAATCGGACGAGAGATTGTTCACTCTGGATTTTGAACAACTCCTTCAGACCAACAGTAATTGTGTGATTTTTGGCGACCTTAACACCACACACAACGAGTGGAACTGCTTAGTCAACTCCACGAGAAGAAAGCAATTAAAAACGTTCACGGATACACTCAATTTAACTATTGCGTATCCCAGTTCCCCCACCCGCTTCGGCCACGGGACTTCAAATACTCTAGATATTGCCGTCATAAATAACTTTAATTTCCCCTTCACTATGGATACCATTCCGGAGCTTTCCTCCGACCATAACCCAGTATTCCTTAATTTTTCCCTTACTTCGCCTATACATCAAGACAACGCTCGAGCAGTTACCACCTGTTGGTCTGATTTTCGCAATAACTTAAAAAGTTCTGTTCGTTTGTCCGGTTTTCGGGCATTCGAAATCCTAATGTGCTGGAAGATAAAATTTCTCTTCTCACCGCCGCCGTTTGCTCCGCCCACCAACAAGCGTCTAAGCCAATAGAAAACAAGAAACACTTCTTCACTCCAAACGACATACAAGAACTCATATACATCAAAAATAAAGCAAAAGATTGTACAATCGCTCCTTAAATCAATACACAGAACTAATTATTACAAAGCACAAGCAAATTTAAAAAAAGCACTCAAAAAACACTCACAACAATCCTGGCAAACTAGACTTGAATCGCTCAACACAACAGACAACAGCCTTTGGCAGTGTCAGAAGTTTTTTCGCAAAAAACGCTCCTCTATTCCTAATCTCATTAACTCTTCTGGCCCCGCTTGCAGCGACGATCTCAGAAAGCTAATCTTCTTGCTATAACCCTCAAAGATAACTTTACTGAAAATGAAAGGCCTAATGGTGATTATCCTATTGATAACACGATTACTACTACTCTTGAAAATTTTTTCTCTCACCCCCCACCCCTTCCCATTACCCCTACTGATCCAGATGAAGTTCTTAACTATATTAAAACTCTTTCTAACAATAAAGCCCCAGGTAAAGACAATATTACTAATAAAATGGTCAAGCATTTCCCTCTTAAAATTATTCTGCTTTTAACTTTTTTAATCAATAAAATTCTTCTTTTAAGACATTTTCCAAATAACTGGAAAATAGCCATTGTTTTCCCAATTAAGAAACCAGGTAAAAATAGCAAGTCTCCTTCGAGCTACCGACCCATTTCCCTTTTAAGTATTCTCAGTAAAATTACGGAGCACATTATTCTTAATAGAATTCATAACTTTACGGATAGTATTAATTACATTAATCCCAATCAATATGGATTCACCAGGCACCTCTCCACCTACCACCCACTACTCAGATTGACTGAAAAAATCACTTCTGGATTTCAGAGAGGCAGATCCACTGGAGCTGTCTTTCTCGACATTCAGAAGGCTTTTGACAGAGTCTGGGTGAGTGGTCTCATTTACAAACTAATTATTAACAATTTCCCCCCTGCACTAATTCATTTAATTAATTCCTATCTTGTCAATAGATCTTTTCAAGTTAAAGTCAATAACACTCTTTCCAGCACCGTTTTTATCAAAAACGGAGTCACTCAAGGAAGCCTCCTCGGTCCCATTCTTTTCAACATCTATATTAATGATATTCCTTCTCATACACTAACTATGACTAACATTTATGCGGATGACACTTCCATTTCGGCCACCTACAAAAATCACCACACAAGTACTAAAGCACTTAATGCACACCTAATACTGCTAGAAGAATTCTTCAATACATGGAAAATTAAAATAAACGTAGATAAAACAGTCGCAGTTTTTTTCACCAGGAGAAGAAAGCCATGCACACCACCTACTCTGTATTCCACACCACTACACTGGTCTCAGAGCACTAAATACCTAGGACTTGTCTTAGAGAAAAATCTCACCTGGAAACAACACATATTACACGCGCGTGACAAATTCCGGAACGCAATGCGATCCCTTTATCCCTTAATTTGCCGGAATTCTCATTTAAATATTTACAATAAGGTACTTCTCTACACTGCCGTCCTGCGGCCCATTCTCGCGTATGGATGTCCTGTGTGGGGCTATGCAGCCAATTCTAATATAAAACTTTTAGATAACGCTCAAAATGCATTAATTAGAAATATCACCAGAGCCTATAGATATAATAGAAATAGAAATATTTATAAAGTTCTCAAAATTCCTACATTTAAAGCTCATATAAAAAAATTAGGTCAAAAATTCTTTGACAATCTTTCAAATATAAACAACGTTAACATTCAAAATCTAGAGAACTACGATCCTAATATCTATAAAAAGAGACCCAGAAGAATATTACTGGACTCTTACAATCCTCCATAACATTAATTCCCGGTCATTCCCATGTGGAGAATGACCACCCTTGCTAAATTTTATTTTTTCTTAACTTATTTCTTTTTGTTCAATTATTAATATTTTAATTTAAATTCAATTACCCACAGGCACCCACTTAAGTTCCCATCTCTAATTTCTTAATTACATACTCGACACCAGGCGCAGCGAATAGAGTTCTCGCTCACCGACTCCTGACGACCAATAGCAGACGAGCTTCTCGTCTGCTTGCACGAATTTGGACTTTATTTTTCTGAGACCGCCGAAATCACCAGTTCGCCCCGCCCACTGTCTCCTTCCATGTCCACCAATAAGGAAACACCATCTCGAAAGCAGGCCAACCAACATCAAGCGCCCAATACGTTAAGTATGGGACGGAGGAACGCTTCGCGTTCCAGTGCCCAAAGATGTCAAGCGACCACTACAAAAACAACGATATCATAAGTAAAAGAACAAGCTTCTGTGTCCATAACATGTAATAATTGGTATACTACCTGCAATGACAGGATATGACTCTTTTCAGATTCTACAGGTTGGAAAGAGGGCATTGGTGTAGCATGGTATAAAAGTCTTCATCCGCTTAAACTCAGGTAATTACAACAATAACCCTATGCATCGCATTCAAGTCACGTTGGTGGCTATTACGCGCAGAGTCATGCCCTGATGTGGGGTTTTCTATGCAATGCGATGAACCTTATGAATCTTAGTGCTGCAATACGATCGTTAGAAGAAACAATAATTTCCAAACTTTTGTCTGTTTATTTGTTGAACCACAAGTCGATCGGAGAGCAACTGATGTGGAAAAAACAAACCAGTTCAATTTGATTCATGATAATGAAAACGTTAAAGAAAGTACGTTCTTCAGGTCCATGAAAAAAAAAAATCATCATGAATCGAAATCTCGTGCCTTTAATTATCATGCTTTCACAATAAATATGTAAAATTCAAAAATCAACTGCAGAAATAATGCTGAAATGAGTGAAACATACACATTGAAGGCAAAAAAGCTCAAAACCCCGAAGAAATTTTCTCGAAATGTGCTAATGTTTCAAAATTGGTTAAATTGTGCAGGATTGTTCACTTCGAATCTTTGCAGTCAATGCTGCTACATTTCCAACAGTACAACAATCGTCAAACTCAGTGGAGAACAATTTTTGAACTCATTTTTCTTTCTACAGAAAGTTCTGATATCTCTCTATAATTGTTAAGTATTATGTGCATATTTTTATTTAATTGTTAATGCAATCGGACATGATTTGGACAAAAAACTAAAGTTTAAAATTTTAATATAAAATAAATAAGAGGATTTTTAAGCAGAAAATAGACATATATGTTGTTGAAAAACAGTAGTTCAGATGGAATTATAAATATCGGACATTTTAGGTAAAAAAGTAATCAAAAACTTTAAAAATATTCATTTACTTTTTAATATTGAAAAAGTAAAATAAAGTAATGCAACACGTTAGTTAACGAAACAGCCTTTATATAAATAATATTGTTTGATCTTCTTAATCCCTGTTTATCTTTTTGTATAAAAAAATTACGTAATAAATATCTATATATCCACCCTGTATACGTTCATATCTCTCCATTGTAAGATGATTAAAAAGAAAAGAAAGTTAACAGTAGAACTAGGACGAGATAATGGTAACTGGAAATGCTTATTTTGTATTAAAAATTCTTATTTCTTATTATTAAAGTCACAAAAATCTCAATTTGAAACTATTATTCGTAAACCTTCTTATATTTCCATAGATGATAAAACAATTAGTTTTAGTAATCAGATTGTTGCAAACAAGAATTAAGTTTCAGTATCATTAGTATTATGAAGGAAAATAATGGGATGAGAGAGAGAGAGAGAGAATGTTTCAGATTTATACTAAATAAAACAAGGCTTCGTTTTGTTGAATTTACAAACGCATACACATAATAAGTTTCGAATGAATAATAAAGAATAAAAAGTTTTAAAAAAATTGGGTTATAATTTTAGTCATATCTGTTTTGCTACACTTGTGTTTTGGGAATGGGGACAAATAGCTCTGAATTCAAGAAAAGTTTCAGAAAAAAAAAAAAAACATCGGATCAGTTTTTACTTTCACACACACAAGCACGAATAGTTATAAATAAAAAATTTCTAAGCAAACAAACAATATTTACAAAATAAAAGGAATTCCAAATTTATTTTCGAATTTCAATGGAACGAAATTATTTGAAATTGAGAAGAATCTTGTGTGTGTGTGGGGAATAAAGAAAATAAAATTACCGAATTTAAATTTATTTTCAACTGATGATTTTTTAAGATAAATGCACTTTTCCGATAAATGCTTTTTTTCATTTACGAATAATTTTTTTATAATTTGTACGGCTTAAATAGTTGATTTTTATGTACACAAACATATTTAAAATAATTTTCGAACCAAATTTTTAAAAACAAGGCAGCATTTTGCATTGTTTTAAGTGTATTGAAATGCAACTGCTTTAAAGAAGTTGTATTTATATTCACACATGTTTACATCAATATTATATATATATTAATTACCCTCAACAGTTTAATACATGTAAAAAATTACATATTTTAAACACGGTAAAGTAAGTTTCACGAATTTATATTCAAGATTTGACTCTCGTTTTGGTGAGCATCTCTATTTATAGATCCCGCAGAAACTTCGAGAAAAACTCGCTCGCGTCATAGAGCGTGAATTAGTTTATTTCTCCACTAGTTTCTAGATTAATTCGAGAGGGTCCCTAACTCGCTAAAAAATGACGCCAACTTTGCTCTATTGCCAATATTTCACCAAAGATCTCTATTCAAGATTTCACAAAGTTCTCATTGAATCGTCACTATAAAGTAAAGGACGGCGTTGCTTGTGAATATAACAATTTTTACGTAATTTAAATATAGATAAGTGTAAGATAAAGACATTACACATCCAAATACAAATTATTTACACTATTTTACACAAAATTACTAACAATATTAATGCAAAGCTTGGGGCTCGAGGATTTTATGCTATCAATCCGAAAGAGTAAAACAGTTCATTAAGAGTGATGAAGTTTTTGGTAGAAAAACAATCCTTTAAGTAAAGAATACATCCGAAAAATTCACATATTAGGTTTCAAATCACTCTCAAACATTTCCAGCACTCAGACAGAACTATCAGTGTCATAAAAATACAAGTACTTTAAGTTTATTCGTGTAAGCAGCCACTCGCAAGTGAACTCTTTAACAACTGAAGTAAAACTAACTGAGTTTCTGCAAGCCACCCCAATTTATAGGCTGCTTGGTTACTTTTCGCCATTTTCTCGAACAATCTGCTTACGTCGGAATTCATGATGCTGTCCTATTTTCAAGAAGCATACACATGGTCACCAAAATGGTCCACCAAATGATGCCAACTTGGCTGTATCTCCAATATTTCACCAAGATCCACTTGACACTGCGTCAGTGCTTCTCAAACTATGGGGAGGACCCCCCCTAGAAGGGGAGCGCGAGCTTATAAAAAAAAGAGGAAAACACAAAAGCTTATTTTTAAAAAATTATTCATTTATTGAAAGTAAATAAAATGCATTCTGACGTAATACAAAATAAAGCAAAAGATTTACACTGCTATAATACACTTATACATCTATCAGTTTTACTCATGGTATTTTATAACTAATTTGACAATACTAAGTTAATGGCTTGTCATATATAAAATATATGCAAATACAAGCGATAAGTTGTTCGCTTATAATGAATCCCTTATCTGCCGATTGAAAGTTACACAATTCGCTCCCGAATATCACCGTTTTGCCCATATGCATGAATATGGGGTGTTTGGGGGGAGAAAGGGAACAAATCAGCAAATCCTCTGAAATTAGTAATTCCTTCGCAAACACTGTCAAGATCTTTTGATTCCATTCCCAAAGCCTTCGGAATAATTTTATGGATGGCAGTGAACATAAGAGATGGTATTTCTGAAAAAAAAAAACGTATATATACGTCCAGAACAAATTACGCTTTGGCTGAAGGAGACGTTTATATACGCCGATTGCATCTGAGACGTTAAAGTCGAATTGAAACTTAAGCGTCAAAGTATTGTATTATTGAATTCAATGCATTGTTATTGTGTGGAGGAGACGCGATGAAAATAATGATTGAATATATTGGGTCGCAAGTATTGAAAGTTTGAGAAGCACAGAACTACATTAAAATGTAAGGGACGACGTTGCTTGCGAACATTAGTTTTATCATAAAACAAATGCGCAACAGAAAGTAATATTAACTTACTAAATATGTAGATTCAACTTGTTTACCCTATTTTAGGATACAGTTAAGTATAAATTACACAAAATTCATAACAATATTATATGATATTTCTAGGGACGTGGGAATCCTATTGGTTAGGGCATCGGACTGTAGAACGGAGGACGTAGTTTCGATGCCCGATGTCACCAAATACAATACGTGGAGTACATGCTCGTTAAATCGATGAGTCCGAAAGTATTTTGGGCGGTCTCAGAAGAAACCATGTGTCCAGGGTGCCGGAGTATATTTCTCTCCCTTCCAGTCCCATGCTTAAATTGTGGAGATAGATGGTGTCTCCATCTATCGTGAAAAAATCCGACTTGTCTCAGGCACTGGCAAAACTTCCATTCCTTCCCTTCGGGAAGGGCATAACAACATCTCATATTCCTAGTACAATTTTATATTTAAATTCTAAATATAATTTAATTTCTATTTTAAAAACTCTTTCAAAACGCACTTTAAATAAAAGTCCCATTAGTTTCTAAAAATTAAATTTAAAAAAAATCTGAATTATAATTCAAATTAAATTTTTTAACTTTCCAAAATCTCATTAAATTTAGACTTATATCAATGTTTAAGTTACTTTTAATGTTTTTTGTAGTAAAAACATGAGATTAGTATCTATGTTATCTTAAATTATGTGTTCAATTGTGCGTTTTTGAAGTGATAACTTTTATTGGCGCGATTTGCTTGAGAGTGAACTTGAATGAACGTCACGCTCGGGAATGTAACGTTTATTCGGCTTTTTCGGCTTCAGTCGGACATACACACCCGTAAAATGAAAGGAGGGACATTTCCCCTCGCCACTATGAAACCGGTAGTTCGTCCCCCAACAATAAAAGTAAAAGTAAAGTTCCTAGCTTCGATATAAGTTGGGCTCCCTCCACCTCACCTCTTTCTCGCGGGCCACTTCGGAAAAATTTTACAATCCCGCGGGCCGCATATAAAATATATCTCTTTATATTAGATTTGGGTCCATTGCAAACATTTGTTGGAGTGGAAATTTAAAATAGAATGATATATTATTATTGTTTTTAATGTATACAGGCATAGATAGTATAATAATAATAATGCAATAATCAAATAATGTTTAATTAGAGAGATATCTGTTTCTCAAATCTTTCACTTAGTTTTTGCAAGTTGATCTCAATGCATGTGTACTTGCGTATCGTAATTGATGTTGCAGATTTTCATGTGTTATGTTTGAGCACGATTTAGGTTTGATAAATTTCAATTTAGAAAAAAAAAAAAAAGATTCGCAGTAACAGAAGCGGCATGATAAAATAATAACATTTATGGGATTTATTTTTACAAAAACCCTCACACACACACTTTTTATACAAAAAGTTACTGTACAATATAGTGGAATTTTGTAAAATTGTAAAGAATCTCACGGGCCGCAAAATTATTCAAGGCGGGCCACGGATTGGACACCCCTGTTCTAGGAGAATTAATGCGGGATTTTTCTAATCTTAGTTGAAGCATGAAAATGAAACGTAATATTTTTAAAAAATAGGCTTAGAGATAAAAAAGAAATCCTACACTAAAATTAAACATAAAATTTAGGAAAAGGACAAATTTTTAAAGAACTAAGTAAATAGTATTATTATCATTAGGAATATTGCAGTGATCTTAAGAATAAAAATCTATTTTTGTAAGCAAATTAGAATAGCAATGAGCAAATAGTTCTATTGATCACATTACTTAAATATACATTGAGACTAAAAAGAAAATTAAAACAATTATAAATTTAAAATAGCAAAATAGTCTATAAGGATTTTAAAAAATTAACATTAAATATTTTAAATGCAACATATATATATATATAATATATATATATATATATATATATATATATATATATATATATATATATATATATATATATATATATATATATATATATATAATTAAGAAGACTTACCTTGCAGCAGCACCGGATATAATTGTACAAAACTGCCATACAATGACAAAAAAAAAGCTAGTATAAGGAAGAGATTATGTGATAAAAATCTTCTGATTAAATCCCTTTCTAAATGTTTTGAAAGTTCTTTTTTCCCATTCAACTACCTGTCATACTATCTATCCCTTTTCTTAAATTAATTCATGGATAGAATTAAGCATTGTTAAATTACAAACAAAATTCACAAAGCCGGATCGGGTCTTCTGAGCAAATTCCCTATGATTTTAAGTAGGAATTTTAAAGTAGAGTTTTCAAAAAGACAAATAAATCAAAACCTTTAGCTGATTTTTTCAAATCAAAATCCAACTTAATTATGTCAAATGATCCAAATAAACTACGAGGAAGTAGAGAAAAACGCTTGATGGAGTTTTTTTTTATAGATATTTAAATAAAATATTGAATCTAAAGGATTTTTAACCTATTTCAGCTGCCATAAACCTATTGTTTCCTTCTTAGAATACAATTAATTCCCAAATATGATTGTATATTTCGCACAAAAATATTACTTTATGAGTACAGACATATGAATAATTAATTTTATAGGACAATACTAACATCTCCTTGTGTTCTATTCACCTAACTAAATCCTGAACTAACATTATAAAATGTGAAGTTATCACTTCTATCCTCTGGTCATAAGCACCCATACTTTTTTAAATGAATTGTAACCTTTTAACTGCCAAAGGTTTAATTATATACCTCACTAAGCCTTAGCATTAAAATTCCATGTCGTATTTATGCAGCTTTCTGAATTGCAAGCCTTTCCATTACCCTGCTATATGTAAAATTGTTTTGAAGGTTTTGGTGCGCAAGACTCATACAAATCGTATTATAAACTACACGGGCTCTTTTTTTTAACAAAATGTTTTTACAGGAATTAATTTGAGAGTTATATGAAAAGAAGATTTAGTTAAAAGCATAATTTTCTATCTTTATTTTCTTTTATAAGTAATATGAATCATCAAAAATAAAACTTGATTAATGATTGGTTGAAAAGAGAATTTATTATAGAAATATTTAATTCATCAAGTATTAACTTAATTTGTAAAAAAAAAAAATACGAACACAGGAAAAAATTACGAAATTTATGTTCATAGATTCAAAGAGAAATTTATGAAAAATTTAAAATATATGCTACATAATATAATTAATAAATTAAACAGCTTGAATAAATACTATTTTGCTAGACGTAATTAGTTAACTCTAGAATCTCTAGATTATGTCATGCCTAAAATATAATATTCGAAACGTTCAGAATCGCATTAAATGCAATTTCTCTTCAAATAATAGACCATGTACAAGATATATCTATTTCCCAAGGAAGTGCTAAGGCAGTATTATGTTACTTTTCATAGCTCAGAGCGTGTTTTATTTTGTTTATTTTTTGTAAATTAATAATTTTTAAATAATATATTATTTTCGACTTTTTAATATGCACATGCCCCCACTAAGGAGTACCACGCATCCCAAGGAGGCAAAGCCCCACAGTTTCAGAAACGCTGCCCCGAGGGCATGCGTATAAGCACATAAGCATATAAGTACTCACTATGAAAGAAAATGCATCATTTAGCGCAGTGGTTCTTAAGCTGAGGTCTGTGGACTCCTGGGGTCCCCATCACCTTTCTAGGGGGTTCGTAAAATTCGATCATTTAATGAATCTAAAAGGCTTCTCGAAAATATTTTTAGATGTCCCTCTAGACTAGCTCCTTAAACTGCCCCCCAATGAAGATTTTGTGCTAGAACAAGAAAATCAATTCAGTTTTTTAATATTCAAGAATTTTAATTCAGTTAAAGGGAAAAAAGAAGTGTTATAAATGTCTATATAAGTAGCAGAGGCAGTCTTACGATTTTTGAGGAGCCTTTAAATCATTCATCCATGTGTTAGGAGCCAGGGAGGACTGTTTCAAATTTTGGGAGTCAGGCTGAAATATGAAGGGGGGGGGGGCGGCTGCAATCAAAAGTTGATGAACCACTGAGTTAGCCTATTCGAATAAATAAAATTGAGGAATAATATGTGATAGCTATCGTGGAAAAAATATAATTAATGTATTGGCATAGAAGTGATAGTAAAACAAAATGGAGCTATACATATATATATTCTTATACTAGATATTAAATTAATATAAAACTTTATATATATATATATATATATATATATATATATATATATATATATATATATATATATATATATATATATATATAGTAAAATAAAATAATATATGAATTACAAATATATATATCGAAGAATAAATCTATAAACTTATTCCATATATAATTCTGCAAATTTTATAAACTTATTCCGTATATATATCTGCAAATTTTCAAATAAAATGTAATAAACTAATTAAAGAAGAACTGTGCGTATGTGTGTAAAATCTGCAAGGAATTTTTCATTCTACCTAAAACATAAAAATAAGAAATTTTTCAAAACCACATTACAAATGTCTAACTTATATACTTATTATTCATGAATATCGTTCGTGAAAAAACTAAAACATAAAACTTATGTTACTTTTGGTGTATCAAAAAACTTGTAATTTAATATTAAAAGAAAAAAAATAGATATATAATTCCTTGGGAATCCCAATTTGATACTTCCAGATCATTCTTTAAATTTAAATTAAGAATAAAGATAAAAGTAAAATCACAAATTTAAAGCATGTTCCTTAACAATGTAATGATTTAATCTAACCAAACAATATTTTCTATTTTTTTTTTTCTGTTTCACAATATATCCCAATACGTTTCTCTTATTAATTTAACCAGCTACTCACCAAGACAGTCTGAAAACCAAACAGGCAAAAACATTTTTCTATATTTGAGTCAACATATATTTATGCCGAAAGCCTTTTTTGAAGGAAGATCAAGTAGACTGACATATATATAACTTGCTGGCAATAATGAGAATTTCAACAAGAAGTCTTACATCAGATTTAAGAAAAATTGTAAAAAAGCGTGATAGAGTTTGTTTGTCCATATAAAATGATTGTAAAATTAAATGCGCTTGTAGTTATAGATGATATGAAATTAGAACAATAAATAAACTGAAAACTGCCACTAATTTATTTAACTGATCTTTATCGAATAATAATGAATACAATTATATTATTTTTGTACTACAATGTACAACTTTTCTAGATGGAAAGTTAAATATTATTTATTTTATTTATCCAACGTCCGTGCACGGCTTCTTGACCATATGATGCTGAGCCTCGCAATCGTCAGTAGCCAGACCAAACCACAGTGGAGGTATAATCCCAAAAAGTCATTTCCTGTGGCTAGGCGAAAATGAGCAACAAGCTCGGCTCTCTCCAGGTGCTTCGGGAAAAGTTAAAGTTAAATAATAAATGCAATCATTTAAAAATGTGCAGTCGTCAGTGGGATATTCTTCAAGTGTAGTGTACTGGAGCAGGTGGTCGCCATCCATCCTGGAATGGCTGCAGAGCGCGCAGGCCTCGTTAGCAGCCAAGCTAGAGGATGTATAAACTCAAAAAGTCATTCCCGGTGGCTAGGTGAAAATAGGCAACAGTCTCGACTCTCTCCTGGTGCCTCGGGATAAGTTAAAGTTAAGTGATGAATGAAATCATTTAAAAAGTGCAGAGAACTTCGATATCCTACACATAATAATGTGGTCCACAAGCCAAATTAATTGCCCATCCTGATTTAAACGAATCGTTTTAAACTCTTTTGAACAAATTTTAAGAATAAACTATGAATATGTCTCTGACTTTTCATAAATTTACAGGTTAAGTCGTCGAATAATTTTCCCCAAAATAATTACGAACATTAATTTTTTTAAACTATAAGATTTGAGACAACAATAATTAAATCATACTCATTTGTAATATGTTTACAGAGAGACTCAACCTATTAAATACTTGTGTGAGACTTCAGTTTTTGTTTTATATCAAATGAATGAGAAAATATTTCTTTCAGAATCTTAAAATACTTTTTAAACACTCAACATTCGTCCAATTAAATTAAAAATTCTGGAAGTATTGCGCGTCCAATTTGCATTAATAAAAATTCACCCGTATCTTATTATGCTTTTTTGTTCAAAAGTTTAAACTTAAATTTGAAAAGTATTCACTTCATACATTTTTTGAAGTTATTTGATTATGTTCAAAGAAGATGATTCAGAGATCATAAAATATCTTTTTTTTTTTACTTTTAGTTTAATGACATCGACGACATTTTATCTTTGAATTTAATTTGTGACGTAATATACTAGATGTATTTACTTCTTAAGTGCATAATTGTGTCTCTGTGGAGAAAAAGGAAAATTTTTCAAATTTAATTATGCTTTCTAAGAAAATACTTATTAGAATTGGAAAAGAAATCCTAATAGCATTAGAAGCATAAAGCAAATTTCTTAAATACTGTTTGAAAATTAACTCTATCAAAAAGTGAGGAATTTATTTGTGCAAGCGTTTTTTTTTTCATTTATTTATTATTCAATTTTAAAACTATATTAAACACAATCAAACTTAACGCACAAATATAGGTTTCACGCATATTTTATCACGTTATGGAGTAATTTTCTTTCATCAATTATTCCAATTACCAATTATTATTAATTATTCATCAATTATTAATTATTTTACTATCCCCCTCTCCCCCAAATATTCTGTTGCAGTTGCAAAGATTTTTAAGAAAGCCAATTCATCTCGTTTTGAAATACATCCTCAAGAAAAGGGGCAATTGCAAGATTTGTGTTTAGTGGTATAGTGACGCGCAAAATTGTATTTTTAAAAAAATTTTATTTTGCTTTTTTTAAAAAATTTACAAACCAAACAAGTTGATGTGATTCATGTTTTTTTTTTTCTATGAAATAGTCAATATCCCAATTGTCTCGTAACAACATATATTCTTCAGATATTTTTCGCATAAGGGTGATTTTAAAACAAGTAATATAAAAAAATGTAAAGTCAATTCCTACTTAAGTCAACAAAACAAAATTATTTTAGCTACGTTTTATTAAGTAGTTATAATTAATATAAATATGACATATGACATAAATATGACAGAATCACAACATTAAGTGGTAATTGAATTTTAATTATCATTTAAGTATCGTATTGTCTTCAAAGACAATCGTGTATATAAAATTTTAGCTCAACTGGATGCTTTAAAACGTGCGAAAAAAAATATTTTAATTTTTTGATCCAAGTCGCCAAAAATAATGCCAACGTGACTGTATTTGTAATTCTTTAAATAATTAGTTTTAATTCATATTTCATAATTATTGTTCATGCTTGTCGCAAAAACCGTGCGCCAGACGGCGCTGTCTGTGTATCTCTAGTTACTATGTTTTTAGGTGAATAAAAACCAGAGAGTGTTTTACAGTCCATGTGTGAGGTGTGTGTTATTGAGCTATCCCGGGTGTAGTGATCAAACATTTTGGTCCGACTTTCCCGGAGTTCAACAAGCAACTATGGTTTTGTGCTTTATTAGTTGAGTATTTGGTGGTGATATTTTTGAATAGGTGAGTGTTTCTATTCTTAATGATGTTTTTAGCAGTTATTTGATTGTGTTCTCTAAAGTTGGTGTTAATAGTTGAATAGTTTTAACGGATATCATGGTTGAAATTAGTGTTTGTAGATTTGTGTTGATTGTGATATTCTTGTTGTGTGTTTTTGTATAATTTCCTATTCTTAATAGTGTAATTTAGGTGCTTACAAATGCTTTTTGGTTGAAAATAGTGTATATTGTGTAGATGTTGTGACAAAATAAGTTTAAAAATGGCGTTGAAATTAAATCTAAAGAAAGACGAGCTTATCTCGGTTGCTGTGGAAATGGGTTTGGAGATTCCTAGCAAAGGTAAAATAATAGATTTAAAAAATTTAGTTGAATCAAGTGCCGTTTATAAAAATGATATTGAATTTGTGCGTAGTCTTGTTGAAAATGCTTTAGAGAAAAGTAAACAAGAGGCTGAAATTCAATTAGAAAAAATTAAAATATCTCAGATTGAGCGCGAAGCTGAAATTCAATTAGAAAAAATTAAATTATCTCAGATTGAAAAACAATTAGAATTGGAGAAGGTTAGGAAGGAATCCGAAAAAAATTCTCAACCTCTTGAAAGCGGAGAACCAAGCTCCATAACTGATAAATTGGAGAGTTTGGTAAAGAGCATTAAAACTTTGACAATTCAAGTACCGGTTAGGTCAGAGTCCTTTAATTTATTTTTTCATTTTTTAGAAAAGGCATTTCAAATCAAATCCGTGCCTGATGAGTTAAAAGCCGAAATTCTATTAAATATTTTAGGAGAAAGAGTCAATAATTTGCTAACATATGTCAGTCAAGAGGATTTAAGCAATTATGTTAAAATTAAAGAATTAATATTAAGAGAATTTGAACCGACACCTCAAGAATGCCTGAGTAACTTTAAAAGGCTCGTAAACTACCATCCGAAAACTATGTTCAGTTTGCTTCCCGCTTAGTGCAACTTTCGATTATTATTGTCAGTTGCGTAAAGTTACTGAATTCCGCTCTTTGTGTGATCTAATAATTTCAGATAAAATATTTGAAACGCTAGATAGAGATACGATGAATCATATTGCAACGAAACAGGGAGAAACATATTTCAAGCCTCAACAGCTTGGGAGGGAATGTAATGTCTATTTATCCGCGAGAGGAAAGGTTTCGAATGATTTAATGAGCAGAAATCCAGGGAGTGGAGTCAAAACAGATGGGCGAAACAGACTGCAGACGGTTGGCACTTGGCGGTGAGAGAGAAACTCGTCGAATGTTTTCGTGGCCGAAACCAAAACAAATTGTATTCTATGTAAGGCAGTGCTTCTCAAACTGTGGGGCGCGCCCCCTGGGGGCGCGATAACCCTTCAAGGGGGGCGCGAGCATCTTGAAAATATAAAAGGCTTAAAAAATTATTTTTTGGAATGAAGTAAAACAAAATGCTTTCTGATAAAATAAAAAATACACATTTTGCACTGATATAAATTATGTATATCATCTGGTTTTCCACTTTCAAAAGATTCCACTTCAAACGCTCATTAGCTATCTTTGATCCCAAAACAAAATGAAAAAAGATATTTTGTTTGCTTTGCTGTAATCCTGCGATGAGATTTTTTTTATTACGTTTCTTGTAACCTCTAGAATAGTACTTTTTGATTATCATCTCTTTGACCTTCAAACTTACTGGTATGCTTAACTCCGTCTACTTTTCTTTTGGGAAAGTTGTAAATAATATTTTTCTGTTGCTTTTTCCCCCATGTAAATGAGTTTTATGATGTATGGATAAGCATATTGAGCACTTTGAAGGATTAATTGGCCAAGATGTATTTTATGAGTAATCTGAAATTGCATTATAAAAAACGTTTTACTCCAGTGTTTCTCAAACTGTGGGGCGCGCCCCCTGGGGGGGCGCGATACACCTACAAGGGGGCGCGAGCATATCGAAAATAAAAGTTTAAAAAAATTTATTTACTATAATGAAGTAAAATAAAAAAATTCTCTGACATAATAAAAACTATACACATTTACACAGAAATAATATATATATATTTATTATCTGCGATTTTTACATCATCAAAAATAAAGCTTTTACTTCAAAACCTCATTTTTAGCTATTTTTGATACTATAACCAAATAAAAACGTTTTATTCGATTTGCTGTAATCCCATGATGAGAGATTTTTTTATTACTTTTTTTCTTTTCAAAGCGAAAATGCTACTCTTTTAGAGGAAAGACAAAATCCAGAGCCATAATCAAAAAAATTTTATGAAGATAAAAAGTTCATCACTGTTATATATTATTGCCATCAGCTGTAGGCAGCAGAATGTATTTGCTGCGGTTTGACGTTCGAACTCACTTGTACGGTTAGTTACGTCCCTGCTCTTATGTATTTGTTTTATCATTTAGGGAAGTTTGAAGGATTACTAAGCCAAGCATAATGAAAAAAGTTTTACATAATTTTTTTAGAACATCCATATTGTAATAATTACACTTTTAATCCGGGAGCGGTCACGCCGAGCACACAGTGCACGAAATCGGTAATTCTGGCAAAATTGTTTAATTGTTACCAATGGCCCTGACACACACACACACACACTACCCTCCTATTTGACAATCTTAACGTAAACTAAAATATATTTGTCACATGTCTCCCTCTTTCTTGGGACTACAGACGTTTTTTTACGATCTTAAGGTACTTGTTTTGTCTGAGTTCCCGGTGTGATAACTTTTTTTTCGAAATGTTTTCTGTGTCCTTGAAAGCAAGTGTGAGTATACTTTTTCTTAATTAAATTATTCACTGGAATTACGATATTTATTGTGTACTATAAAAATAATTATAAAAAAAGGATTGGGGTGACCCAAATAACCCCGCTCGTCCATTAGTATCGAGTGCGCGCCTGCTCCAGGTTTAAAACATGTTGAAGTCTTTTCACTTTAAATATTAAAAATAATACAATTATTCTTCATCAGAATTTTTTTATTGTTCATTATTCAACATCAATTCTAAATGCTAATTCTTTGAGACTTAAAATTACAGTTCGCTTAAAACTAATTATAATTTGAGCAATCATTTTAAAAAAATCATTTTACATTTTTGTAAACATTGTCGCACACTTGGCTTTACTCTCCTTACAATTAAGCGATTATATCAATAATGTTTTATTTCCTTATAAATGAACTTGTGCAAACAGTGGGTACTTCGGCCGGTATACTTTTAATGTATCAGTGCTGCACAGAGTATTTTATAACTAATTAATTAATGCTAAATTAAGAACAAGTTTTATAAGTATTAGCGATTTCCATGGGCTTGTCTTACAGAGCAAAGTTTTTCAAATGAATGCTTATATTAGAAATTGACCCTCTGAGTTCTTTTTCTACATTTAGCTGATATCTATATTTTGTCTTCTAAGCAACTACCGCATTTTGCAATATGTTCCAATTTAAAAATTAGAGAAAGGAAAAATAACATAATATAATTATCCTATCACTTAATTTTTTTTGCTCAAAAGTAACATGTACGAAATTTAATACTCATGTCATGAATTTGTACGGTTTATAATAAAGATTGTTGCTTTAGCGTCAAAGTGCATTATTATTGCATTCAGTACATTATTAATGTATAAGGGGGGCGATAAGAATTGTGATTGAAAAGGGGGCGCCAGTATTGAAAGTTTGAGAAGCACTGTTTTACTCAATTATTTTTTTATAACTGACATCGATGTTTTTGTATCGAATACATTTTTTTCATTGGAGCGGTCGCATGAGGCGCTGAATCACTCCAAATTCTGGTAAAACTGTTTATTCGTTAACAGTTTCTTGACAGTATCCTCCGATATGACAGTCTTAATGGAAACTAAAATGAATTTGTCACATTTATGCCTCTTTTTTGAGATTGGCAAACGGTTTTTTACAATCAAGGTACTTGTTTTGATCGAGTTCCCTTCACGACCACTTTTGTTCAGAAATATTTTCTATGAATATGCTATACTTTCCCCTACGATTAACTTTGTGGTTTTAATTGCTGTGTTGTATAACTTATTATGGTTTATAAATGTAAATGAGCAGAATATAAAAAAATGGGCATCTGCGATCTCTCTATTGAAGGAAGATGAAACTGATCAAGCAATTGAAGAACCTGATGAAATAATGCATATTAATCGTGATAGCGAAAGTAAATATGACAAAAGTGATAGACATGAAACGTTTGAGTTGAATTGTAATTTTCAAATGCTGCCTAAAGAACTCTATCAAGAAAATTAAGATATCAAGAAAACTAAGAAGCCATAAATGTAACACTTCGCCTTGTCAAAAAGACACAAGCAAGAAAAGGTTACACATGCTATTTGTAGATCATCGAAGAATAGAAAAATTACAATAACGTGAGCAAAATATGACAGTTTTGATTGCAAATAACGTTCTTGTATTGTTAGTGAAAAGTGTCTGTGATTTATGTTCTTTATTAAGGTCACGCACATTTGGAACGGTTTCTTTAGTTTTATTGGATTTTTTCTCAAATCATCAAAGAAAAATTAAAAAGTCCTTTAAAGTAGGTAAGTATATTTTCTCTTAGTTAAATTATTTACTGCAATTGTGATTTTTATCGAGCACAGAAAAAAAATAATTATAAAAAAAGGATTGGGGTGACTTGGTGAAGTGATCGCGCGACCATTAAAGTTAGTGTGGAGTGGGTGCCTGCTTCCGGGTTAAAACATTTTGAAGGTTTCTTGCTTTAAATATTAAAAATAACACAATTATTCTTCATTGGAATTTTTCATTCGTTTTCCTTATTTAATATTAATTCTAAATGCTAATTCTGTGAGGCTTAAAATTACAGTTCGTTTTAAACTATTTATAATAAGAGAATTCATTTAAAAAATCATTTTATATTTTTGTATGCATTGTTGTGCACTTGGTTTTACTCTTCTTACAATTAAGCTATTATATCAAGAATAATGTATTATTTTTTAAAAAAAAAATAATCGCAGAATGGGTACTTCAGCCAGTGTACTTATAAATGTATCAGTACTGCACAATGTATTTTATAACTAATTTATTAATACTAATTATAGAGCAAGTTTAATTATTATTAGTGACTTCCATGGGCTTGTCTTGCAGAGCAAAGTTTTCCAAATGAAGGCTTAATATTAGAAATTGACACTCTGAGTTCTTTTTCTATATTTAGCTAATATCTATATTTTGTCTTCAAAGCAGCCACCGCAGAAAATCCGGTTTCACAAAGGTACGGTGTTGAAAACGGTAAAAGTATACGAAATGCTTTTGTTTTCAGTTCAGAAAATTCATCTACTTCTGCCCAAAATTGAAAGAGAGTTTTATTACAAAATTGTCCTTTAATTTCGCCACTAGATGTGAAATCTATGAAACTTTCTTCTTCGGTAGTGGAGAGCCCTTCTGGGGTATTTTGAAATGGATCTCTCACTCATTCGTAACTTGATATCAAGTTGTCCTCAGCAAAAAATATTTTTTAAATTTTTTGCTAACATAGCTAAATGATATTCAATAGTTTTATAAACAACTTCCACATGTTGTTCTTCAGTTTTGTAAATTTTTACACATTTATCCGCATTTTCAAACATTTCTAGTTTTTTTTTTTTTGCTTTAAATTTCGGCTCCATAATTCTAATTTTCTACAAAAAGCATTAATTTTATCACTCGTGTCAAACATATGTACATTTTATCCTTGAAGTTGAAGATTCAATATATTTAATTTCTCAAATATATAGACTAAGTAGCTCAACTTCATCAGAAATAAACCATCTCGAAATTTCTCAGCTTCCGGTAGGTTTTCCTCTTCTAGAAAAATGGTAATTTTATTTCTTAATTCATAAACACGTTAAATTTCCCGCGTGATAACCATCTTGCTTCACAATAAAATAGCAACGATGAATGCACTGCGCTTATGTCTTTGCAAAGTCCAGAAAAGATTCTTGATTTTAGGGGTCTCATTTTTATGTAATTTACTACAGTCACAACTATCATTAGCACAATATTCAGGCCAGGACTAATTTCTTTGGAAGCCAGAGCTTCTTTGTGGATCATACAATGTGTCCAGATGCACAGTGGAGATTTTTGTTTCACAAGTGCTTGTATACTTTTAAATCTTCCTGACACTGTACGAGCATCATCGGTGCATATTCCGACACAATTTTTCCACTCTATATTTGCCTCGTTTATAAAATTATTTAAAATATCAAATAATGCTATTGCTGTTGCTTTAAGTTTTATTGGTTTACAAAAAAGTAGTTCTTCTACTGCTGACATACCATCCCAAAATCGAACATACGCAATGAAATGAGCATCTTTATTGCTATCCGTTGCCTCGTCGAGCTGAATTGAAAACAATTTATCACGCAACTTACCGAAAAGCTGTTGCTCTACATCTTCAGCCAAGCGATATCATCAATTCGACGGGAAACAGTATCATTTGATAGGGGTATGGACTGCAACTCTTTGACAAAATTGTCTCCAAACATAGCTTCTACAATCTCAATTGCTGCAGGCAAAATAAGCTCTTCGGCAATAGTATGAGGCTTTTTACATCTGGCTATTTTATATGATACTTTGTAAGAAGTAAGTAAAGCTTTTTCATTCACTGACAAAGTTTTTTTAAAAATGTTTTTTGTTTTCCATATGATTTTAATTTTGATTCAAAGAACTCTCGAGGTTTGTTAATGTACTCACCATGAAGCGTTTCGAAATGTCTTTTGAGTTTATTAGGTTTCATTCTGTCTGCTGCCAATATTTTTGAGCAAATAACACACAGGGGCTTTTCTTCATTTACTTCAGTAATGGTAAATCCAAAATTCAAGTATTCTTGAGAATATTTCCTTGATTTAATTTTCGGAACTATGCTCGTCTGTGCACTTGTTGATGCTTTATTATCGTCGAATGTTCGCTTACGACTTAAAAATTTATCCATGATTTTTTTTGTTCCAATTTTCTGCAGTAATACTTAATAGTGTGAATTACAACTAACGCGCAAATTATAAAATGTACATTCAAGATAGATTTGGTAGCTATAGAAGCATCGAATGGACCAAGACTGATTGGAATTGTACGAGGTACAGCATTATTACATGTTTTGCGCAGACGTCCGATAGTTTGGCCAGACTCACGCAGACGCTCGCGAGAATGCCAGATGTGATGGATATGAGAGAGCGCAACATAAAGTAGACTATTTTTCAATTTCTACTATAAGTTCACTCTCATATATATCTTGTTCAAATTTTCAATCGTTGATAAAATACTTTCTATTCATTCATTTAAGGTGCCTGACTAGTTGCGAAGACATTTTTTTGAAATTTTGCTGAAAATTTATTTTTAAACTCATTTTTTGTTTAATTATAACTGAAAACTAATAAAAACAGCAAAAAAAAAAGTTTCTTTCAATGTATTTTTGTAAATATGGCCAATTTTAGGTTTAAATTAGACGTTATTTGTACGTTACGTTAAACATAGTAAAATAAATTCTAATGCATAATATTTCAAAAACCCCACATAATTTTACTCAAAAACAGTTACTAATGAATTGACCTAATATCTTTGAAAATTTTTAATTTGTTACTGAACTAGAAGTCAAAAAGTGCACGCAATGCAAATTTTCTTGATTCCAACTTTTTGGCACTAGCGGATTCAGTAGAATTGAGCTCAGATGTTTCATCATTCTCATTAATTGTGGCACGAATGGTATAACGATTTCCAGTAAATCGGCGCTTCTTAGACCTCCCAGATCTTGATTTAGCCATAATTAATCAATATTTTGTCTTAAGAAAGACAGTTTTTTTCATAAAATATATCAAAATAATAAATTAAACGAGGAGCGAAGAATCGAGTAGCTAGAACATAAGCAAATCGAAAAATGACAACAAACCTGTAACGTTGTTGCCAAATTTTACTAAAACTATTAAATAATTTTTAAAAGAATATCACCATATTCAGTTTTAATGTTACCAAAATTAATATTTTATAAATAAATTCAATAAAATTCCAAAAAAGAGTAAAAATCTTTCAAATTCAAAGTACTTCCGGTTTCGATTTCTAACTTCCGGATCGTTTTTGTTGTTCTCACTTGACATAAAAACTGCTATAACTTCGTAAATAATTGGAGTACAAGCAAAAGTAAGGTATTTTTAGAAAGAAGAAAAATTCAAATATTAAAAATATCAAATAAAATTTTTTTTTGTCATGTTCATCAAAATTGACGATTTTACACTAGTCAGGCACCTTAAGTTCAAATACATTTTGTAAAACTTGTAGTGGGTGACACTTCATGTTAATACAGTTCTTTCAAATTTTAATTCATTAATTAAATTAAAAAAATGAATAAATAGTAACAAACAAAAAAAATTATAGTCCAAAAGCATTTATAGAAAGGAAAACTTTACGTGCTGTCCCCTGTAACGCAATGGATAGCGCGCTGGGCTTCTAATCTGAAGGACGGTAGTTCGAATTCCATCCGAGATGGCCTAATTTCTAAGAATGTGTGTGATTTCTTCTTTACTTTACTATTTTCTTACACTAATTAAATTTAATTAATGAATAAATAGTAACGAAAAAAAAGAATATTCCAATACCCCATATATAGAAAAGAAAAGGAAAAATTGCAAGGAAAATCGCTTTCTCTTTTGTCGCTTAACATTTGTGATTCTGTCATATGTATTACATATTTGTATTAATTGAAACTATTTAACTAAAATAAGTTTTTCTTTGTTGGCCTAAGTAGGAATTGACTTAAAATTTATTTTTTATATTACTTGTTCTAATGACATTTGTACTTTTAGAAATGCATGATGGACGAAATAAATTTTTAATTAAATGTCATTTTGCAATCTGTCCCAATTTAAAAAATGAGAGAAAGGAAAAATAACATAACATTATAATTATTACTTAAAAGTAATTTGCTTAAAATATATATTATAGAAAAGTAACGTATACAAAATTTAATACTCAAAGTGCATTATTATTGCATTCAATACATTATTATTGGGGGGGGGGGCGATGAAAATTATGTTTGAAAATTGGGTCGCCAGTAGTGAAAGTTTGAGGAGTACACTGTCTTACTTAATTAATTTATTTATTTTGCAAAAAAGTAGTATACAAACTGTGTAATACTTATGCTATTAATTTGTATGGTTTATAATTAAGATCGCGTATAGTAGCTTTAGCGTCAAAGTGCATTATTATTACATTCAGTACATTATTAATGTATAAGGGGGCGCGATAAAAATTGTGATTGAAAAAGGGGGCGCCAGTATTGAAAGTTTGAGAAGCACTGATGTAAGGGTAATAATTTTCATCCCCTTTCTAAGTGTTATCAGTTTAAGAAACTGTCAGTTGAGGATAGAGTAGAGGTAGTTAAACGGAATAATCTTTGTTTTCGTTGTTTTTTTACCTCATAGATTGAAGGAATGCCGTTCAGAGAAAAATTGTTTTGCCTTAGACCTCGTAATAGCTTGATTCATTTTTCACGTGACAAAACGAGGAATCCCACTCCCCTAGTAATTTAAATTTAGATGCTCCTACTTTTGTTCCAGGGCAGATTGAAGGATCAGTTGAAGCAAATTCTCAATCACAGTTTGTGGCGACTGGGTTTGAGAAAGGCAGACTAAAGAATGTGTTTTTGAGTACTGTACGCGCGCTTGTTAAAAATAAATACTCTCAATGGGTGGAGGTCAGATGCTTGTTAGATGTAGGATCGCAGTCTTGTTTATGTACAAGGGCATGTGCTGAGAAGTTGCAGCTGAAAATGGAGAATATAAATACAGTGGTTTCGTGCGTTAATGATGCTTCTATGGTTGTTAAAAATTGCGTAAAAACTTCAGTTGCAAATAAAGCCAAAACTTTTGAGAGTGAGTTAATGTTGTTAGTAGTTAATAAGATTACAGATCTCATTCCAAACAAGGTGATTGATGTAGATGTTAATGTTTCAGAGTTTGTGCCCTTAGCGGATGATAAATTTAATATACCAGATAGAATTGATGTTACTTGGTGCTGAAATCTTTTACGAATTGTTAAAGCCTGGAAAATTTTATTGTGATAATTCGCATTTAGTGTTACAAAATACGGTGTTTGGTTATGTTGTAAAGTGGAAGTGTAGATCAAGTTACAGAGAATCGCGTTCATTGCGGATTAATTGTTGATGACGATTTAAACAAAACACTGAAAAAAAAATTCTGGGAAATTGAGGGCGTTCACATAGAGCCTAAGGTTGATACAGAAGTGTCCTTGTGTGAGGATCATTTTGTGCGCACTCATAGGAGGAATTGTGAGGGTAGGTATGTAGTATCGATGGCATTAAATAATTATCCTTCTTGTTTAGGAAACTCCAAAGATATTGCTATTAGGCGACTTAATTCAGTGTGGAAACGGTTATCTAGGAATTCTAGTTAATTATAGTTGTATGCGGAATTTTTGAAGGAGTATGAGGAGTTAGGTCATTTGGAAAGGGTAGTTGAGTCAAGTGAACCACCCCACACATTACTACATACCCCACCATGGTGTATTACGCCCTGAAAAACTGACTACTAAACTAAGAATCGTCTTTAACGGTTCATCCCCACCACAACAGGCATAAGCCTTAATGACATTTTATTGAAAGGTGAAGTTGAAGGAAGATGTGTGTTTGAGACAATATCTCGTTTTAGAAGACACAAATTTGCTTTTACGACTGACATCCAAAAAGATGTACAGGCAAATATTAATAAATCCTGATCAGCAGGATTTGCAACGCATTATATGGAACCATGGACCAGATGCAGAAATTTTAACGTACCGACTAAAGACTGTCACTTACGGGCTGTCCAACGCACCCTTCCTTGCCATAAGAACCCTGCAGCAGTTGGCGAATGATGAAAAATCGAGATTTCCTTTAGCTTCTGAAACCCTGTTATATGATACCTACATGGATGATATTGTGAGCGGAGCGCCGGATTTGGAGACTGCTCAACAATTGCAATCGCAACTGAAAGATGCCCTGCAATTTTGTGGAATGAACTTTCATAACAGTTTCTTTCAATTACTTTTATTTCAGAAGGAAGTTTGATTTTTCAAATGTATTTGCTTAATAACAAGTATATTTGTGTATTATATTAAAATTTTGATCAATCCA
This sequence comes from Trichonephila clavipes, assembly GCA_019973935.1. Taxonomy (NCBI): domain Eukaryota; kingdom Metazoa; phylum Arthropoda; class Arachnida; order Araneae; family Nephilidae; genus Trichonephila; species Trichonephila clavipes. Next base: position 56,602 of record BMAU01012505.1, read on the forward strand.
AAATTACATGTTTTTTTGCTCCTATAAAAGCTTTAGGATTTTAGAACATATCTCTTACAATCCATATACGTTTTATAGTAGTATATTTAAAAATGATAAAGACATTTTTACGACTGTGTGAGCTTTTATGCCTCGTTTACAAATATAAAAAATTGCATTCAGCTACAGTTTTTAAAATGTACTGAAATAAGTGGAGGAATAGGATATTTACATATTATGAATATTTTTGACTGCAGTAAGATATATTTATATTTCAGTTTCTCTACAATTTGAATAGAAGTTGTAAACCATTTTTGCGAATAGCTTGATATTGAATATAAACCCCCATAGGCTGTTTAATATTGTAAAGTGTTTTATTTTGATACCAGCACACATTAAAATAAGGCTCACTTGCAGTTATATGATCAGCTTTAGTGATATTTAAATTTTAAAAATAGTCTACACGTACGAAAACATTCTTTCAAAACCACTCACCACATCTTATACTATGTATTCCATACAGCAGGAAATATTTGTGTATACTCAAAAAAAATTTAATACAGGATACACATTTCAAAATGTTAAAATTGTTTTTAAAATTTGGTATGCATACATTATGGAACTGTCGGTTAACTTCACTGAACAAAATTGTTTTAAGTATACTATTTTTTGAAAGACAAAATTAATTAGGGAGAACTTTTCTCACAATAGAATTTGTAATGACTGAATTGTGGGAAAATGTAGTTATCGACGTGTGACATTTTTCCTTGTAATAAAAGAAACAGAAAAATAAGAAATTAAACTTGAGTAGAATATGGTTAGAAGTACTGTCATGCGCATTTGAAGAAGTATATACCCCATTTAAATTAAAAATTATTGACTGAATGTGTGTTATGTCCATCACAAATGCCGATGTAGAAAAGAAATTTTTATTTAATACAAGAAGTTCGAAAAGGAGAACAATAGGAATGAAAATTTAGATTTTTTCCGAAAAATATTCAGTTAACATGAAAATATCATTTATATGATTTTAATTAAAATAAATTAAAAGTATTGAAATCTTTTTTATGTTATTTTAAATTAAAAATATAATTGAATAGAGAAAAATCGGTTTTATTTCATAAATATAATCATCGTATGTATATCACCGTATGCACCATTAATTGTCTCATTGTTTAAAAAAGCCTTCGCTCTTTTTACCTCATTACTTTTTTAAAAAACAGGAAAGTGAGCGCGTTTTCTTACTCTCATATTCAAAAATGAATACAGGATGCTTTTTCTGGTTCAAATCGCAATACCAAATATATATATATTTATTTTTAATTTTTAAAAAATGACAAGAAAAATAAATTTTCTTTGAAGAAAATATAATTATTTTTCAACTTCTAACACACTATTTATTTCCTTTTTTTCCACCCTTCATTTTGTTTTAATTTTACTGTGACAACATATAGGGGAAACGACCCAGTTGCACTACAACTTTCAAATAAGATTGCCCAAGGCAACTTGACAGCTAGCTGTAAACGATTGATCTCTTGGTTCTTACTTTACAAAGGGACCGAACTGAGTCATAAAATTGTCCCCGTTCGACCTCCCAAGTTTTAAAAGGGGAAATGAAAGAAGTCTGTTGCATTTTTAAAGCGAATGTCAAAATAAAAGTAAACGCTTTCGGAATAACTTTTCAGGAGGAATCTAACCACTCAGAGGGTTAACGTGGAATCTTTCTTGACGCACCCCACCAAAAATGAATTTAACGGGTCCGGGGACTCGTAAACAAATTCAAGCCATCTCAGAGGTTAATTCCAAATTAGGAAGTTCTGGCCTCCCATCAATAGAAACATAGATAGATAGATTCGTTTGTTTACCAACAAATTTTAATTTTTCACTAGCTGCATGACCCGGTATTGCACGGGCTTTCTCTTTGCCTCATGACACTAGTATTTCTGCATGTGTTTGTACGCACGCAATGTGAGTGATTTTTATAATTATGTCGTTAGTGCCAGTTGCCTGGTCCAGCGTTGCATGGGCTTTCCTGCGTTTAAACTTTACCCTTTTCTTCTCAATATCAGCACTTCCAGAGGTGGGTGTGATTTTTTCATAAAATTATTCTTCTTCGATATATCTTGGGCTACTTTTCCCCGTCGTACGATTTTTCGTCCCTCTCAGGTTAGACCGGCATTGCATGGAGTTTTCCGAATGTATAACTTAATCCCCATGTGTGATTCCTATTTCCCTCATGACACCATCACTTCTGAGTGGCTGTATACGCGTACGATGTGAGTGATTGCTACAATGATGTCATTCAAATTCCATTTTTTAAAATTTCTTCCACTTATTTCATTGACTGGTTTCTTTTCCTTCTCTATATATCGGCGTTACACAGGGCTTTTGAGTGTAAAACTATTTTTTTACATCCCCCCTCAAATTAAAATTTTTCTTCAAATTTCTATCAATAACTTATAAAAAACACTACCGCTTTAATTAAAAAAATATATAGTTTCAATTAATGAAAATGAAGCGATTCTGGTGTTAAGAAAAAAACCAAAAGACTTTCATTATTTTTTAACAATAAGTTTCTAAAAATCCAAAAAAATAAAAGTCAGAGATTTTAATTAATCAATCGTTACATACAGTTAGCTTGAAAATGTCTCTGAAAAGTATTTTATTCAAAATAATAGACGATGTACTTTTTATTAACAAATAATTTAGTCATGAAATTAAACGAAAGTATATATCCGTGTGAGATTATCCTCTTACGAATTGCCGAATGCAAAAACACGCTGAAGGTACTAAAAGATAGAAAAGAATCAAATGAATACATTTTGACAATTTGAATTCGAATTTGTAATACTATAAAATTTTATATATATATCAATAACAAATAATATAAAAAAAATCAAGTCCTTTCCTTGTTAGATCAACAAAGAAAATTTTTATTTAAGCTACACTTTTGTTAAATAGTTACAATTAATATAAATATGTTGTATATACATACGATATAATCATAACATTAAGTGGTAATTAATTTTTATTAATTATCATTAAAGTATCGTATTGTTATCCAAAACAATCTTGTCTACAAAATTTCTGTTCAACTGAGTTCTTTAAAACGTGAGAAAAATACCTTTTCAAGTTTTGACACAAGTCGCCAAAAATGATGCCAATGTGGCTGTATTTGTAATTCTTTAAATAATTAGTCTTAATCGATTTTTCTTAATTATAATTAAATTACTGTATTGTCATCCCAAATCTATATATATATATATATATATAAAAGGAGAAAAGCGACTCACTCACTCATTGACTGAATCACTGACTAATCAGATATCTCCGGAACTATTAAACCTACAGACACGAAATTTAGTAGGTAGGTTCCCTTCATGGAGTAGACGTCAGCTAAGAACGGATTTTGCAAAGTTCGAAACCCAAGAGGCGTTACGGAAGTTTAAGGGCGTTATAAAGAATTATTTCCATTACTATACTATTAGATAAACAGTCGTGAGAGAGAGAGAGAGAGAGAGAGAAACACACTTAGTACACAGATTTCTTTCGTAAAGTAGAGATTCCTACATATGATTTTTCCAAAAAATCGACCACCAAGGGGGCGTTGAGGGCGCTTCAGGGGTGTTATACATAATTATTTCCATTATTAAACTATTAGATGTACAATCTTGAAATTTGGTAAGCGGATTCCTTTTATAGAGTACAGATCCCCTACAGAATGGGTTTTGTGAAAATTGACTCCCAAGTGGCGTTGTAGAGAATTAAGTGGTGTTATAGGCAATTAAATCCTTTTTTTAAACTGTTAGACGTAAAATCTCAAAATTTAGTGAGTTGATTCCATTTATTGAGTAGAGATCCGCTATAAGATGGGTTTTGTGAAAATCGTTTCTAAGTGGCATTGCGGGGGCTTAAGGGGCGTTATATATAATTATTTCCATTTTTAAACTATTAGACGTACAGTCTTAAAATTTGGTAAGCTAATTCCTTTCATGGTGTAGAGTTCCGCTACAAAATAGTTTGGGGGGAAATTGATCCCCAAGGGTCACTGAGAGGGATTATTGGGCGTAATAGATAAATATTTCCGCTTTTCAACTAATAGAACCACCTGCTTGAAAATTAGATGGTATGTTCCGTTCATGGAATAAAGTTCCTTGTACAAAGAGTTTTGCGAAAACGGACCCCCAAAGGAGTGGGGTTGCGAGAGATTAAGGCGTGTTATAGAAAAATTCCTGTTTTTGAATTTAACTCATTTACTTGAAATTTGTTGAGCACTTTTTTCTTCAGTTGAATAGAGTTCCACTAAGAATGGATTTTACGGAAATCAACCCAGGGGAAGTGGGGAGAGTTATTGGGGTGTATTGATAGACAAAATTCTCCTTTCTGAACTGCTATAACAATTTTTCTTTTAAGAATAAAATTTGGTTTGCATGCTTCTTTTGTTGAATTGTAATCCGCTAAGAATGCTGTCAACGAGGTATTGATGATGAAAATTCCGTTTTTGCTCTGTTAGATTTAGACTTGAAATTTACCACACATGTTTATTTTATGAGTAGAGATCCACTGAAAGTTGCTTTGATGGAAATCCACTTGATTATTAGGTTAAACAAGAGCGCAAAAATCTTTCTACTTCTATATTTTAGATATAAATAGAAATTAGACATTATAATTTATGTTCTTTTTTATATCAAGGGGGCGAGAGTGTAACAGCTATAAAATATATTTTTCAATTCGAATTTTATGCTAGATATCAATAATTAATATATATGTAAATAGTATACATATATACAACATCCTGAAATACACAGTGAAGCGGGTGGGTAACGGCTGGTAATCATATATATATAAAAAAAACTACAGCTCAATCGAGCGTTTTAAAAATGTATTTTATTAACGATTGAAAGTTCCACCAAGATAAATAAATAAATATATAGAGTGTGTGCTATAATAGTAGGAATTGTATTAGTTTCAACCATAAAAAATGTTGCTGTTCCACTTTAATTTGCTTACACTAACTATTACAATTACCAAAAAAAAAGCTATAGTAAAATATATATAATTTCTCACTAAATTTTTAACGCATTGTTCGAAAACGTACTAACAGTGTCGTTAATTGATTGCTAGTTCACACACTCAGGCATTTACTGATTTTATAGTGCTGATTGCGCCACTTCAGTATCGCTTTGAGCTCTTTTAGAGCCTCACGCTCAAACTTCTGCCTTCTTGATTTACCTAAATCAAAAAAAAAAAAAAAATACCATGACTGAAATTTTGGATTTGACCCCGGCTATGGACTTGGATACTGAATTGACTAATGGAATGGATAACAATGACGATCGACACCCTATGGAAAATGAACCGCCTTTACCTCAAGATGACTCCCGCCCGGAACTCCACACCTGACTGTGAGCAAATGAAGATACTGGCAAGAAACATTAAATACTACACTATCACCATCGAGAACATCAAGGCTAACATGAGATCCCTCAAGCTTCATGGATTAAACGACGAAGACTGCCATATCATGAAAAACACCTCAAAGACTCGACAACTACACCGCCCTCAACGCACTAACGGTAGTGAGTTTTCCTCTCTTCCCAGCTGTGATAACCCCGCTTGTGCAGAATACCACACTCCTTTAAATACTCCCACCAAAAAATAATGATAACGAATCTCCTACTCTACCGAAACTGCCTCACTCAAAAGAAAAAGACAATGAATCTGAATTTGCTTCCCCACCTAACCGCAAACTTTCTAAAAACCAAAATACTCCATGGCTACTGATCAAAATTTTAAAATCCATCTCTCAACAAATTCAACGCCCTCGAAATTCATGACTCTGAAATCGATCCCGTAGAAGGAACCTCGACCGCAACGTCTGTCAACAATGCTAACGCTGTAAATAACAAGAAAAAACCCACAACCAATGCCAACGTTAATAAATCAGCCGATCTCACGAAGAACCTCCCCCCACCAGTAATGCTAAAAATAACTTTAGACTTCCGAGAGCAAATGAGAGTGATAAACAACTTCATGCCAAAAAATTCGTAGCAAAATGACCGGAGAATATTTTAAATTATATTGCGACACACATGATCAATACCATGAACTTCTTGCATTTCTCAAAAATCCAATATCAATTCTACTCTATTAAACTTAAAGCAGAAAGACCTATCAAGGTAGTAATTAAAGGACTACCCAAAAAGCAAAACCTGAAGATATAGAGAAAGACCTAATCGATCTGGGATTCGTTGATCGGGTTTCCCAGCTAATTGGAAAAATAACTAATCAACCACTCCCAGTATTCTTGGTATCCTTACCAAGAAACATGACCAACGCTAATATTTTTAAGCTAGATAAACTTTCATTTTTAAACGTTACAGTAGAGGGCTACGATAGCAAAGGGGTGACCCAATGCTATAAATGCCAACAATTCAATCACACGGCAAGCAATTTGCCATATAAAACCTAAATGTCTTAAATGTGGGGAACCCCATCAAACAAGTGAATGCGAGATCGATAGGTCGAAACTATGTACTGCGAATTGTGCAGCATTGGCCACATGGCCAATTACTCAAAATGTCCACTATACCCCAAACCACGCAAAGGAGCAACAATAAAACCAAATTACACTACAATAGTTAACAGTCTAGTCCGCCCAAACGTATCTTTTTTTTGCGCAAGCAGCAGCCCAACAGGAAAGGAATAAGAATACCGCTCCCACCCCCCCAACAGATGGCACCACAGAATCGGTCAGGTTCCTACTACAATAACAGTGTGCAACAACTCACATTGCATGTAAAGCAACAAAAACCAGTAATGCTAAAAACGAATGTATTGGTCTCATAACCCAAACACTAACTCAAACTATTCAAGCTCTATCACTACTTGTTCAACAAATTAATAGTATAGACTTCTCATCTAACACCCTCAACCATCCAATGCCAATAAAAATAAATCTCAATGAAAGAAGGAAATACGCGCCTTAGTAGAGGCTCTTCAGATGACTACGATGAATAGACACCAAATAAGCGGCCTGAGTTTGTGTTCTTGGAACGCGAACGGCCTACTAAGCAAAATCTCAGAATTAAAAATTTTTATAGAGAAGTACGATCCCGACATCTTACTAATCCAAGAAACACGTTTGAGACCCACCCTCAACATAAACATTTCAAATTATACATGTTACAGGAACGACCGCATCTCGAACGGAACTACTCCCTACTCTCGGTGGTACAATATTTTTATTAAAAATCTATTCGCATTTCTCCCCATCCCCCCACTCTGCATCATATAGAAGCTACCACCGTAACTATTACTCCCCGAATATTAGCAACTTCTCAATTACTTGTATTTATATTCCCCCTAGATCTGATAAAAACTTATTCACTGTTGATATTGAGGCTCTCATTCAGGCCAACAGTAACTGTGTGATTTTTGGCGATTTTAACGCCACACACAGTGCATGGAATTGCTCAAAAACTCTCCCAGAGGCATTCAATTAAAATACTTCACTGACGACAATAACCTAGAAATTGCTTTTCCCAACTCTCCAACCAGATATGGATACAACTCCTCGAATACTCTTGATTTCGCAATAATTAGTAACTTCAACTACCCTACAATATTGTATCCATAAACGACCTTTCGTCAGACCACAACCCTGTCATGTTAAACTTTAATATTGCTACCCCCATCCATAAAGATAATCCTAGAGCAATTACCACCTGTTGGTCTGCTTTCAGAAAAATCTCAAAATGAAATTAAACTCTTCGACTATGCTAAAATCAACAGTGAATCTACGTTAGAAGAAAAAGTAGCAAAGTTCGCGGATGCGGTTAGCTCCGCCCACAACTTAGCTTCCAAGCCAATTAAAAACACCCCGACACAGCTACACGCCACAACACATCAACTATCTAATAACTTGTAAAAATAGGGCCAGGAAATTATACCAACAGACACTAAATCCACTACACAAAACTGAAGCCAACAGACTTCAAAAATTAATTAAAAAAGAAATCAGGATACACGCACAAAACACTTGGAACGCCAAACTCGAATCATTGAAACCCAAGATAACAGTCTCTGGCGCAGGCAAAAATACTTTCGCAAAAACGCTCAGACATTCCAAATTTAACCGGACCCAATGGCATCGCTAGCAACGATGAACAGAAGGCCAACTTAATTGCAAACACTTTCATAGACAATTACACGGAAAATAAAAAGACCAGGGAAGCACACTACCAACATAGACTCTGACGTCACTAATACACTAACAGATTTTCTCTACTCCACCTTCATCTCCTATCTCTCCCACAGACCCAGACGAGATCTGTGACTATATGAAAAAACTAAAAAACTCCAAAGCACCTGGAATCGATAATATCACCAATAAAATGATTAAAAACTTTCCTTTTAAAATTATCTTAATCTTTACCTCATTATTAATAAAATTTTATTACTCACTTTCAACTGAATGGAAAGTTACAATTGTTTTTCAATTCACAAGCCTGGAAAAAACAAAAATTCTCCAGATGCCTACCGGCCAATCTCTCTATTATCTTCGCTCAGCAAAATTGCTGAGCACAATTTTAAATAGAATCAAAAAATCACATCTATAGCACTAACTTTTAAACCCTAACCAGTTTGGATTCACTCAACAACTTTCTACTTACCACCCGCTACTCAGATTAACGGAAAAAAATTTCCTCAGGATTTCAGAGGCAGGACCACTGGTGCTGTCTTCCTGGATATCAAAGGCATTTGACCGTGTCTGGATAGACGGACTCATTTTATAAACTTATTACGTATAATTTTCCACCTGCTATTATTCATATTCTGTACTCATACCTCACTAACAGGAAATACAAAGTCAGAGTGAACGACACGCTCTCAATTACACACCGCGTCAACATTGGGGTAACACAGGGTTCCCTTTTGGGACCTGTGTTATTCAACATTTACGTTAATGATATACCTTCACACCCACGCACTATGATTAATCTGTATGCTGATGACACTGCGATCTCAGCCACTTACAAAAATACAAAATCAGTCACAATTGCACTAAACAAACACCTGGCCCTACTCGAAAAATACTTCAATGACTGGAAAATTAAAATCAACGTGGATAAAACCGTTTGCGGGTTGTTATTCACTAAAGCTCATAAACCAATTGCGCCGCCCACTCTATATTCCACACCACTACGCTGGTCTCAAACAACCAAGTACCTTGGAATTACTTTTGACAAAACCCTCACATGGAAGCCTCATATTCTTTATGCGCGCGATAAATTCCGGATCGCATTAAAGAAACTCTACCCCCTTAATTTGCCGGAATTCCAATATGTATCTATACAATAAGGTACTTCTCTATACGGCCGTTTTGCGTCCAATTCTGAGCTACGGATGTCCCATATGGGGCTACGCAGCTAACACAAACATAAAAATCCTAGAAACTGCACAAAATTCTATCATCCGATGTATCGTAAGAGCATGCAGATACAACTCAAACGAAAATATTTACAAGAGCCATCAAAATACCTCCTTTTAAAAACATATACAAGACTTAGCCAAAAATTTTTATGACAATCTCCCCAACATCAATAATACCAACATCATCAATCTAGAAAATTACACCCCTCTGGATACTCAAAAAAGACCTAGGAGAATTCTCCTAGACTCCTACAATCCGCCTTAATTTATTTAAATGTTCATTCACCAATCGGCGAATGAACCCCCTCTTACTAGATTTTAATCTACTTTTCTCTAATTTTTCATTAAACTCTAATTTACTCTACACTCCCATCAATCCTATATTCAATGCATCTATCAGGAAATATTCAATCTTTCCCCCACTACTTTCTGCACAACCTTCGGCACAGCCATTAGAGAGGATTCTCACTTTCTGCTCCCGCTCCTCTACGAGATGACGTCACTCCTCCGGACAAGCGCTTCACCTCCGATGTCACCCCATCAATCATCATGCTCCAACCACACTGCTAAGGAAAGCACGGCTCCTCGCTAGCCACAACGAACTCTCAAGACTCTCTACTATTTCACCCAAGACAGCAAACGAACTCATGATTAAACATTTTGAACATTTCGGACAATAGATTTTTAAGAACAATAGTGAACTATAGTTACATTATGTGCATTAGAATTTCCAACTACCACTTTTTAATGATTCAACTACTTTCGATATGGGACGGCGGATTTCATAAAATCCAGTTTCCCAAAGACCCCCCCCAACTTCTTTAACGCATTGTTCTTAAAGAATTAAATTTGTTAGTGCAACGAGCCAAGACCAGACCACTGAGTTAGGGCCGCTGGTTGAGTATCACTGATCTAGAGTAATTTAGTAAATATTGTAACTGATTATACATATACACTAGCTAGAAAAAGTCTACGTTCACGTACTATTGCTTACATGAACAACGAAAAAAAAAAGAAATTCATAAACTGGAATTAAAAAAAAATACTTATATTTATTTAGTTCATTTTTAAGTATTCAGAATAATAAAAAGTTAATTTGGTTTTGCCTTCACAGATTTTAAAATAAAGACAGGTTTGTAACGATACTAACAAAAATCAAGTAGAAAAAGTCTGCATTCACTGTTTCAGTAGTAAATATAAAATTTTTCTGAAAAGGGAATAATGAGCTATTTAGTAGCTAGTTGGTAACCTCATCATTTGAGAACCTACTGAAGTCGTTTCAGCATTGAACTAACAAATCTGGTGGTTTCTTCAGCGCTTATCTTCTATTGGTCCGCATATCCTTGCTAGATACATTGTGTTGACGAATCCTATATTCCAGCAAATCTCATAGCTGTTCTGTAGGATTCAAATCAGATGACTGCGGGGTCACGTGCAGTTGATTTGGGACATTACATAAGAGCCAAAGCTTCGCAATCTCAGCGGTATGCTTGAAATCGTTGTTGAGTTGGAAGCAAAAACGATTATCCTAAGCCGAGTTTGGTGTCACTTTCCTTTAACTCTTTATCGACCGCATTTTGATTTACTGCAGTTTTTTTCATGCAATATTTTTTTAGATCACCACATTGAAAAAATTAAGAGATATACATAAACAAAATACTCAACTTTGGGGAATTTAATCCGTTAGAGCTAATTAATTAATTACACATATTCAAGTGTAAAATTAATTATTTACACTGTTCAAAGAGTCAAATCGTTTTATAAGGTCTTCATTAACATACAATAAAAATAAGACACTTAAATTTTGCCATTGACTATTTTTCCAGGACAAAAATGATAACCTTCGCAATTCACTGAAAAGGCCTTCAGCTGAAAACGCAATTACATCTATGGAACTATTCGCTATTAGGTTGGAAGTTGTCAAGATGTAACGCTAAAAAGTGTACTTACTGATATTCAGGCAATGATTTAATTCCAACCCTTACTTTGGGGCTGACTACCTTGACATAAAATCAGATGAATTGTAGCACAAGCACAGCCGTAGATTGGTAATATAAAAAACATGTAAAAAAATTTGTGAGTAAAAAGAAATTTAACTTAAAGCACACAATATTGGCAATATGTTAATTCCAATTGATTTGAATTGTCATTTCCTTCAGTTACATTTTTCTACTTTTTTGTTATAATGGAATTTGCCAGTAGAGGAAAAGGGTACTTACATATCGGCGTCACCTCAGCAAAATTTGTGATATCAAAACAATAGATTCTTACGTGTTTTATATGAAAAAAAAAAAAGTCAAATTTTTGTGAAAAAAGAGCCACTTTGGCTGCGGTGATAAAAATACGTAAATATCAGAAACGCAGTAACCTTTTTCTTTTTCAAAGAAAGGAAATGGAATGGAAAAGGAATACTTGCGTTTTATCGCACCAATGTCAACATTCAAAATAACTTGCCAAGTTAGCAGCCCTGATCTTTTCTTAGAATAAACTTGTGTTTGCAGATGTTTTTAATAAAATTTTAAGTTTTTTTAAGGGCTTAATTTTTTAAGTTAAAATTTCCAAATTTCACTCATTGGTAACTTCTATTTTTTTAAAAAAGTACTGCGTTAATGAATTCTTGAAAAAGGGTTTTATATTTCAGCAATAATTTGTTTTCTCCATTAGTTTAATTTATTACTATATTCTCTTTTTGTTAAACTGCAAGCTAGGATTTTCAAGTTTATTGTTACAATAAGCAAGATTTAGAATTTGTCGTTGAACAAAGAAAAGCAACAAAGTTTTATGTAACAGATTATTATTATTTTTGAACATAAGAATAAAAGCAAGTAAGAAGTGAATTTCATTGTCTAAAATAACCCAATGATATTTGTGTTAAAGAATAAGTAATTATTATCAGTACTTACGTATTAACGTCACCGCAGCCAAATTGGCGCCTCATGAATTGCACCATTTTCCGCCATAATCTGACCGATTTTTATATAAAATATGTTAGAATCTTTGTTGTTTTTGGAATCAAGGTGTGATTCGCATGGCACCAATTTTGCTGTGGTGAAGCTAATACAAAAGTACCACATTATCTAAGCTTCTGTTTGCAAAAGTTTAACACATCATTTTTGACTTAAAAACTTGAGTCACGGTATCATGTAATTTAAACTACAATAAGCAAGTTAAAATTACAGTGAAGAAAAATAAACAAACATAAAACTGTGTGACACTAAAATAGAAATTTTAGTATTAATTTAATGGAAAAAATTCACGTCCCTAAGACATGGGAAGTCTAATGTTATTATATTTGTGTTGCCAATCCAAAAATGGAAATTTAGAAAGAACATTTTTTAAGACAACTTTTCGAAAAATGAATGTAATTCCACCACAAAGAGTTAAAAAAACCCATAAATAAATATGTTAACAATAAAATGTGATGAAATCTCCCCCAAACTGCTCTAAACATTAATTTTCGCAAAGTTGACTTGCACTTAAAAATTGAATTTAAAAAACAAATCTAAAGTGAATTTCGAAAAAACTCTTCAAGGTGTTCGGGATAATTACCTACAGCTTCGACATGCCAAGTTTCAGACTTCTGGGTTGCCTAGTTTTGCCTGTAAAGCAGAAACACACAAACTGTTTGTTTTATTAGTATAGATCACTCTGTCGATAATTATCTTCACTTCCTCTTCTACATAAAATTGGCTATTTTGAATCAATTTCTTAATATCTACCACTTTGCTGGATTGATCTATTTCACCCCTTACCTCACATACTGCCAAAAGATCAGGTTTATTACATTAGCTAAATATGCCATGATTTAGGGACTGACAAGATCAGAATGCTTTCCAAAAAGACAAATACAATAAGACGAGTAAAAAGAAGCTTATTTTTCGGTAATAGATTTAACTAAAAGTAGTAATCGATTTTACACTGTACCAACATGCAAAGATGTATGCTTAAATTACAACTAATACATACATTAGTCCAAATTATCTCTTCATAATGTCTCTTCAAAATTTAATTTGTCCTTTATTTTCAGTTTAAAATAAACAAATGCGAGGAAATATATTGAAAAAATTTATGCATATAAAAGTTCTACAACTTCACCTTTAACTCGAAAATAATAATAATAGTTGTTTATATTTGTAAAATCAAACAAATATATATATCATTTAAAATGTTTCAATATATGTACCTATTTTAACTCAAAAAGAACACCATACAAAAAAAAGATTTTTTCCAGAATAAACCACACTTCTATTCGTAAAAAAAAAAAAAAAATTAACGCAATAATGAAGTAAAATAATTCCACTAGTATTCTGAATCTACAAAAACATAATTTTTACTGTGCAACTTATAAAAACAAATTCTTATATGATCCGAACAGCTCAATAATTTATATTTTAAACCTTGAGAACTTCTGGAACGAAATGAATCAGCATTTTTCCCCAACAAAACAGAAGAGCCACAAATATTTCTTTGAATCAGCAAAATCAAAAATATTGCCACTTAAATATATACTTATATATTTTTCCTTCAATCATTGCACCTTCAAATCCTGCAATTTCACAATTTTCATAAGTTATTCATCATTTACTTTTCAGAAATTCTTATTATTGAATTTACAATACAGATTTTTAATACACCGTTGAGAAACTTTTAATTTATGTCTGTCTATAATAGAAAGCACAGTTTTAAATCAGATTACACTAAATGAAACAAAACAATTTTATGTACTCAATTCAAACACAGACAAAATAAGTCCTTTTTACAGAAATTTTTTTTTTTGTTTTTACATAAAAACAAGTCATAAGTTAACGAGCTTCTCAGGGATAAATATATTTCATTTAAATAATCAAAATCCAGCATTTAATATAAAAAATGAATTAAGAATTATTGGATGTAATTGCATTGTTCCCACATTTTAGTTTAAAAATTGAGATCAAATTTAGAATACACACGAAGGTACTTTCAGATAGAAAAAGTACTTACACTTATTTCTTTTGATAAAGCAGTGTTTCTCAAAATGTGGGGTGTGCCCCACTAGGAGGGCTGGTGCGAGCACATCGAAAATAAAAGGTTAAAAAAATAATTTACTGGAATGAAGCATAACAAAATACTTTCTGACATAATAAAAAAAAGGTTTACACTGATATAATTTATATATATCATCTGGCAAAATTAAGTCAACACATATAAAAGATTCTACTTCGAACGCTCATTAGCTATCTTTGATTCCATAACCAAATTAAAAAAATTTGTTTGCTTTGCTTTAATCACATGATTAGAGATTTTCTTATTACGTTTCTTTTAATCTAAAATATTACTTTAGCTGACCTTCGAACATAATGGTATGCTTATTACCGTCGCTTTTTTAGGGAAGTTGTAAATATATATATATATATATATATATATATATATATATATATAAAAGGGTGTTTTTTAGAGGTATAAAATTTTAAATTGCAATAAAACAACGCAATAACACGGCGAATGTTGTCTTCCAAATGGTCAAGCGTTTGTGGCTTATCCGCATAGACCAATGACTTTACATAGCCCCACAGAAAATAGTCTAGCGGTGCTAAATCCCAAGATCTTGGAGGCCAATTCACAGGTCCAAAACGTGAAATTAGGCGGTCACGAAACGTGTCTTTCAATAAATCGATTGTGGCACGAGCTGTGTGACATGGTGCGCCGTCTTGTTGGAACCACAGCTCCTGGACATCATGATTGTTCAATTCAGGAATGAAAAAGTTAGTAATCATGGCTCTATACCGATCACCATTGACTGTAACGTTGTGGCCTTTATCGTTTTTATAAGAAGGATTCCACCAGCGCATAAAGCGAACCAAACAGTCAGTTTTCTGGATGTAACAGTGTTTCGAGATACACTTGTGGATTAGCTTCACTCCAAATGCGGCAGTTTTGATTGTTGACGTAGCCATTCATCCAGAAGTGCACTTCATCGATAAACAAAATTCGCTTATGAAAATCGACCATTATTTTCGAAATAAAATTGCACAATTTGAAAGCGTTGTTCAGGCGTGAGTCTATTCATGATGAATTGCCAAACCAAACTGAGAATAAAACACTTGACAGCTATTAAATCGATCGCCATCTTGGAAAGTAATGCCAACTTAAACTTCTATACCTGAAAAAAACACTCTATATATATATATATATATATATATATATATATATACATATTTCTGTTTCGCTTTTTCCACGTAAAAGAGTTTTGTGATAAATGGATAAGCACGCTGAGAACTTTGAAGGATTATTTGGCTAAGATTTATTTTTATGAGTATTCTGAAACATATAATGCATAATGAAAAACGTTGAACACAATTTTTTTGAACTAATATCCATATTTTTATATTGAATACACTTTTAAGACGGGAGTGGTCACGTGATGCACAGAATCACCCCAGGCTGACGAAATCGTTAATTCTATAGGAAAACTTTTTATTTCTTACCAATGACCTTGACAGAGTTCCTCCAATAAGCAGTCTTAATGGGACCTAAAATGAATTTATTTCATTTCTCCCTCTTGTTTGGGAGTGACAAACGTTTTTAACATTCTTGAAGTACTTGTTTTGACCGAGTCCCTGGCGTGACCACTTTTGTTCCAAAATATTTTCTATGAACATGCTGCACTTATCCCTATAAATAATTTAGTGGTTTTTATTGTTGAGTTGAACGACTTATTATGGTTTATAAATGTAAATAAGCACATATAATGAAAAAGGAAATGGGCATCTGTGATCTCTGTTGAAGGAAGTTGAAACTGATCAAGCAAAGGAAAAAAATTACTGAAATAATGCATATTAATCATGATAGTGAAAATAAATTTGAAAAAAGCAATGAACATGAAACGAAAGGAAAATTTTCAATAGCTACTTAAAGAACTCCATCAGAAAAATATGAAGCCATAAATGTACCGCAAGATACACTTCACCCTGTCAAAAGACACAAGCAAAGACAAGTTCAACAGGATATTTGTCGACCATCAAAGAACATCCAAACTACAATAACGTGATCAAAATATGCCACTTTTGCTTGCAAATAACATTCCTGTAATGTTAGTGAAAAGTGCCTGCGAATTGTGTCCTTTATTAAAGCCACGTACATTTGAAACAATTTAGTTCAGTTTTATTAAATTTTTCTCAAATTATCAACAAAAAAATTGAAAAGTCCTTAAAATAGGTAAGTATATTTTCTCTTAGTTAAATTATTCACTGAAATTGTGATTTTTATTATGTATAGTAAAAATAGTTATGAAAAAAAAAGGATTGGGGTGGGTCATTACGCGGGAACATTAACGTTAGTATCGAGTGCACACTTGATTCCGGACTAAAACATTTGAAGTTTTCTCGCTTTAAATATTAAAAATAACACAATTATTCTTTATTGGAATTTTACATTCTTTTTTTTCATTATTTAATATAAATTCTAAATGGTAATTCTGTGAGGCTTAAAATTACAGTTCGTTCAAAACTATTTATAATATGAGCATTCATTTCAAAAAGCAATTTTACATTTTTGCATAGATTGTCATGCACTTGGTTTTACTCTCCTTACAATTAAGCTATTATATCCAGAATAATGTATTATTTTTGTTTTAAAAAAATAAACTCGTACGATGAGTGGATACTTCAGCTAGTATAAGTACAAGTTTAATAATTATTAGTGACTTCCATGGGCTTATCTTGAAGAGCAAAGTATTTCAAAAGAAGGCTTAATATTGGAAATTGACACTCTGAGTTATTTTCTATATTTAGCTGAGATCTATATTTTGTCTTCAAAGCAGCCACAGCAGAAATTCCGGTTTCACAAAGGAAGGATGTTGAGAAAGGTAATAGTATACGAAATGCTTTTGTTTTCAATGCAGAAAATTCATCATCCTTCTCTGCCCAAAATTCAAAGAGCTATTTATTTCAAAATTGCCTTTTAACTATGCCACTGAATGTGAAATCTGTGAAGATTTCTTTTTCGGCAGTTGAGCTCTTCTGAAGTATTGTGTGTGTGTGTGTGAAATGAATCTCTAACTTATATAATCGTAACTTGCTATCAAGTTGTCCTCAGCAAGAAAATACAGAGTGTTTTTTTCCAGGTATAGAAGTTTAAGTTGGCATTACTTTCCAAGATGGCGACCGATTTAACAGCTGTCAAAAGATTTATTCTCAGTTTGGTTTGGCAATTCATCATGAATAGACTCACGCCTGAACAACGCTTTCAAATTGTGCAATTTTATTTCGAAAATAATGGTCGATTTTCATGAGCGAATTTTGTTTAGCGATGAAACGCACTTCTGGTTGAATGGCTACGTCAACAAACAAAACTGCTTTGGTGCGCCTTATGCGCTGGTGGAATCCTTCTTCAAAAACGATGAAGGCCACAACGTTACAGTCAATGGTGATCGGTATAGAGCCATGATTACTAACTTTTCATTCCTGAATTGAACAATCATGATGTCCAGGAGCTGTGGTTCCAACAAGACGGCGCAACATGTCACACAGCTCGTGCCACAATCGATTTATTGTAAGACACGTTTGGTGACCGCCTAATTTCCCATTTTGGACCTGTGAATTGGCCTCCAAGATCTTGGGATTTAACACCGCTAGACTATTTTCTGTGGGGCTATGTAAAGTCATTGGTCTATGCGGATAAGCCACAAACGTTTGACCATTTGGAAGACAACATTCGCCGTGTTATTGCCGATATACAGCCACAAATGTTGGAAAAAGTCATCGAAAATTGGACTACATCCGAGCCAGCCGTGGCAGTACTATGCCAGAAATCATATTTAAAATGTAATGCCACAAGATTATCTTTCGAATAAAAAACTCATGTCAATCCAATAATACATCGTTGTTTTATTGCAATTGAAAGTTCTTTACCACTAAAAAAAAACACCCTTTACTTTTTTAAAATTTCTTGCCAACATGAATAATTGATTATCTACGGCTTTAAAAACATCTACGGCATTAAAAAACATCTTCCGCATGTTCTTCAGATTTGTTAAATTTAACACATAGTAAGTACACATGTAAATTTTACGCAGGGTTTTCCGTAATAGAAAAAGTAAATCCAAAATATATGTATTCATTAGAATATATCCTTGATTTAATTTTCGGAATTCTGCTCTTCTGTGTACTGGTAGATACTTTATTATCATCGAATGTTTTCTACGACTTAAAAATATATCTATGATTTTTGTTTTAATCTGCTTCCGTAAATACTTAATACCATGATTTACAACTAACGTGTAAATTATAAAATGTACATTTAATAGAGATTCGGTGGCTATAGAAGTATCGACTCGACTAAAACTGAATGGAATTGTACCAAGACAGCTTTTTGCTTTGTGCAGACGTCCTATAGGTTGCCCAGACTCACGCAAACGTTCGCCAGATGTGATGAATATGATAGAGAGCAACATAGACTAGACTATTTTTCTAAAGATATTTGTACCTTTAGAAATGGATGATGAAGGGAATAAATCATTAGTTAAGTATCATTTTGCAATCTGTTCTAATTTAAAAATTAGAGAAAGAAAAATAGCATAATAATTATTCTATTACTTAAAAGTAATTTACTTAAAATATATATTGTAGCGCACGGTTTAATACTAAGACCGAAATGTAGGTGGCGGTACTTGTAACGGAAGCATTACCGACCGAAGCTCTGTATTACCGCCAGAGGGAGTTAGAAACTGGATGAGTGAACTTTACTCGCCTCGCTGTCCAATCCTGGACTATGTAATGTATTTAAATTCCCCTTATTTCCTCTAAATGTTTAACCTGTATTGTGTCTAAATGTCTGTCCTTTGTAACTGTGTAATTTTATGTCATTAAAACTATTTTAAATTACCCCGAGATCTTATCCATTATTTTGGTTTACCCAGTAATGACGTAAGAGAACCGTTACAATATTACTTAAAAGTAACATACACAAAATTTAACACTTGGGAAGATGTATGGTTTATAATTAAGATCGTATTGTAGTTTTAGAGTCAAAGTGCACTAGTATTGTGCATTTACTACATTATTACTGTATATGGGTGCCGGATAAAATTATGATTGAAAATTGAGTCGCCAGCACTGAAGGTTTGAGAAGCACTGTGTTAAAGGCAATGTTTTTAAATACGTGGCGAAGCTGCCACCAACTGTAGTATAGTTATGTAGTTAATTAAATGTCAATCTTATTTACCGGGGTTTTTAATTATTTTTCTTTTCAAAGCACACACAAACAGATCACTATATTTACAACTCTATTTACTATTATAAATGACATAGGGCACTACAGGCATCTTCCCCCATTTTAAATGTTGGAAACCAAGGTCTTCTCCCCTTCCCGTTCAATAGACAAAACTGTCCACAGCAGCGTCCTCTTTGTGGTCTATTGTGCCAAGCCTCCAACTACGCTATGTGCCAAGTCTTTACGGTATTGTCAGAATGTGAATCAGGGATATGAGTATCGATATAAATGAGTTTTTAAGATCGTTTCTCTTCCCGAAATATGAGGCATGTATCACTAAAAGAATCTGCTGCTTATAATGATGAAAAAAGATGTGATGAGAAATTTTCTCAGCCCTTTTCTAGCTAATGCATAAAACTTTGTATTATTTACTTTATTAAAAAAAGTGGTGTTTAGAAACCAAATTTTGATTCAAAAAATATATTTTTGACTTATACGTTTTCTTTGTATTCACACATACACATGTATGTATACCAAGTTAATGATTTATGTAAAATCTCTATACCTGTGGACAGTTCATTCTGGTAGATGAATATTCATGAACAATCTTTTAAAGATGTTTTCGGTTAATGTTAAAGAATAGGATCCGAATTTGTGGAACATTTTTCAGATATTATCCTTTAGAGAGCATCATTTGCTGTCACACTTCCTATTTGTAACCGAATTGATTCATTTTTTCTGGTATAAAATGTGTTTCACATTTTTATCCTATACCCTAATGTTAAATGGGCTTTGTCTTCACTTATTTAAACAGAAAAGAAAGTGTTTAATCTTACAGTCCACAGATGGCGCTCTGCGCATTCCGTTGTAATATTCGTTAGCGTAAATAAACTTCTAGTTCAAACTCGTTCGGGCGTGGTCGTCTCTGCTTTCAAGATATTATTTCTTTTCAGACCAATTCAATTATTAAGAAATAAGTAACTACTTCTAGGTGCAGCAAGAGATGGCGTTTCCAAATCGAACTAAGAAACAACAAGTCAGGTAAGAAAAGATCGAACAATTTCTTAGTACAACATTTTGGTCGTACCGTAGCCGGAGTTCAATATTGTGAAACATTCTAATTCAAAACTTCTGGCTTGTTGTTCTTTCGGCAATATTTTTCTAAAAGATATTGTCATAATTCAATTGATGAAAAATTCTAATTCTCTTCTTGTGTGTACTAAGTTTAAAAAGAAACTTTCGAAGTGAAATATTTCAAATTCATGTATATTCAAAAGTTTAATCTTCTTATATATATGGTTATTTCAATGTTTAATTGATTGTTGTGCGATCATTCTTAAGTGGTAAATTATTGTGTGTTTCTGCCATTGTCATTCCTGTATCATATGTAACAAGAAACTTCAGTTTCGTTTTACCTCACTTGTGTGTTAAATTTCCTATTTGTACGTTCCGTAGTAATTCCTTTTAGAATTTCTCCCCGCTTTTCCCCTCTTCCACGGCGCCAAAGGAATCGTATCTTTTTCGACTAAACAATTAGTCATTCGCAGCTGTGTTTTTATTATTTGTTTTTCTTTAAATTATTCTTTGCTATATTAAAATGGATATTGAGGTTTTATTGAAGAAAAAAAGAACATCAAATCCTCGATTACAAAATTGCAAAACAAAACAGAAGAGGAAATTGAGAAATTAAATAATGTTGGTTTATTGGCTCGGAAAAATAGATTCTTGGAATTTAGAACTGAAATAAAGGATATTTTGGATTCTATTATAAGTACTTGCGAGGAAAAGGACGAGGAAACTTATTGTACGGAAAAAGACGACATTTTAGATACCTTAGAAGAAATACTTGTCGCTATAGACACTCAGCTTATGCCTTCTGCAGTAAACTCCGATTTTGAGGTTAAAAACCAAGGTTCAAGTCACAGTTTAGTCTCAGCTCGGTCAGCTGAAGTGAAACTCCCTACATTATCCCTACCTATATTTTCTGGTGTAACTGAGGAGTGGCTTGCATTTTCTGATCTTTTTGAAGCTGCAGTTTCCAACAATAATGATTTAACGGGAGCGCAAAAGTTGCAATATTTAAAGGGCAGTTTAAAATCCGATGCATTAAAAATCATTAATTCTTTATCCATTACCAATGATAATTTCGAAATCGCTTGGAAATTGCTAAAGGATAGATATTTTAATAAAAGAGAAATTATGTCCTCCTTAATTAAAAAGTTTATTAACATAACGCCCTTGAGTGGAGAATCATCCACACAAATTCTAAATTTGATAGATTCCACTAAGGAATTTGTAAGGATGTTGGAGTCCCTTGAATACCAGGTTGACCCAACTTCAGATACACTCTTAATGCATATGATATTGTTTCAGCTCGATCCAAATTCCAGAACTTGGAGAGAACCCTTTCAACAGATGTCATCTCAAGGTTAAACAAATTGTTGCAATTCCTTGCAACACAAGCGAGATCCATTACGAATTCAACTACTAAGAGAAATGTTCAAAGGAAGGTGACTCTGGTCGCGTCCAACGCCCAGTCACAATGTCCTTTATGTAATGGAGATGTCGAGATGTGATACTTTCTTAAAATTGTCAGTTCAAGGCCGTTTAGATTTCGTTAAAACGAATAATGTTTGCTTTAACTGTTTAACACCGTTTCACAGTGTGAAAACTTGCAAAAGCAAGTTTAGATGTAAAAAGTGCAAGAAACCCCACCACAGTTTACTTCATTTTGAAAATGTTAGTGCTAAGGGGAGACAGGGAGCAGTAAATGGGTTAAATTCTAGAGAACTTTCTATCAACGCTCCTGTGTTTTCGCCTGTCCCTATTCAGGTACTAGTGAACCAAGTGAAAATTCTAGAGTTGTGGATGTTACATCGTGTATTTCTGATGTGAACCCAGATGTTCAAATTCTTCTTTGCACAGCTCTAATTCAAGTAAGAGATATTTGGGGTAACTATCAGACCTGTAGATGCCTTCTGGATAGCGGAAGCCAGGCTTCGCTTATTACAAATGAATGTATTGAAAGGCTAGGCTTACGAAAGGAAAAGGCCAATGTGCGTATATCATGTTTGGGCGCATCCGATACGCGTCTAAATGGGCTGGCTGAGATTCAATTTACCTCGCATTTTTCATCTCAAAATTCTTTTCATGCGTCCGTCTATGTGATCAACAAAATTGTAGGCATGATCCCACATCACGATTTAGATTCCTCAATGCGTGAATTATTTGGGGATATTTCTCTGGCTGATCCAGCATTTTACAAGAGTAGTCCAATTGATGTGCTACTTGGTGTTGACCTTACTTTGCCATTGCTAAAGGGTCAAACGTTATCTTTGGGTAAGGATAAGCCATTTGTCATTCGTTCAGAATTGGGTTGGATAATTGGAGGCAAGGCAAATTCTAGTGGTCAAAATTCTTTCCATGTCAATCATATTCAGTTAGTATCGGATCAGCTAATCAATAAATTCTGGGAATTAGATTCTGTGCCATGTGCCAAACCCTTAACTTCATTAGAAGAGGCTTGTGAAGATCATTTCGTAAAGACACATTCTAGGGATGAGAATGGCAGATACACAGTAAAGTTGCCATTTCACACTCCACCGACGCGGTTAGGTAATTCAAAACAAAATGCAATTCGTAGGCTAATCAGCGTGGAACGCCATCTCATTTCTAATCCTGACAAATACAAGCTGTATCGAAATTTCATAAGGGAATACCTTGATCTAAAACACATGGAACTCTTGTTCCGGACTCTGAAATTAATAACATAAAAAGTTTATACCTTCCTCACCATGGAGTTGTTAGGGACACCAGCTGTACAACAAAGCTTCGCGTTGTTTTTGACGCCTCCAGTAAAACTTCTGGACTCTCTCTCAACGATCTGCTTATGGTTGGGCCAAGAGTGCAGCCAGAACTTTTCCCTATTCTTATCCAGTTTCGAATTTTCAGTGTAGCCATTTGCGCTGATGTTGAAAAGATGTTTCGCCAGATTAAAGTTCACGAGGAAGACGTAGACTGGCAAAGAATTCTCTGGAGGATTCTCCAACCGAACCTATAAGAGAATATCGCCTAACAACTGTTACGTATGGTACGTCCTCAGCACCATTCCTCTCTACGAGAACCTTACGACAGCTTGCCATTGACGAACAAAAAAATTATCCAGCCGCTTCAAGAGCTACCCTTAGTCATTTTTACGTTGATGACTTGCTGAGTGGAAGTGCGACAAAGAAGGGAGCCATTCAGCTAGTGTCAGAGCTGCAGGAGATGATGAAAAGAGGAGGATTTTCTCTGCGCAAATGGGTGTCTAACGATCCTGACGTATTGGCAACCATTCCAAAGGAATTAAAGGCAGTTGATTCCAAACACACGATCAAGGATGACCAACCTGTCAAGATCTTGGGAATAGCTTGGCTTCCAGATGTTGACAAGTTTACCTTTACCATCACCGTGAACGAGACTGATGTGTGGACTAAACGCAAGGTACTTTCTGAAGTCGCCAAAATCTTTGACCCCTTGGGCTGGTTGGCACCATCAGTTGTCATTTCTAAAATCTTCCTCCAAGAGCTATGGAGTCACCATCTAAGCTGGGATGAAGAGCTACCAGATTCTCTAGCAAGACAATGGAGAACATTTCAAGAACAGCTTCCTCTACTTACAAATATCAAGATCCCACGCTGCATTCTCATTCCACAGGCTATAGACGTACAAGTACACGGGTTCTGTGACTCTTCAGAAAAGGCCTACTGTGCAGTTATATACATTCGTTCCAAGGATGCAACCCAAACCGTAGTATCTAGACTGCTAACTTCTAAGACACGTGTCTCTCCAGTAAAACCTCAGTCTCTACCTCGATTAGAGCTTTGTTCTGCCCTACTTCTTGCCAATTTGTTACAAGCTACCCTTCCAACTCTAACCGTGTCAATCTCCGAGACCTTTGCGTGGTCTGATTCCAAGATCACACTGGCATGGTTGAAGTCCGAACCGAGAAGATGGCAACCGTTTGTAGCTAATCGAGTGGCACAAATTCAAGAGCTGACCCCTAACGTGCACTGGAACTTCGTGAGTGGTCTGGAGAATCCTGCTGACTGTGGAACGAGAGGGATACCCCCAACTAAACTAGAAAAGTGCAACTTGTGGTTCAATAGACCCGATTGGTTATGAAGTTCTACTTTTCCGATTGGAGAGTTTGAAGATAATCCACAATTACAAGAACACATGTCTGCCGAAGCCAAAAGAACATCCAAGCTGATTATGCTGAACGTGGTTGATGCGACTTTCAAGGCTGAGTTCTTTCAAAAATTTTCGTCTTGGAACAAGTTGAAAAGAGTTGCTGCTTATTGCTTAAGATTTGTGAAGAACTGTTCTCTTTCTGCGTGTAAAAGAAGAAAGTCCTTTTTAACAACTGCAGAATTGAGCGAAGCCGAGAAAGCATTGTTAAGTTTATCCAACGTGATCATTTTTCGATGGAAGTCTCCTATCTTTCAGCAGGTAAGCAGCTTCCGTCAACCAACAAGCTTATACCCTTGACTCCGTTCTACGATGATTCCGGAATAATACGTGTCGGTGGTAGACTGAAAAATTCAATACTTGCAGACTCGCAGAAGCATCCCATTTATGCTTCCTAAAACCGACCATGTTGTGAACTTGATTATCTCTGATTATCACCTGAAACTTCTTCATGCCGGTCCACAACTTCTCCAAGCAGCTCTCAGAGAAAAATTTTGGATTCTTTCAGCCCGAGATTCAGTTAGAAGAGTAGTGAGAAGATATATCTCATGCTTCAGAAATCGTCCAAAATTCGCCGAACAAATCATGGGAGATCTTCCAGAATCCAGAGTTTGCCCCTCTTCTGTATTCCAACGAACTGGTATTGACTTCGCCGGCCCGTTCTTGATACGAAGCTCCGAGGGAAGAGGAGACCGTGGCTTGCCTTGTCACGAGTTCGAGCCCAGTATCACTAAAGACCCGCCGTGTAGGGCAGCGATGCACGTTAAATCTGTCGAGAGCTGAAACGTCCTCCTGTTGGTGTGGTGTGGTAGTTAGGAGAGGGGGTGCCAGCTCAGGTGTCGTCCACGTCACTTGACCATGGTTCAAAATTACGTGGTCCGTCGCCAAAAGCCCTCGTGTAGCTGAACAGTGCGACGTTAATATTCAATCAATCAATCAACCAAGGGAAGAGGAAGCCGGAATACTAAGTGCTACATCTGCGTCTTCGTCTGCTTAGCAACGAAGGCGGTTCATCTAGAAGTCGTTAGTGACTTAACATCAAAAGCATTTATCGCTTGTTTAAAAAGATTCGTGGCTCGCAGAGGTAAACCATCAGAGATCTTCTGCGATCAAGGAACCAATTTCTATGGAGCTAGCAGAGATCTTAGAAAGGAGTTCCGCCAGTTGATGAAAGAAGATGCCGTTCATCAATTCCTGGTAACTGACAACATCACCTTTCACTTTAATCCTCCATCTGCTCCCCACTTCGGAGGCATTTGGGAGGCTACAGTGAAATCTTTTTAAGTTTCATTTGAACAGAGTTGTTGGAGTCACTAGTCTCACCTTCGAAGAACTATCCACGTTATCAAGCCAAATTGAGGCATGCCTCAACTCCAGGCCACTATGTGTGTTATCTAGCAGTCCAGATGATCCTTGTGTTCTCACACCAGGACATTTTCTGATAGGAAAGGCATTAACAGCTATCCCGCAACCTACAGTTCCAGACGACCTTCGCCACTGCGACCGTTGGCGATTGCTTACAAGAATGACTCAACATTTTTGGAAGAGATGGTCTTCAGAGTACTTGACATTGCTGCAGTCAAGATCGAAATGGCGCATCGTTCAAAAGAACCTTGACATCGGAGATCTTGTGTTAAACAAGCACGACAACTCACCCCCACTACAGTGGAAATTAGGGAAAGTCACGGAAACATTCCCTGGTAAGGACGGTAAGGTTCGTTTGGTTAAGGTAAAAACTCAAACTAGTGAACTTGTGAGGCCAATTGCTAAACTGTGTCCACTTCCTATAAACACTTGAACATTTGTGAATAATACCTAATTTTTTCTTTCAGCATTGTTGAGGTCATCTATACTTCTTTAAATCTCATTGCTTAATTTCATTAATTTAGAAGTTTACTTTATTGTCAATTTGTATGTTAATTCTTATACTTAATTCATTAGCATGTTTAACAACTTAGTGTTTAAGTTAATTCATTAATTTTGAAACCCCTCCGTGTTTCAAGGGGGCGGTATGTTTAATCTTACAGTCCACAGATGGCGCTCTGCGCATTCCGTTGTAATATTCGTTAGCGTAAATAAACTTCTAGTTCAAACTCGTTCGGGTGTGGTCGTCTCTGCTTTCAAGATATTATTTCTTTTCAGACCAATTCAATTATTAAGAAATAAGTAACTACTTCTAGGTGCAGCAAGAGATGGCGTTTCCAAATCGAACTAAGAAACAACAAGTCAGGTAAGAAAAGATCGAACCATTTTTAGTACAACAGAAAGTATTCCCCGGAATATTATGAAATTTTTAAAAACACTATATTGTTAACATAGGTATGAGTTATAAATATTGCAAATTTCCACAGAATTGGATCATTCTTCTGTCTGAAAATGTGCTTCATCTTTAGTTAGGGCTCTCGTACTTTTGCCGAAGACAGTCTTAACGTTAAAGTCAAATTTTGCCTTAAAGCATACATTCGAGGCGCTGGATTATTTAGAACACCTTCCAGTTAAATTAAAATCTCTTATATTCGATTCTTATTTATCTCTTAAATATTTGGTTTTATTCAAAAAGGGGATGACATAACAGAAAAGATTAATTTGTACATAGATAGCACAATAAATATTATATAAGAATAAATATAAAGGAATTTCTTTAATTGTTTTATTTAATCACTCCTTCAAACAAAACCACGTATGAGCATAATAATTGGTAGTTTATAATGATGAAAAATGAATATTTTCATTACAACTAAACCACCAAGACATTTAACCTCAGTGATGATAAAAAAAATTGCTTACGTTACTCCGAATATTTTTAAAAAATCGGAAAACAAACACTCTGTAAAAGCAGCATTTAACATTTAAATATCTTATACCGAGTCTTCCGAGTTTTGAAAGCATTTTTCCACCATTGCTTTTCTTTTTTGCAACTTATATTCCTTCAAAAAGTTAATCTGACAAGTACAAAGTAAATAATCTGAAAAGCGCAAGAATCTAGTTAGCTGATACTGCAATTCGTATTTCTTACACGCAATGGCAGTGCATATAAGATAGAGTAAGACAAATTTAAGGGGGTCACTTCACGCAGCATTTTCTTTATCTCCGTAATGTTAAAAATGGCCAAGTTTAAGGAACATTTTTAAAAAATGGGTAGATTGTACAGTCATGAATTTTTTTTTTGTGTATTCATTGTTGTTTTTATTATTTTAATGGGAGCATTTTTCAAAATTTTGATTAGTTTTTTTAAAAAAGATACATGTGTGCAGTAACGCGTCAAAATTTTTAAAACGAGGGAAATTCTTGAACATTTTAATCCATAAATATTTTTTGAATAATTTTTTTGACAAAACCTCTCATTAAAATATTTATTTTTATAATGTTAAAACATGTGCAAAGTTTCAAGACTGTAAAATAAGTAGTTTTCTCAAAAATGCTCCTTTTGTGTTGAAATTTACACTTTTGAGAAATAGTGATTTAAAGTAAAAACTTACTCTTTTAACTAATGCATACCAGAACTGTAACTTGGATTGCTAGTGTCATCTGCAAGATCATCTTCTGGTCTACATTTTAATTGTTTATTTTTTAATTCTAGCTTCTTTGGTTCATTGTAAAATTGCCTATTCTGCTTTCCTAATGCACGCATAATCTACTTCTTGCAACGCTCGACATTTGTAAAATCCAGAGGTTGAATGTTTAATACATCTTAAACTTTTAATTTGGTAATGAAGCCTTGATTATATAAATATATAGCTTAATGTAATATATTTTTTAAAGTTCCCAATTGCACAAATACAGTTTTTAGAATTAAAAACCAAATATTATTTCCGCTTTCACTAATATTTTGAGTTTTATCAAGCAAGCATCTAGATAAAAGTTCAAGATAAGATTTTTTATGCAATTTCTAATTGCAATAGGTAAGCCGTGTTTATGTTTATCTGTGTAACATTTCAGTATGGACATATTATATCTACACCACAAGTCACTTCCCATGGGGCATAAACCGTGTCGTAGATTCAAATCTGTGAACATTTTATCAAAAAATATAGCCCAAATAGCTTGCATTACGGCTGACAAATTTTCCCGAGTTGTTTTGAATAGCCAAAACATAGTATCTTTGCCATTTGCCTATTTCATCTGTCAAGCCATTACGGCATCCTAGAGATTTTTCTCTTCAAGCTTTTTGTCTTTTAATTTTGATTTTAATGCCGTAAGTCATGTCCCCATCATTTTCTCAACATGACCAACACATTCTAATTTTTCAATATTGACATATCTTTAAGGTTTGGATTCTAAAACTGCCTAGTATGCTTTAGAGTCCCCATAGAGTCCAAATATTATGCATATCGTAAATTGTGTAATGTCTGTGAGAGCGATGGGAGGTACAAAAAAAAAGTGCACCTCTTCAACTTCCATTCCCTTACTATTTACAATGTAACTTGCCGAACACTTATCGTTATGTACATTGCTGTTAAAATTACATGAGCATTTCTGCGATAATATTTTAGCATCAACAACTTTCCCAGTGTCCAAACTAACTGCCGTAACAACACCATTTAAAGAAGTGTGGCCCCTTTTAGCCAGGTACTATCGATAGCCACTGGTACATTTGGCTATCCATTATTAAATGATATTGTTTCGGCAGCAGCTAATGCCATGGACACATTAGTTACTTTTTCTGTCGCGTTATTTAATGAATGCATGGAATCGTAAAACCACTTTGATATGGGTGACAAATTCATAACTTCGCAAAATATTTTTGAGAATGCTTCTTTTAAATAGGCCTCATAACATATAAAATTCTATTGTTCACTTCATATAATTTTGTATCTTTTTTGATTAACTACTGTTTTAGTAAACTTGGTATTAAGAAATGTTTGAATAAGACCACAAAAGTCACAACATATTAACAATTTTGTAGTCAAACCCTAGATTTAGCGACCAAAGTTTATGTGAATACTTTCGTTTTTACATTAATTTTATGTAATTAATGTTGTTTCAAAGCACAAGAAAACAGTACAATGTCAGTTATATCCCAGAAACATTCAAATGAATCAAAAAAGAAACAATCTTTTTTAAACTTACCTAACTTAGATTTAAAAGCTGATTTATTTATGTTGACTGTTATCAATATTTAATTCCTAGAAAGTTTAGCTTTTTGTACATTTTTTCCGAACACTTTCGTTTTTTAAATATTTTATTATTTAACCGAGTTTAAAAAACGTTTCTTAATGTTTTTGATGGAAAACACTATTGCACACGATAGCAGAAATTCGCTGCATTTAACGAGGTAAAAAATAGCCTGTAAGTAAACAAACATCCACAACTATTCACTTCACTTCTTTCCTGAATAAGTTGCTGATCAAAATAAATTCTTTTAATAAATTTAAACCATTTGATAAGGCTGAAATGTAGCATGTGTCTTTTGTTTTCATTTGAGAGGGGCGTGGCGATCAGCGGTTTTGGGATTTGAGAGATGTTAACAACTTTTTAAAAAATATATTAAAAATACTTCTAATTCAGCTAGAGCAAAAATTTAAATTGCATTACAAAGAAAAAGAATATTTCATGTTTCAATCAAAATTGAAAAATGGATTTTTTTATGGATTTTCGTGAAGTGATCCCCTTAACCTAACACTATCTATTGCCATTTATATCTCAAATTACTACAAACTCATTATGCTGAACTCACAGGGTTACAATTTTCGTACGGATATCACTTCACGAGAACAGAATCTAAATATACGAGGTAAGGTTCAAAAGTTTCCGGACTGAGTCTATAACTTAAAAAAAAGTTACTAATTTAATTGCTAAAAATCGTTCTCCTTCAAAATAAGATCCTAAGCAACAACACACTTTGGCCGTTACTTGTAAAGATCGTCGAAGCATTTCTGGAATCCATTTTTAGACATGCCCTTTAATTCAGCCTGCTATGCATTCTTAACGACATCTACTGATTAAAATCGACGACGCTACAAGAGACGTGTCGCCTTAGGAAATAGGCTGAAGGGACCGGGGGCGAAATCAGGGGAGTAAGGTGGAAGTAGCAAAGCAGTTATTTTAGGTTATTGAAGAAAGTTAGGAATGCGCAAGGAGGGATCACTGTGCAGGATTGTTATCATGCAAAGCACACGTAATTGCTCAGTCCACAATTTTGGTCTTTTCTTTCGGATCGACGCACGCAAACGACACAGAATGTTTACATAGAATTCTTTGTTTGCAGTGTGTCCTTCAGGGATATATTCCAGATGCTCAATGCTTTGGATATCAAAGAACACCTATAGCATGGTCTTCCATTAAAGCAATTTTGACGGAATTTCTGCTTGCGTCATGATTGTGATGATTTCCAAGTTGCTGGTGCTTTCATGTTTTTAAGGTATCTGTACACCTTCGAAGAATTTTTTTAAAAAACTGTAATATTTGCTATTAAAATATTTTTACTGATGAAATATAACTTAAAACTATGAAAAATACATTTAATATGTTACTTGTAGTACATAAAAAAATTTTAGGGCGTAAAGCATAGCGTAAATAGTAATTAAATTGATTATTAGAATAACGCACATAACTCAAATGTAAACAAAAATATCTCTTTTCTGTAAATTTGATGATCATCATCATAACATTTTTAGGGCTGGTACTATATATTTTCCTGATGATAATCAATTTATAAAAATTTTTATCAAGTTTCGAGTAAAAGAACATTGAAAAATCATTAAAAAATTATTACGAGCATGATGTATACCTTAGTTACTAAAAACATATTTACTATATAATTATGAAAGTAGTAGGGGTTCTTTAAATCTATAAAACAAATATATTTATAAAATTTGAGCTAATTTGGTTCACAACTTTTCTGATATTTACGTTGTCAGATGTCAATACGTTAAACAAATTCATTTTGAGATAAATCAGAAATAAACTTTCAACTGCAAATTTTACTATTAAGCACAATTTGATATACTTAAAATGCTCCTGATTTATAAATAACACCTTCTTTACTCTCTAAAACATTGATTTTTCCCCTTGTAGCTCTTAAAATTTTTCTACGCTGCTTTACATTTGGTGTTGAATGTCGTTCTGCGTCGTTAATTCTATTGATGTCAAGATGTTTGTATGATTTTAAAGTAAAATAACCAGGAGTTTTATTAAGTTTTTTAAAAATTTCAACACAACCCTTGTATCCATCATTAAATTTGATCACAGCATCCAATGCACCAAATTTTAAAGTTTTGAGGCACACGAAAACTTCCTTGGGTACTCTCTGCCATATAACGCCAATTAAACACTCGTTTGAATTTTGTGTTTTGCCATGCAGGCATTTAGTAAGCAGTTTACAGTACAGTACACAACTCTAAATATGTAGGCTTAATTATGTTTAGCACTTCATTTGATAAGCCTTTATACTTTTCTTTTGGCTTTTGCCACAAGATAGTGCTCGCTGGTAGTAGCACCAACTATCTTTTCCGATGGGACACTGCCCATGCATCGGTTTCTCGACACTTGATGAGCCATGAAACAAAGCCACAATAACGTTTTGCAGAAGACTGGATAGGTTTCCAACATTGCTACGAACAGCAATCCCATAATAGTTTTGCAATCGGTCAATAAAAGAGTCGGTGAGTTTGCCTTTCCCAGACAGATTTTTATTTTTAGACTTTAGTTTGCGCAATCTCGCACCTACTCTCTTTTGAACATGACCAATGCATACATATTTTGTGACGCTATCCTTCCCATAAGTACCTTTGGCACTGATAAAGCCCTTAGAGTCCCCGTAACCATAATAATGTGCATATTTGCCTCGTTTGACAATAGAACGTTGGAAGATTCTCGTAGCACCAACAGCTTCCATTTTTAACGCAGAACCTTGAAAATTGCTATGGCACACGTGATCTGCTGCAAAAGTTTCCGACTCAATACTTCTAGGCATTTTAGAAATCTTTCTGCAAGTGGGAAAATATGACGACATTATATATATATATATATATATATATATATATATATATATATATATATATATTTCAATGTCTACTACTTTACCAGTGTCAACTGACAAAGCTGCGACACACTCATTCATGGAAGAGTAACCTCTACGCTGCCACGTTCCATCAACTGAAATGCCACATTCAACAATTTTATTTTTAGTAGGATGTAGCACTAAAACAGTTCAGAAGCTGCTTTTGCATTGATAGTTCACTAACTTCTGAAATAACGGACATGAGTTTATTCTCATGATTAGTGTACACAGTTTTACTGAGCCTGGGTAAATTTAACGTACCACATAATTTAAACCCAGCAGAAAAACCTTTCCCAATTTGTCTCATACCATACACAAATCTTGTATTTACTTCAGGACAGTTTCAAGTTTTCTTTGAACTAGAAAACCCTGAGTAAAAGTAACAATGTTTACACCTGATAACAAAATTTGAGCACAAACCATATGTGGAATCCTCAGAAAGCAGGATACCTTCTTCGAAACATCTTGGGCAGCAAAGTTGTAAAAACAAATTTAAAAGGACTTCCATATCAATTATTCTGTTACCAGTAAGTGGTTTACGTTAATATTCTGCTATTTCTTCATCAAAGACAGCAGGTATTTTAATTTTTGAAGAACTGGCGTTGGTAGATGTTGCGCTGCTATTTTTGAATGTTTAATGGTAGATCCATTACCTCGAAATTGGCGTTTTCTCTTTGCACTAACTCTACGTTTAGTATTACCCATTTTAAATAACAAAAATCAAAATTTTCTTCTATAAAAAGGATTAAACAAAAGCTTATAAAGAGCTACGCAATCATAAGCAAATGTAAACAAACAGTAAAGCACTCTATTTTCTTGCCAGATTCTAGATAAAAATATAAATAAAAACCTGTTACCAATTATATTTTTAATAATTCTGAAAAACTCAAATTCATATTTTAAAAAGTTTAAATTTCTTACTATTGCATATTTAAACGATACTTTGAAAAATAAAAATGTCAGCAAACATTTTTTCTACTTCGCAATGCAGACTTGTACTTTCAGGTTCAAAAGGTGCTATCGAATGAAACTCAAATCCCCAAAACTTAAGTTCTAAATAAGATAGAAACAAAATTTAAACACTATTTTAAAGAAAAAGTTCATATTTTCAAATAACATTTAAATTAAAAAATCGAAAAATTTGATGAAAATGGCGTTTTGAAGGTGTACGGATATCTTAATATGGCACACAATTCACCATTTCTTGCCCCTCAATCACAATTCTACTAAGCAGGGAAGAATACTTATTAACAGCCGAGATTTAGCCATCATCATTTGTATTAGAATTGTTCTTTTGGTCTTTGATTAACATGTGGGGAACAATGTGTTGGCAAATCCTATGCATGTACAAATCCTAAGCCAGTATCTGTTGACTTCTGGCATTGGATATCCTAACTGACTCTGCTTTTTTGCGCTATCGTTTGAAGCCTCTTTTTACGCACCACCGCAGAAACCTTTTCCATGTTCTCAGCCCTACTGGAAGTCTGCGGACGTCAGAACTTTTTTCGTCTTCAACACTTTCCCTGCTGTCTCTGAAACATCGATGCCACTCATAAGCTTGTGTTCCCGATAATTTATCACTACTATACACATGCTTTAACAATATGTTCATCTTCGTAGCACTCGTTCCTAAGCGTACACAAAATTTGATATTCCTTCTCTGTTCCACTAGTGCCTGTTTTTCAATCACCAGGAGCTGAATGTATCCGCCTGCAAAATACGACACTGTGGTGAGCCACCGACCCCATTATTTGGGACAAACCACTTTTAGAAAAGGGGAAGGATGCAGTAACACAGGAACGCCTCCGCATAACCCAGCATCGCACAGGCTTTCTCTACTTTTATAAATTTTCACTTCCCTTCACAAAATAACCAGCAATGAAACCAAAATAGTAATAACATTAAAACAAATACCTAACCAATCAACATTAAGATTGAAAATCAATATCAAACGCGAATAAAACAAATGAGATGCAACAGTAGTTAGTAATAGCAGGCTTCCAGCGAGAATAATAGAAGGGGCGTGTCACTTGTGAATCAACCCCCCCCATGGGGCCATCATTCGACATAAGAGTTTTTCTCCCTCACAACCTGTTAGATGACGAGGGAGGGCCAATACCCCTTCCCCAATGGAGCCATCATTCAATAGAAGGGTTTCCTTTCCCCCTTCCCCTCTCAACCTGTTAGGCGCGAGGGAAGACTATTCTCTCTCTCCCCAACACGCCACATGTAAATAAAGGGTTTCTTCCCCTGGAGGAGTTGATGGGGTATTCAGCTTCTTTTCTGATTAGATAGGAAGTAGAGTTGAGGGGTTGAGCTTATTGATGGTAACGAGTTGAGGGGTATACAGCTTCTTGCAATTCTCTGATTGGGTGTCGATATGACGTACATGACCTCCCTTCTCATTCTGTAAGATGCAAATGGAAGCCATTATACGTGTCCAATCTTGTCAGAACAGGAAATGACTTGAATCTGAGTCAGTATGGAGTAACTTTTGAGATATCAGCCATCGCTTTGTAAAATATTTTCTGTGGGAGGTCTATGTTTTTGTAAAAATATTATCGGTGTAGTTTGGTAAATAGAGTTTTTCAGCGATTCACCTTTTAAATTGTTATTATTTCAAAATTAAAGAAAATAGCTGTATTTAAGTCAACTTTATTAAGTTCCAGTCGTTTATTAACGAAATATATGGCTATACTGAGGAAAATTAATATTTAAGTACCAGTAGTTTTATTAAATTTTTATTAGCAATATTGTGTGACTGCATATGGTTCTTCACCAAATACGCCCACCCCGATTTACGCCTGCCCAATCTAGGGGCATGCAGCCCACTCAATATTAATCAAATAGAAATTGCTCAAAATTTAATACTACAAACAATCACCAAAGCAGACTGGTACATCCGAAACGAGGACATCTGATCTGCACTCAATCTAAAAACCCTTAAAGAAGTAATTAAAAGAGGATCGCAACTAAATTCTTCAATAATATAGACTCACATGACAATAGAGCAATTCTCCGCATAGAAAAATACCCCATAAATCCTCTTTTTAATCATCCAAGAAATATCCTTACAAACTCCTAATTTCTCAGCAAAACTCCCAAATTACAAACTTTCTCAACACCCAACTTAGGCAGACTCTCTCTCCTCCAATAGGAGCAGAGCGAGCTGACCATTCCCAACCACTGCTCTCATAGCAGTCTTATTCCAAAAGTTTTTCTCTTCGTTAGGGTGAGTTTTGGAGCACTTAGTCCCGTCGGAGCAGTTCGTTAGGGTGAGTTTTGGAGCCCATAGTCCCGTCGGACTCTAATCTCCTATCCTGGAATTTTAGATGACTGTGAAAAATTATACCAATGCCCATTTTAAAAGGTATTAAATTAAGGAGAAAAATTAACATTGGAAGATCCAGTCTATAAAAAATTTAATGGGTGAAACAATTAGAATTTAAATAAAATGAGAATAAAAAGCTCTTTTAAGAGCTAGAAAATCAGTTTTCAGATCGCCCAGAAGTGGGCGGAGTTACGGTGACCAATCGGGTTGCAGCAAGAACCGAGATCAGAAAGTGCAGGAAAAAATATCGGGAGGTCGGAATATGGACTGTAGAATGAAAGGAAGCAATTTTATTGGCCGAGCCAAGAGTTCAGTTAATGGGGTATATAAGCATTATAAGATTGGGTAGCCAATCAGAGCAAACTGCGAGAGGACGAAGCTCGGACGCTGACCAGTGAGGTTGAACTGCAAACGCTCTCCCTCTGCTACTACGACCGACCGCCACGTGGCATATTGCTTCGGCAGTATCTTGTTATTTTCCCCTCCCCATATTGATAGTGCATCTGTTATCTACAGCCCTTGTCAGGGCTAACCTGCTATGCAGACACTTTAATTCTCCCCTATTTTTGACCTGGTAACGACTGGAAATGGATAATCGGAACGAACCTACGGATATGGACATAATCGACTCGCCCAGACGAACTCCCACTCCTCCACTTCTTTCGGCATGTGAGCAGATCTTACAAAACAAAGCCCAGCTGCAAAAGATGGAGACTTTCAAAAGTTCAAGCTGGCCTGTATCGCTGAACTTCAAGACATGCCCGATCACCACCCGGATGAGCCCTTCTACAAGCGTGCCGTCTCGGAGCTTCAAGAAATTGAAGAGACCATCAACCTGGTGGTAAGTGATTTAGCCTCATTTCCTCTTTGTGTTTCCCCTGGCTGCCCTCATCATGATTCAGAATTGAAAACTATTACGCCTAAAAACTCCCCAGATGTAACTCCTACTAAAATAGTATTAAACCTTATTAGTAATAGAACCTCCAATAAAAGAAAAGAAGATTCGGAATTTGAATATCCCCCTCTAAGTAAGACAACTAAAAGGCAAATTGTAAGGATTCCTAATGATAGCATTTCTATCTCCCCAAATAAATTCTCCTTACCTAGTGATAGCAATATCGAAGAAATCACAGGTTCTCAAAGCGCTATTCCCGTTGTTACTCCCAAACCCCCATCGGCCACTGGTCCTACGCCTTCCGACAATCAAAACCCCGTAAGTACGCTTCCCCCTCCAGTGTCATGCTTAAAATCACCAAAACTGTCAGAAGTCAAATGAAAATTATTAATGAAAAGTTCCCTAAAATAAGATCACGTACAACCGGAGAATTTATTAAACTTTATACCGATAATTTAGAACAATTTCACGAACATTTATCTTTTGCTGAAAAACTAAATTCCAATTTTATGAAATTAAACCCAAAAACGAGCGCCCCATCAAGGTTGTACTGAAAGGACTGCCTCGCAACTTCAATGTCGAAGAAATTCAAGCCGACTTAGAAGAACTAGGCTTTACCCTGATAAAGTAAATCAGCTAATAGGCCGCCGTAGTAAACAACCTATCCCGGTATTTCTGGTGACTCTCCCAAGAAATATTGAGAATTTAAAAATTTTCACTTAAAAACCCTAAGTTACCTTAGCATTCGTGTGGAAGGTTACAACGGAAAAGGTGTCACGCAATGCTACACATGTAACCACTTCCATCATAATTCAGATAACTGCCATCTAAACCCCGCTGCTTAAAATGCGGTGAGGGACACATTACCCGTGAATGCCCAATAACCGAAAGACTAGAAACCGCCTACTGTATTAACTGCGAAATGTACGGCCATATGGCAAACTGGAGAGGTTGCCCCTGTTTCCCAAAGCCCCCTAAGGGCACTGCCCTGAATAATCGCAATTCTTATACAAATATATATAATAGCATTTTAAGACCTAATGTATCCTATGCTCAAGCCGCAAACCCAAATAAAATTTCAACTAACTCTAACTCCCAAAATAAACAACAGATGGCGCCAAAAGGACCTGTGAATTCTGCTCAAATTGAGGCCAATAGAAATCCCTCTGCAAATAACAGATCTACTCCAAATTTTAATAACAAGTCTAATAATAACTTTAACGGATATAACTTTAACGGAAATATTTTTAATAATAATAATTTTAACTTGCAAGCAACTCTAGAAATGATTATGCAATGTTTGTGCCAACTATCTCAATTTACCCAAGCCATAGCTACTTCAAATCCTAATTTCATGAATAATTTTAACCAAGTGCAAAGAGCAAACAATAACCCAAATCAAATGTACGCCTTATTAGAGGCCTTTTGCAACAATAGTAATGGTTAAGTCCCCCATTGGCCTCAATTTGTGTTCTTGGAACGCAAACGGACTGCTTAGACGTAGAGTAGAGCTACGAATTTTTATAGAGAAGCACTCTCCCGATATCTTTCTCATACAGGAAACTCATCTGAGACCTTCGCACACTTTTACAATAGCTAATTACACTTGCTACAGAAATGACAGGATCACTAACGCAGCGGCCACCGGCGGAACTCTTATTCTTATCAAAAAGTCTCTTAAACATCATTGTCTCCCCACCCCACCTCTGCAAGCTATTGAAACGACTAACATTATTCTAACTCCCCACGACCATGACCCCGTTTCTATTGTCTCTGTTTACATTCCCCCTTCCTCTGACGATAACTTATTTACAATAGATTTAGAATATTTTCTCCAAACGAGTAGTCATTGTGTCGTCTTCGGCGATTTCAATGCTACTCATAACGCTTGGAATTGCAATGTAAACTCAAACAGAGGCAAGCATCTTTTTAACTTTGCCAATATCTTAAATCTGCACATCGCTTTTTCCTGACTCTCCCACAAGATTTGGCCATAACTCAGCTAACACAATAGACTTTGCCTTAATTAAAAACTTTTATACTACCCTTATACTATTAAATCTATTAATGACCTCTATTCTGACCATAACCCTGTTTTCCTAAATTTTGATTTTAAATTTAAAATGGAATCCTCAAATCCCAGAGCGATTACCACCAACTGGAAGGATTTTACAATTAATTTAAATAAAAACTTCTCTCTATTTAACTACTATCCGAATAGTATTAATAATACCAATGATCTTGAAACCAAAATTGCAGAGTTCACCGAAGCGGTCGTCGCTACCCATAGCCACGCCTCCCAGCCAATAGTGAACGCTCACCGAAACTACACGCCAAATCACATTAATCAACTTATTAAGCATAAAAACAACCTACGTAAACGCTATCAGCAGACTTTAAATCCTTTTTATAAAACTTTATACAATAGAGCTCAAGCCAGCCTAAAAAAAGAACTTAAAATATATAGTAATGATACTTGGAACGCTAGACTAAAAGCTCTAAATACAACTGACAATAGCCTCTGGGAGGCTCAGCGGTTCTTAAAAAATAAAAGATCTCAAATACCTACGTTGAACTGTGCTACTGGTATGGCCGTCACTGATCCGCAGAAGGCTAACCTCCTTGCTAATACGATTAAAAATAACTTCATTGAAAATAACCGCATGCAGGACAACTACGATAAAGATGACAAGGTTGTCACCTCTGCTGTGAATACCTTTCTCTCTCCCCCCCCTTCTACTCAAATTGAACCTGTCATGCCTGATGAAATTATTAACTTCATTAAAAATACTAGCTCTAAAAAGGCCTCCGGTAAAGATACTATCACAAATAAAATGCTAAAAATTTTCCTATCAAACTAATCCTCATTTTAACTATTCTTGTCAATAAAATTCTTAAATTTCATCACTTTCCTAGTAACTGGAAAGAAGCTACCATTTTCCCTATTATTAAACCTGGTAAAAATAAAAATCTTCCTAATTCTTATAGACCTATTTCTCTCCTTTCAACTTTAAGTAAATTAACTGAATACATCATTCTTAATAGACTTAAAAAATCCATTAATGATAACAGCCTAATTAACCCTAATCAATATGGATTTACAAATAAACTATCTACTCTTCATCCTCTTCTCAGACTAACAGAAAGTATTTCGGAAGGTTTCCAAAAAAAAGAAGAGCACGGGAGTGGTCTTTCTGGATATCCAGAAAGCCTTCCACCGTGTTTGGATTTTAGGACTCACATTCAAACTAATTACTTACGATATTCCTTCTCCCCTCATTCACCTCATCCACTCGTATCTCACTAACAGATCCTTTCGGATCAGAGTAAATGAATCATTATCTAACTCTCATTCCATCTCTGCAGGGTGTCCTCAGGGCTCATTGCTCGGGCCCCTGTTGTTCAATCTCTATATAAATGACATTCCCAGCTACTCACTAACAAATATTAGTCTCTATGCGGATGATACGGCCATTAATGCCACGTACAAAAACTTAAAGACTGTTACCTTTGCCATTAACAAACACCTCAAGCTGCTAGAAAATTATTACGACAGATGGAAACTTAGTATCAATGTAGAAAAATCTTGTGCAGTCATCTTTACCAAAAAACGCACCCTTCCTCCCCCTCTCTTAATGTTCAATAAACAAATTCCCTGGTCTCAGAATACCAAGTATCTTGTCGTTATTTTTGACTCACACTTAACTTGGAAACAACACATTTTACACGTTCGCGATAAGTTCCGAAAAATAATGTTCAAACTTTCCCCCTAATTTCCCGGAACTCACATTTAAGTAGAGATAATAAAATGCTTCTTTATACAGCCGTCATGCGTCCAATACTCGCTTACGCCTGTCCAGTACGGGGTTATGCTGCTAAAACCAATATTAATATTTTAAATACTCTGCAGAATTCATATATTAGAATGATTGTAAATGCCTGTCGCTACATGAAAAATGATCGCATAAATAAAGCTCTTAAAATCACCAGTTTTAAAGCACATATTCAAAAATTGGCTATAAAATTTTTCGATAATTTGCCAAATACTAATAATGTAAATATGTTAAATCTAAACGATTACAACTGTAACGATAATACCAAAGGCCAAGAAGAATCCTTCTGGATTCTTACAATCCGCCTTAGCTTTTTATCCCTGCAATATTTTTTTAATTTTTGCACCCTAGTAAATTTAAAATTTTTTTTTTTTTTTTATTATTTTTCTTTCAATATTTATTTAATCTCTACACCCCACTGGACAAGTATATTTTTATATCTTTTACCCCCATGGGCAGCCAGCATGAGGCTAAATTCACTTCTACCCCCAACTTACTGAGAGAGCAGTCCTAAGCTCTCAGCACCGCATAAAACTTTAACTGCAAGTAGTCATCTCTAAGCCCCTCCTCCCGGATTCCATCGTCACAGCCAATCGCCGACATGTCACTCCGCAGACTGTGAAAACCAACGAAGTCAAGTCCTGCATCAAAGACATCATGATATGGGATTGAGGACTGTTTATCAGTCCAGGTTCCCAAAAAATAAACTGTCATCAGAGCAAACTGCGATCCAACTCTGTTGTATCGCAGTGAGAAAGGGATGAGAGGGTTGAATTTGGAATATAAATTTATAGTACAGATAAAATTAATTAAAATCGGGAAAGACCAAGATATCTCTTGGTCTTCGGATGAAGGGATAAGTTGGATAAGTGGGGATAGCTTGGATAGATGGGTTGTCATGTCCATCTACGTTACTAAAGAAGTTAATTGTGAGTTTACGGATCGTTTGTCTGATGGTCGGGATATTGCATGCTGTTCTAATGTCAGCATTTCTCATATACCAGTGGGCTTCGAGAATTTGTCTTAAAGTTACATATTGGGTGCTTTGAATGAGGTCGATATTGGTTCTTGCTGCATGCGCCCAGATTGGAGAGGCATATGTCAGAAGGAGTTTTAAGATCAGAGTGTAGATAAGCATTTTATTACGTCTATTCAATTTAGACTTTCGACAGATAAGGGAATAAAGTTGACGCGAAGCGTTTTAAATTTATTTCTAACGTGTGTAATGTGTTGTCTGAACGTGAGATTTTTATCAATTATAACACCAAGGTATTTGGTGTGCTGAGACCAGGGAATTCTTTGGTTTTGAAGCGTGATTTCAG
The DNA here is from genome assembly GCA_019973935.1 of Trichonephila clavipes. Lineage (NCBI taxonomy): Eukaryota > Metazoa > Arthropoda > Arachnida > Araneae > Nephilidae > Trichonephila > Trichonephila clavipes. The sequence goes on from BMAU01012505.1 coordinate 98,816, forward strand.
GGGGTGGTCGTTTTGGGGAAAAAGATACTGCTTCAGTTTTCGTGGTGTTCAGTGCAATTTTCCAGACGGAGAACCAAATTTCAAGGTGAGCCAGGTGTTCGTTTATGTTTTGTGTCAGTGTGTTGGGGTTGTAGTGTCTGCTTAAAAATAGCAGTGTCATCTGCATACATACAAATCATTATATTAGTACTTTTAATAATATCATTTACGTATAGATTCAAGAGGACGGGCCCCCAAACAGACCCTTGAGCAATGCCAGCTTTGGCAGATCTGACTTGAGAAATGTTCTGTTGATTTTTACAGTGAAAGATCTGTCACTGATGTAAGATTTTAAAAGAAGGATTAGTGGGGGTGGGATTTTGTAAGTTATTAATTTGAAGAGAAGGCCAGTGTGCCAAACTCTGTCGAAAGCTTTCTGAATGTCTAGGAACACTGCAGCTGTATATTGGTTCCTGTCGATTCCGTCTTTAATGTATTCAACTACGCGAAGTAGATGATGGGTGGTGGAGAGACGAGGACGGAACCCGTGCTGCTCCGGAACAAGGATGTTTTTGTTCTCGAGGTAATCATTGAGTCTGGTAGAGATAATTTTCTCTGCCAGCTTGCTTAAAATTGGGAGTAGCGAAATCGGTCTATGCGATTCGGCTAATTTGGGATTTTTCCCTGGTTTCAGAATAGGAATTACAACTGCAGTTTTCCATGCATTCGGAAAGTATCTGAGTTTGAACATGTTGTTAATGATATTAGTAATTTTAAAAACTGTTAGAAGGGGTAGTTTTTTAATCATTTTATTAGTAATTCCGTCTCTTCCCGGACTTTTCTTAACTGTAATCTTTTTAATGTAACTAATTACTTCCGAGGGGAGAGCGGGTGGGATAGGGTCAGTATTGTTAGTATTATCAATAATGTATGCATCGATGATGTTGGTTATGATTTGATCTTTTTGTGGATTGTGAATGTTGTTCAATTGGAATTGGCTCTCGAGTGATTGAGCTATTAGATCAGTTTTACTTGTGTCACCGAGAGCGATGCCGTTAGGCCATTAAGGGCGGAAATCGGAGTGGCCTTTTTCCTGAATGCTCTAGCGGTTCCCCAAAGGGAGCCGTCTTCGGCATCCAAGGAAGTAAGGTGTTCCTCCCATGCTTGTTGTCTGTAAAGTCCAACTTTTCTTTTAATTTTGTTTTGAATCCTATTTAGTTCGGTTTTTGTGTTGCGGGTATCTGGTAAATTGCCATAACTTTCTGGCTCTATTTCTTTCTCTGAAGAGGTGTTTGAGCTCACCCTGCACAAATGGTGGCTCCGAATGGGTCATTGGTTTCGATGCATTTGCGCGCGCAGTGAGATCTCTGACTTGGGACTCAATCTCTGGGGTTGAGCTGGCCTGTGGAAGATATAAATTTTCGTTGTTGGCTAGAGTAGTTGTGAAGACATTCCAGTTAGTATAAAGTTGGGGAGGGGAAATTTCGAAATTGGGTGTTCTTGGGAAATTTAGTTTGATTGGATTATGATCAGAACTTAATTCAGGGATTGAGTCAATGGTACGAGGTCAGATTAGGTTTTCATTAGCGCATAATCAATTATTGTAGCTGAAGCAGTCCCGAATCTAGTAGGGGTAGGGGGTGCTAGAACATCAATGCCATTATTAACCACGTATCTGTGAAGTCTATTACCTCTGGTATCACTAACAGAACAACCCCAGGAGGTATGCTTGGCATTAAAGTCCCCTACAAGAATGGTCATGTTGTTAAAATTAAAAATGGTGTCGAGGGCGGCACCAAGGTTTCGCAAATATTCGTTTACCGGTGGGATATAAGTCGAACCGATAAGAATCGGCTCATGGTCTTTGGAGTGAGCATAATAAGCGTCGCCTCGACACCAGTAAACTGGGGCGGGGTGGGGGACATGATAATGAGGAATACAATTTTTAATAAGAATCGCAATTCCACCCCCTGCCAGGGGCTGGGTGGGTCCTGTCTTTCCTATAGCAATAATAGTTAGAATTTTAAAGGAATCCTTTGGTCTCAGATGTGTCTCTTGGATTAAAAATAAATCGAGGGCGTGCTTATCAACGAAATCGCGCATCTCAACAATACGAGATTTCACTCCGTCTGCATTCCAGGAATAGAGAGCCCAAAGAAAGAACTATACATCATTAACAGTTAGATTATTGAATGAGGAGCAAACTCCTTTTAGCAGGCAGTTAAGTTTGTCTGCTGGATTGTTACAATTAAAAGATTTCTTTATTTCACTGAGAAGTGATGGAAAAAGGGTAAATATTTTTTGCATTTCGAGTATGGCTTGAAGAAAGCCAAACTCGCTTGAATCATTTTGGATAGCATTAAGTGCTTCCGTATTTATATTATTATTTTTGCTATTTTCGTTATTTTCTGACGCCGAGAAGTTTTCCCGGGTGCTACCATTCGGTGGCTTTTATCAGGGTTTAAAGCTTGGGAGTAGCTAACTCCGGGGATTACTTGGGAATTATTAAAGTGTCGTTTAACATTTTCGACTGGGGATTTTCCCTTACCTTTTCTAGGCTTGGGAAAGAGCGGGCATTCGGTAGAGGAGGCCATGTGGCCTTTAGCGTTACAGTTGATATATGGCGGATTTTCTATTTTTTTCTTTAATTTGGCCCGTGCCTGTACTGTGGTTTTCACCACATTTCAGACAACGCGCGTCTTACAATTCTGACTCGCGTGATGAAAGAAATTGCAGTTGTAGCATTGCGTTATCCTGTTCCCTTTTTTAAATGGATCGAGCTTTATCTGCATGTAGAGACAGCTACACACTTGATAAATGCCATTGACATTTTCGTCGCGAGCAATCTCTATCATGTAGATAGGTAGGGGGTTGTAACAAATTTTTTAAGTTGGGCAATTTTTACAACATTAATTCTCTTGGATATTAAATCATTTTTAATGTCCTCGGGTTCAATATTATCGGGTAGTCCTTTAATGACTAGTTTGAGTGGTCTTGTGGATGGGGGTTCGATAACGTAATGCTCTAATTCTTTTTCTTTTAGGTAATTAGTTATGTCTCTATATGGTAGTTAGCGCTTTGCGCTTCGATTTTAATATACCCCTTAGTGTGGGTATATGTAGCAGATGGGTATTGTCTATGTAGTTCCTGTAAGATTAAGTTGTATGAATTTATCATACACATAAAGATGGGTCTGATTTTGTATTTGGGTGAGGAGACGCGTTCTCGTCGTCAGAATTTGCAGTGTTGAGAGCTGCAAAGGTATTGTTAGTTGGGACTTTCTCTATTTCCTTCGCTCCCAGAATCCCTTCATCTCGGACACACCCACTGCTACGGGTTTCAATGGGCTGCCCCGATTGAACTGCGCAGAATCATCCTTATATACATTCTTCTAGTCGTCCGTTTTGGGCGAAATTCAGACGAGATTATCGGCGGTGCGGGTCACCCTACATCGGCGGGTTTTCTCACTCTCTATGATTTTAAGTCCGCTTAAAAAAGCGGGCAATATTTTTTTTTAATATTCACAATCAGATAACACAAATACACTAATGCATCTTATTCACGCTACACCCTTAAATTCTCATTTTTCTACACCAAAAGTAAATTTTTTTAAAATTCATTGTAATTTCAATATCAATTATCTCACTTAATTTTTACAATTATGCAGCAATGGGCTAAGAGAAAAGCTGAACCCATGTGTCCACCCAGTTAATCATGAAAAAGATTGAGCTCCCCTGCGGGAAGCAAGTACTCCAGTAATCCTTCAACCTACCTATTTGTCTAATTCACATAACGTCATCATCTCTGCCAGAGGTGAATAAAAGCGGAGTGTAGATACTAAGTTACGTACAACAGGGTTTGGAGAGCTGACTCACTAGGAGGCGTTGGCATTTTTGGGCAAAAGAAACATTTTCAAAAGAAAACGATTTAACCCATCAGAATTAATATGCTTAATTTAAAGTTTTGTGCTACATTTCTGCATCACCAGATAAAATTGCCAATATAAAGCCCAATTTTAAAATTGTTTTAATTTAAAAATGACTGGTTACATGCTTCACATCATGCCTACTTCCACACAATGATATTCTTTGTAGCATGACAACAATTTCTAATCAGCTTTCATACATCAAAATGTTATGTTATTTCTTATTTACTCTAAATTATATCCTGAAAACGTTGATATTATATAAAAAATAAACATACATGTATCGCTCAGTCATACTAATAATTACTTCTAAAACATACTGTCCCAGATTTTTGTTCAATTTTAGTTCATGATTTCTGATAAATAATTATATAATCGAGTCTAATCCAGGAATGAGAAGTGATCTCGGATTAAACCTGAGTTATGAATAGAAATATATCCTAGTTTAGTGGTGCAGCGAAAGCCGTTGTTAAAATACTGAGTTCAATCTGTGCATTTTCATCAAAGTTATATGTTCATTTCTAAAAAGATATATTTCAAAATGATTCTTATAAAGTGGCTTACACGAGCGCGTGGGGTTTGAGGATACACCCCCCACAAAGACCTACAGATCTTTCATTTGTATCACACTTACCCTACTCATTTTTGTCCAAGTGTTTTAAAGAATGTAAAATCTCTACATAAGAGAAGTTTGTGTAAGCTACTAGCCTCTAACATTAATCAAAGTTCCGTTTCAACTTTTGGATATAAAACATTATGAAGAAAAAAAAAAAGAGTTTTAAGTGACTTATAACACTGATAGTAAATAAATATTTGAAAGTCTATATATTTTTGTGTAACTTGTAAATAAATTCCTAGGGACTCCCTTTACCACTATAAGCCCAGTGAGCGTATTTAATATATATTATATTTGCTGATCCATTAATTTTTCTTAAATAAGTTCTTAAAAATAATCGGATTTCTTAAAATTTATTTGGAAATTTATGACTGAATCTTGAATGTGAGTGCAATGAAAAATTATCTTGTTACATAAAATTTTTCCAAAGAAATTAGGTAGGGATTTCTAAGGAATCAATTTACCACTAGAGGCGTCCTACATGTTATACAGAGTGACACAGAACAGCAGGAGTTTCTGAAAAGTGTAGTGGCAGCCATGAGTAAAGGACAGTACTGCCGGACAGCGACCTTGAACGTAAACATTTTACCATTTTAGTAATCATGGGTCAGTTAAATGGGCAAACACGTGTGCTAGCTATAAAAAGTGTTATAAAAACATTGTTAGTTTAAAGCTTTGCAGAGAGAGTTCTCACTCGTTTTCCAAACTAGGAGCACTTGCTTTTGATAACAAGATGGGCAAAACACTTCTTGTCTTATACTTTCCTAGATCAGAAATTTCGAGTGTTCCATATCAAAGTGTTCGAGTTATGGAACTTTACGAAATGGTTTTCTATATGTTGAATCACTTTCTCATATTTTTGACAATAAAAACAGCTTTGAACTCAACGATTTTCACTCTTTTGGATGAAGGGATGCATTTTTTAAATTTCATAAAAAATTTTTTAAAAGTTCTGGAGATTATATTTCATATAATGACATTTTGAATACTTGCAGTAATTGTAAATGGTGGGAAATTAAATTTTACCTTAGGTTTTTTTTACGCCTTTGGATTTTTTATGTCATATTCTTTAATTTGAAATTGAATGCCAGTTGCTGCTTAAAATATCGAGAACAAATTATGCTGTCAAAAATCGTGGAATTTAATGGCCATATACTAATCAGTAAATTTTAATTATCGATCCAATCAACACGCCGTTTTAAGGAACTAGAAAAACTGTATTAATATTCTGTGAGGAAGGAAGGAAGCATCTGCCCTCCATACACTCACGTCATAATTTTCTTGATTGTATTCAGAACTGATACTTGGATTCGAATGAAGATTGAAACAGGAAGCACTGAGACCATTTCCTGACCAGTTCTACAGTAATCTTCCAAAAATGAAAAATGTTTTAAGTTGCAGAAAATAATATCACAAAATATTTCATTTGTGAGTTGTTAATTGATAGTAATTTTCTAGTTCATATGAAAATACCTATAATTGTAAAATATGACTCTCTCGTCTCCCTTTCCCGAAAAATTCAACATTATAAGCGCGATTTATTTCTTTGCTGCTGGGGAAAAAATTTTATATGCTTAATTTTTTCAGTCCCAAGAAAGACGCCACTAAAACAATTTGAATCATTTGCAATTTTTTTTACCCATTAAGTTTAAACATTCATTTTTTAATTGCAAATTATTTTTCAATCTCCTGTAAATACATCTAATAGGCTGAATAAATGAAAACTTACAGAATTTACAAAGAAATGTTGACTACTATAATTAACATCAATAGTTTAACTATATCAGGATTGTGTCTTTACTTTTATAGCTAACACGTTTTAATGCAATGAATGTATAAGTTGGATTTACATTCGGTTATTTTTATTTCATCTTCGATTACTTAAATTTGGGATAAAAACGCTGTAATAAGTTTCATCGTTTTTTACTTATTATATACCTCTACAATGTGTTTATAGTTTGATTATATACCTATGTTTTACTGTGTGTGTGTCCATAGTCAGCAATTAATTTTTAAGTACTTATGTTATATAGCAACCATACTGGGACATTGAATAAAACCGCAAGAATTCTAAAAATGGGATAGCTCACGAAAATATGGAGCGCGTAGTTGAAAATACTATGTGAAAAAATAATTAAATAAAAATATAAAAAATGTAATTGATTTTATTTTATTTTTCATTTTATTTATTATTAATTCATTACATAACTAGCTGCATGGCCCGGCGTTGCACGGGCTTTCTCTTTCCCTCATGACGCCAGCAATTATGTGTGTGTTTGTACGCACACACACACACACACACACACAATGTGAGTGATTTCTATAATTATTTCATTAAATTTCCCTTTTTCGAAATTTGTTCCCCTTTATTTTTGATTTAAGTCTGGGTTCTTTTCCCTCTCTAGCCCGAAATAACACGGATTTTTTTAGTGTAAAAATTATTGTTCCCTCTTCCCCTCCCCCTCACAGATAAGATATAGCTTCAAATTTCGATGTATGACTTATAAAAAACAATATGCGTTAGTTAAAAGTTAATTAATGTGAAGCAATAAAAAGAAAATGATTCTGTTGCGAAGAGTAAAACAAAAAACTTTCATCATTTTTAATAATACACTCATGTCCTTAAATTAAGGATAATGAAGTTCAGGCAAAGAAAGAGACAGAAGCAAATCAAATTTGACTTATTTGTAAAGTCTATTTATTAAACAAAAGATAAAGAGCAAAAAAACGCTATATGTTTGATATAATTAATAAAAATTGCGATTTTTACTTCCTGGGGCAAATATCAAAAAATAATAATACGGTATAATATGGTTAGTATGATGGTTAATACGGAGTATGTCTCCCGGGCGATGCAATACAGGCCTTGTGACGAATCTATACGGAACTTTATCACTAACCTTCTGAACCGACCTTTTAGGGAAATTTAATTCCTACCTATTTCCAATCAACTCCAAAAAAGCGAACGGGATTCCTTATTATGCAGATTAGATTCAATATTTAAATCAAACGAAATAATAAAGTTAGAGCAGTAGGAGATAGACATTGTGACATAGAGTTAGAGTAATTTTGAATTGGAATATTGTTGTTGAAGATAAATTTACCTCATGAAGAATTGAGATCTCGAATGGTAATTATCTTTTTTGAAGTTAAAGTCTCATTCAAGCTTTAAGAGTCAGATTAAAGTTAAATGTTCAATAAGAACATTATTAAATATAATTCTGGGATCTCTTATCGTGGTAATTTCTGCGTGATCGTTATTTAATAAATTAATTAATTGAATTATTAATTAATTAAGCTAATTTAAAAAGTATTATCTTTAAAACCTCATAGTATTATTAAAATTATTGTTAATAAGTTTATTTGATTTTATTTGGGAAAGATATCCAAATAAAGAAAGTTATTTATAAAAATGGCTACTGGTTCTTTTACGTCTCCTAATTATTATAGTTCTCAAAGTGAGGTCCCCAGAGATCATCACAATGGCGCCCAACGTATAAATCCCGAGAATAGAGTCGGATCCAGTTTTAGAATCATTCCGGAACAATATTTTTCGGGGATTGAGAACATAGATGATTTTTAGAGAATATTGATCATAATCTCGCGTATTATGAGATACCTGCACAACTGGCCTGTGCTTACTTGAAAGGTCATCTCAAAGGACGGGCACTCGACTGGTTCGAAGTTCTAGGTTATAGAGTCATTGAAGATAAGACAACAGACTACGCACACTTAAAACAGGCATTGTCGGAACAATTTCCCGTGGTCAGAAACAGGTCAGAACTAGAAACGCGATTTTATTCCTCATCACAAAGACGAGATCAACAACCTTCGGACTTTATTTATGAATTGTTGAAAATTCATAAAGTCCTTAAACTAGAAATGTCGGAGGAAAAAATTAATAGATCACGTCATTAGTCGATTAGAACCTCAAATTTTGATTATGTCGAAGTTAGACATCCACGAAATACTGCCAATCTCCTACAAATCGTTGATAAATACGAAGAACGTTTTATGCATAGACAAATCAGAGGTTCGAGTGAGGGATTTAGAAGTTCAGGCCCTCATGAAAACAATCGTTTTAATACCCGGCATAGACAAGAAAATTGGAGGGAAAACAGAAATAATGAGAGATACGCCAATAATAGCCGACCACAAAGGGAATTTAATCGGTTCGAAAACCAAGGTTTCACAAATAATCGCAGATTCGAGGGTAGACGCCAAGGTGGACAATCGGATCAACCATTCCACAGTCAAGGCGGTCGACAAAGTGGGTCGAGAAATAGTTCATTTCGAGGTCAAAATGAGCGAAATAGACATTTAAACTTTTAAGCGATCGATGTGAATATGGGGGTAATCGATCGCGGGGTACGGAAAATCCTCCAGTTTGGGATCATCGGCCTATCAGAGTATCCTCTATAAGAATGACCCCAGTCGAATTACCATATGTCCCTATTCTATTAAATGAAACCTTTATTACAGCACTATGGGACACGGGAGCAGAGAAATCTTTTATTTCGGAGGAGGTATACCGCAATTATTTTTCATACCGACCTCGTCAAAAGACGAAAGACAGAGTCGTGACAGCACAAGGAGCCCCGTGCAATCATTTGGGTAGAGTCGAATTACAAATTAGAATCAGGGAATTTCAGAAACCCTGGGAATTCCATATACTTGATAACATGCAGTATCAGTGCATTCTAGGGATTGATTTTATGAAGGCGTCGCGATTAACATTAGATTTTGATCAGAAATCCTTAATCATTCCCGATCACCTGATCAAACAAACGCCTAAAGAGGAGAAACTCGTTGATATTGATCTCACAGAATCGAAACTTGATGACGAGCAACAGAGGCAATTAAAAGCCTTATTTAATAATTTTAAAGGGTTATTTTCCGATCAACCGGGATTAACGCATGTTGTATATCATGAGATAGATACTGGAGATAAAGGACCAGTAGTGCCGAGACCATACAAGTACGACCGGGTCAAACAAGGCATTATTGATTATCACATAGATAAAATGTTACGGGATGGTACAATTTGTCCTATTAATTCGCCCTATGCATCTCCAGTCGTATTAACTCGAAAGAACAATGACCTTCCTCCAGATTCTCCCGAGGCGTATCGTTTCGCGATCGATTATCGGAAACTAAATGCAATTACCAAATATCCTCGATATCCATTACCGGTTATTGATGACTTACTCACCAATATCCCTCACACCAACGTTATGTCCACTCTAGATCTCAGAAGTGGCTATTTTCAGTTGGCGATTAGTCCAAAGGACATAGAAAAAACCGCGTTTATCACTCGCAATGGCACTTTTGCATTCCTACGCATGCCTTTTGGTCTTTCTGGGGCGGCGCCTAATTTCCAAAGGGCTATCGATATAATCCTCCAACCTGTTATTGGGCGTTTCGTGTCCGTTTATATGGACGATGTTATTATTACATCTCCATCGTTCAAAGACCATCTTGATCATTTAACTCAGGTTTTTACCTTATTACGAGACGCAGGGCTAACGTTAAATAAAGAAAAATGTCACTTCGCTCGTGACAAACTCAAATATTTAGGCCTGATTATTAGTAAAGAAGGAATCGAAACGGACAATAAGAAAATTCGGGCAATTACGGAAATGAAACCTCCCAAAAATAATAGAGAAGTGTCAAAATTTTTAGGGATGACGGGTTGGTACCAAAAATTTATTCCGCGATACGCAGATATATGCGAACCATTATACCAATTAAAGAAAAAGGGGGCGAAGTTTAACTGGTCGGGAGAAGCACAGGATTCTTTTGATCAGATCAAACGCACACTAACGGAGGCACCGATTTTGCAATTACCAAATTTTTCTGAACAGTTCAATTTATTCACTGATGCAAGTGGAGTCGGAATTGGTGCTGTGCTTCAACAAAATCAAAAACCTATTGCTTTCGCGTCTCGAACCCTTAATAAAGCAGAACGTAATTATACGGTTACCGAAAGAGAATGTTTGGCGGTAATTTGGGCTCTAAATAAGTTTAAAACTTATTTTGGACCCCTACCTGTAAAAGTGATTACAGATCACGCAGCGTTAACGAAGTTAACCAATGGTAAGAATTTATCAAGTAGGATGATCCGATGGGTATTGAAATTGTCAGAGTTTAACATAGAATGGGAGCACAGACCTGATGTTCAAAACGTGGTCGCAGATCTTTTATCAAGAAATCCAGTAGACAGTGTCGAGGGGTCGCAAATTTCGTGCGCAGCTCTTAGAGCCCTCGCAATAAATTCCCGTGAACAATTCATTAAGGAACAAAGGGAAGATCCTGAATTAGGACATATTTATCGATACTTAGAAAACCCTGATGACGGTTCTGTTAATGCGACGGTATGCGAGAGTTGGTCCCAGGACTTCAAGTTAATAAATGGTCTCCTCTTTTACGCGAAATATTTTTCTAATCTAGGAGAACTAAGAGTTTATATTCCTGGTTCTCTTCGAAAAGATATAATGAAAGAATTTCATGATCTGCCATTAGCAGGACATCTCGGAAAGAGGAAGACATATCTTAAACTTCGTGACACGTGCTATTTTCCATTTATGAGAAAATATATATTTGAATATGTTTCAACCTGTGACCGATGTCAAAAGTTTAATTATAAAAACGCGCTACCAGCTGGTCGTTTAATGCCTATAGTTTCGAAATATCCAAATGAAATTGTAACGCTAGACTTAGTAGGCCCCTACCCCGCATCCCGACCCGAGAGATATAAATTCATATTAGTTATAACTGACCACTTCACTAAGTGGTGTGAGCTGATTCCTCTTCGTAAAGCTTCAGCCCAGACAATAGCTAATGCCTTTTTTAATACCTATATAGCGCGTTACGGAGCTCCGATTTCTTTGATAAGTGATAACGGCCCCCAATTTATTTCTGACGTGTTTGAACATCTCAGTCACAGGTTGGACTTCAAACATATGAAAACGGTAACGTACCGACCACAGTCTAATCTCACGGAAAGAGTGAATAGAAATTTAGTTCAAATGATAGCTTCTTTTGTTGAAGAAAATCATGAAAACTGGGACCAATTTCTACACGAGTTCGCTTTCGCATTACGCACGGCGGTAGATGAGACGACAGGTAAAACTCCGGCTGAGTTGTTTTTGGGAAGGAAAATCATAACTCCGTTTAGCAAGCTCATAAATGTTACGGAGGATACGAAATATGTTGGTAATAGCATCGAAAGATTATTCGATGAAGCAAGACGAAATATGCAAAAAAGCATAAGTCTTGGGAAAACATTACAATCTCAGAAGGAGGGATGTTAACATCAAAGTGAACGATTTGGTTTTACTTCAAACACATTTCTTAAGTGCTGCGGGTAAGAAACAGTTGGGAAAATTTATGCCTAAGTTTGAAGGTCCCTATAAGGTTTTAGAAATAAAAGGAAATAATTTAGTTATTTGGAAAAACGGAAGAAATATAACTGTTAATATTGATCAGGTTCGAGTGTATCGACCTCGTCAGTCAGACACGATTAGTTCCGGTAGAAAATCTATATGACGAACAAGAATTTAGTCATGGGTCAAATAGATCACATCAAGGACAGTTTAAAGAGCATAGGAAAACCTCTAGTCAGGAAAGTGAGGGGTGTAGATCACGGCAGAGTAACACCACACGAGAGATCCCCAGAAATAAACGTAAAATTAATAGTACTGCGTCGAAGGACCCAGCTATAAAAAGATCTAAGATATGTAGGAAAAGATCCCGACAAGGATCTGATCATCAGGACCGGAAAAGACACGCTCCTGAGCAAAGGCAGGGAGTCAAGAGGTCGATCCCTTCCTCGATCTCGTCCAGGACTTACAAATTTAAGAGACCTAATACCTCTTCACCAGGAGTACAGTCCATTGCAGGTCCATCAAAGTTGCCTGATCGCAGGACTGCTACGACTACAAGTGGATCCCGAATGGAAGTTAGTGGACGTGATAACCAGACCCGTCAGACCAGAGCGACAACGAGAAGACACAACGAACAAGCGGAGAAAACAGTCCGGTCGAATCAAACCAATACAAGAAGACCTTGCCCATACTATCTACGGAGCCGTATACAAGAAAAAAGACAGAATCCATGAGGCCCTCAACAACATCGAAATCAACGGCATACCTGGCAACATATTCCGCAGAATAAGCCTCAGTATGGAAGCGTTGAATGGAGATCCAGTGCATAGGATTTAACAGTCAAAATCCAGGTTGTATTGTTTCTTTATCTTCGCGGTACGAACAAATGAAGAATTTTTGCAATTAAAGCAAGTCACGGGCGGACTCTAAAATTAAGAAGACTGACAAAAGTGGACACTACATTGTGTGTGTTTTTTTTTATAACAGAAAAAACGACTTTTGTGTTACTTTTGTATTTTGGAGAAAACATCTGTAAATTTTGCATTTGTTTACTTCGATGTATGACTTCGCTAAGATGCGACAATTCATTTGGTTGTTTGTGTTATTTGTTTATTACAAAATGATTATTATTATATGCTATATGTGTTTCTATGTATGTTTTGTTTCACATCTGGTGCCTTGAAGCGCGGCGAAGTTAGATAGGATTAACCATTAACACTAACTAGCGCATCAAGTTTTTCGAATGAGAAGGCAAAAGAACCAGATATTTATTGTATGAAATTCATGTAACAAATGTATAACTTCATGTCTACTTTTACCTACTTCTCAAATGGATATCAATCTTTCAGGGTAGCTGACCCTGAAGTCTTCGATGTTCCAGTGCCACAGAAGATTGTATTGTATTTTTTTGTATAATATATAAGTCATACTCTATGGGGCTGGTTTTTTGCCACCACTAGGGTGGTTTTTCCCACGCCCCCTTGCCGAATGGATAGAGTGCAGGGATTAATTTAAACTTGTAAAATATTATGAGGTTTGTCAATTAAATCTAAATCGTAATTTTGTCCTTTTTCATTACGGAAAATGTTTCAGTAATATACAGTTAGAAGTTAATATCGTCAGTACTATAAGACAAACATAGGATTTACGTAATTTATTTTCAGGACATTTAAGTCCTTCGAATAAATCCCGTTTTCTTTTTGGAGGGGGTTGTGACGAATCTATACGGAACTTTATCACTAACCTTCTGAACCGACCTTTTTAGGGAAATTTAATTCCCTACCTATTTCCAATCAACTCCAAAAAGCGAACAGGATTCCTTATTATGCAGATTAGATTCAGTATTTAAGTCAAACGAAATAATAAAGTTAGAACAGTAGGAGATAGACATTGTGACATAGAGTTATAGTAATTTTGAATTGGAATATTGTTGTCGAAGATAATTTTATCTCATGAAGAATTGAGATCTCGAATGGTAATTATCTTTTTCAAGTTATAGTTTCATTCAAGCTTTAAGAGTCGGATTAAAGTTAAATGTTCATTAAGAACATTATTAAATATAATTCTGGGATCTCTTATCGTGGTAATTTCTGCGTGATCATTATTTAATAAATTAATTAATTGAATCATTAATTAATTGAGTTAATTTAAAGGATATTATATTTAAAACCTCATAATATTATTAAAATTATTGTTAATAAGTTTATTTGATTTTATTTGGGAAAGATATCCAAATAAAGAAAGTTATTTATAAAAATGGCTACTGGTTCTTTTACGTCTCCTAATTATTATAGTTCTCAAAGTGAGGTCCCCAGAGATCATCACAGCCTTACAACGCCTAGGCATGCTGCGTATCAAATTATCAATCTGATCATGGGGAATATTACACCTCTCATCAAGCAATGCCCTCCGAAGTTCCAGTAGAAGAGTGGGAGGGGGTTGGTGGGCTGCAATTCGTCGACCAAGTATATCCCACACATGCTCTATTGGATTCAAGTCCGGTGAGTATGCTGGCCAATCCATACGGGTGATATCCTCCGATTGAAGGCATTCGTCTACAATGTTTGCACGGTGAGGACTAGCGTTGTCATCCATAAACAGAAATTCAGCACCCATGGCGCCCCGAAACAAACGTGCATGTTGTTCCAGAATGACATCCCGATAGATGTGGCCTGTCATCGTTACACTCTGAACATGCAGGTCAAATCTAGAACCAAGAATAATTCCTCCTCAAACGAGCCATCCTGCACCACCGCAATGGTGTCGTTCAATGGTGTTCTCTTGTTGGTAACGGGTACTTGGCGCCCTCCATATTAAAGTCCGGCGAGAATCAGACTGCAAATTAAACCGGGACTTGTCTCTCTCGGAAAACATCACACAAGACCACTGTTGTGGTGTCCACAATGCATGCTCTCTACTCCAGGTTAATCGCAGGCGACAGTGAGTTGCGGTAAGTGAAACACATCTGACAGGCCTACGAGCATATAGACCAATGTGCCCTAAGCGTCTGTACACGGTCTGCCTTGAAACTGTCGTACCGGTAGCTGAAGAGAGCTGACGAGACAGGTCTGATGCTGTGCTCCGTCTGTTTCTTTTGGCAGTAACTGCCAAATACCGGTCCTCATTTGGCGTTGTAACTCGGGGGCGACCTGTGCTGTAACATCTACTCACATTACCATCATCTTGGAATCGTTGCCAAAGCCTGGAGATGACACTCTGAGCGATTCCAAGTTCCTCGGATACTTCTAGCTGGGTACATCCACATTCTAGTCGTCCAATAATTATACCACGTAAAAATCATCCCAATGCTTCCTTTGTGCCATAACTATGCAGTTATTGCACTGAATGGCTTTTAAAGCGCTTGTGAACAGTTTTACTTCTTTGCCACCATTCCTTATATACCCCCTCTCTTACACTCTCGTCATTGTGACGTAGTATTCGCGCCATCTGGTGGTTTTCAGTAATTTGCATATTCTTCTTCGAGATGTGTGTGATAGTTCTACAGGTGAAATTGTTATTTTAGAGTTCAATTTCTGTGTGATTCTGAATTATCCTTAATTTATGGACATGAGTGTAGTTAGTTTCTAAGAATCTAAAATAATAAAATAGATTTCAGATTTTCTTGAATCAATCAATCGTTACATATAGTTAGTGTAAAAATGTCTCTGAAATGCATTTTGATATAAAATAATTGACGATGTACTTTTTAATTAACAAATAGCTAATTTATTAATGATACAATAGAAAGAATCCTTTTAAACACACACACACACACACATATATATTAATTTAAATCCATTTTCTATAAGTAAAAAATAAAAGAAAAATTTACAGACAAATATTGAAACGATTGATTTATTTAATGCTAGAATAAAGACAAACACACATATATGTAGGATTTTCCCTTTGAAACATTTTGTTAAAAGGTTGAGTTATATCCTTTTCAGAGGGCCATTAATCTGAATTTTATCTATTACTGCATTCCGAAGCAGCGCCGTCTAGTGAGCTTTCGTAGCTCCGGCTTGAAAAATTTTTCGGCACAGGCCTACTATTCACCGCCGGTTCAAGACCTCATGTTCTTAGCGCATTTCGCGCTTCGCGCGATACCACCAGTTCTAACGTCCAAGAATGAGAAAGGTAATTAATTTCCCCGTCTTCTAAAGGTATAACTCAACTTTCAATTAACCTAATTCCTGCATGCCTTTCTCTTTGTAAATATTCCCTTTTGTAAATATTTCCCTTTAACTTTAAATAAATTCCTTTTACTTAAATGAAGTGTCTGTGTTTAAATGACTTTGATTAAATTAATTCATCACTCACTTTTAAATACTTACTCCTAGACAACCACCTCACCAATCTAAAATCCCGCCTTCTGAAGAGTCTGATTTTTATTCGAAGATTTATTCGGACTCCCATATATATATATATATGTAAGTTATAAAAAAACGGTATGGAGGAAAGCCTAGATATATATTTACATGTACTGAAAAAAACATTCAAAAAAAAAGAAAAAAACCCATCTGATAAAAACATTTTGATATTTTTTAATTTCATAGTTTTTCATTCCAATGTGTTTAGTAAATTACTTAAACACGTTTCGGACGAAAAAAAAAAATAAATAATATCAGTGTGAACACGCGTTCGAAGTTAACCTCTTTGGCTGATATTAGTGTTTTTCCAAATTTATATTTATGTCTTTAATTGTTTTTAAGCTTTAACGCCAATAATTACGAAAGGTATTCACCAAATTCAAAATAAAACGTTTTCTAGGTCTCTTGAAGAATGCTTTGTTAGTATTTTCTGACCACAATATAAGTTTTTTCAAAGGAAAGGTGATAATGCTTTGCTGAAAACGTCCTTACATT
Organism: Trichonephila clavipes; assembly: GCA_019973935.1. Lineage (NCBI taxonomy): Eukaryota > Metazoa > Arthropoda > Arachnida > Araneae > Nephilidae > Trichonephila > Trichonephila clavipes. The sequence goes on from BMAU01012505.1 coordinate 115,586, forward strand.
GCCAAATCGAAAAACAATATGGTGTAATTCCTATTGATATGTTTTATTCCAATGCAGTGACGTAACACTCAGATCGCGGATAAAAGAGGGATTACTGCGCAAATGCACAGCATTGGTCGGTTTAAATAATTCAAATAAAACGGCTAGGAACACTTTTAATTCGAAACAATGTTCTGAAACGGTAGGAGATTTAGGAGGAAGGGCCAGTCCAAGTAAATATATTCTTTTTTTTCTTTTGGGACTTGCTGATAACATGTTAAAATCTTTTTAAAAAGAAAAAAAGACGCCATGACTTGATATTTTTCAAGTACTCTTGGCGATATTCCGCTCTAAATTGGCGTTTTTACAAAAGTACGCCTACGAAGTAAGAACTCCTAGGTAATACACTAGGCACCATCCCGCAGCTCTACTACAAAGAAAAAAAAGTCACATCCAAAACTCACTTGCACTCAAAATATATTTTTACTCTCCTTTTGAACCATTGTCGTTAATATTACACTTTAATGTGGAATGGAACGAACTAGTTTTTAAAGTTTTATAATGACGAATTTTTAGAACTTTTCAATTTAATACATAGGAAACGCTCGAATTCCCAATGTTTGTGAGTGTAGAGTGAAGCGGTCCCAAACAAGATGATAATTTTCTTCTCAATTAAGCAGATTTATAGGAACCTAATAAGAAAACTTGATCATTGCTCTGTTTCTGATTTTTAAAGAAAAATACAAATATTAATGGAAAATGATGAGGATTTTAAACCACAGTAACGGACGAAAAAAATTGTAAAATCATAACAATAGTGGAGGGATATTTCTTTTTGTCGAGGGATGGAAATATTACACGATTTAAAATTGAAGCACTGTTTGAAATTCAGAAATGTAATAAATGTTCTAGCTATGAATTAGTTTCCTTTAAGATTAAGAAAATTCAAGAATTAAGGAAAGGAAATACAGTAATTGAAGTCTATTCCGACTTTATTTCAGAAATTACAAAGTAGTGTGGTTTGGAATATCCTCTTCGGCTAGGCAAATTTTTGTAATTACAAAAATATATGGGATACACCATGAAAGAATTTATTAAACTAATGTTTTAAAATTGTAGCTATATAAAAATCTGACGGTGTAAAATGTTTTATTTTCTGTACACACAACATTCTGCTGTAGTACGTTTTAAAATTGAACTCATTGTATTCATTCATGCCAAAGAAATGTGTGATATACTCTTTCAGAGTGAATAAAATTCCCCAAACAAGTATTTTTCTTACATAATGCTCACCCTCTCCCATTTTCATGACTGTCCTATAAATTTCTCTCTGATCTTTTTTTGGAAGTCCCAAATATATATATCTATAAAAAAAGCGTTTTGTAGAAAGAAAATTATTTGTAGCTTCTTAACTTTATACACATCAGTATAAGTTTTTAAACACACCTTGTCTTTTTCTACTCATTGGAGCCTATTTTCGTTTACTGTAATTAAATTATGTTTTATTGAAGTGTAGATGCATCGTTTGTGCGTTTTATTATGTTCTATTTATGCAGAATATGATCCATTTCCTAGTTTTCTTCTCCCTATTATTCTTAAGTTTCCTTAAAAACAATTCTCCTTAATCAGCAAAACATTTTTTATAGACAGGAGCCTGCTTAAGTATATTTCTCGTATATTTTTTTTTTTTTCCTTTGCACAAATCTTTCATCTTCGATATATGTCCTGCGTTCTTGTAGAATTGATTTCAGAGAACATTTTCTTATGATCTCTAGAACGCTCTGTATTATATGATGCAGAAGTTTCCAAAATTGTAGACCCCAAATATTTTTAAAACATGAACCATAAGTCATGTTTACATTCGAACGGACCGTAAAAAATTAAATGGTTGTTTGTAAATTATTTGAAATAAATAAATAAATTTTTTGTTACGAAAATCTCCAACATATAAATAGAACGGTAATAAATATGTAGATATATCTAAAAATTTTATTTAATGAAAATTTTTGGTAAAAATAATTTGTTTCATTTAGGATTTCTTCCTGTATCTTGATAAGTTGTTCAAATCTTACTGCATACGATTTGACAATGTAAAACAAATACAATGCATGTACTGATATTTGAAAGCAACTTTGCCAAATGTTTTGTCTAATAGGCCAAAGTTAGAGCCAAACTCTAGTGTGTTTGCTCTTAATATTTGGCAATTTCAATCTCAAACCTTAAGAAAGCTAATTACATTTATTGTTTTCAAGTTGAGTCCATTTTCTTTCGATAAAATAAGATTATTCTCATCTCAATTGCACATATATTAGCCTAAGTAAGAGTAACCGAAGCATACATTTCATCTGAAATTACTTTAGCACTACTTAATAATTTTCGTAGAATAGAATACAGAAGGAGATTCAGAAATTGTTATTTCGATTCTCGTTATTTTGGAGGTGTCAGTCAATTTGAATTCTGGTTTTTCGGGACAGTACTTTAAAAAATTTTAGTTAAAATCCTACAGGATAAAAACATATTCATCACGTGTAATGAAGGCATTGAATTATATGTTTTTATAAAACACATTAAGATTCACATAATCTATTTACACCGACTCCATTTATACTTTTTAAAGCATTAATTTCTTTACAAGAATTACTGTAACACTACTTTTACATATTGTGAAGGAATGAGCTAATCATCGGAGAAAAGGTAATGAGAACACTGACAAAAAATCTGAGAATTCAAATTAAATGATAGAAATAGTGTAATACTTTATGTGTCTAAAAAGTAGCTCATTTCTGTAAGACTGAGAGAAATCTGTCAGTTTCTCAAAGCACACATTCTACATTTAAATGATATTACTGAAGGCACAAACTTATCAGAGGTAAACTAGAGTACATTTCAGAAATAATCTCATTTCTTTTAAATTAATGCTTTAACGCCAATTTAAAACCGAATGTATTCACCGAATTCTGAAAAAAACATTTCCTATGTGTCTCCAAGAAAAATTTTGCTGTTATTCACTGTCCACAATATAATTATTTTCACAAAAAAGGTGTTAAATATTTACTTAAAAATATCTTATAATAACCTTCGTATTTACATTGCCAAACCGAAAAACAATATGGCGTACTGAGCGGATGCATTTTATTGGTCGATTAAAAAAATCAAATTAAAACCCAATGCCCACTTTTAATTCGAAGGGCAGTTCTCAGTAACACAAAATTTGGGAGGAGGGGTAGTTCAAGTCAGACTTTTGTTTATTTTGACATTTTGGACTTGCTAAATAAACATTAATTTCTTTTTTTAAAAAAAGGGATGCCATGATTTGGTGTTTTTCAACTTCTTTGGGCGAAATTGCGCCCCAATTTGGAATTTTGCAAAAAGTGCCCGCCTTACCAAATAAGAGCTCCTAAAGAATGCACTAAATTTCAAATGATAATTACCATCCCGCAGCTTTATTACAAGAAAAACAGTTTTCCAAAACTTGACTTGTTCTTGAAATATATTTTTCCTCTCTTTTACACCCTTTTCGTTAATATTAGACTTTTGAGTGCAATGGAGTGGAAATAGTTTTTAATATTTTAAAAGACAGATATTACCGACTGTCGAATTTTAAAGGTTAGAACTTTTCGATTTAATACATAGGAAAGCCTCGAATTCAAAATGTTTGTGAGTATACAGTGAAGAGGTCCCAAACAAGATCATTATTTTCTTTTTTAATACATCAGATTTATAGGAACCTAAAGTGGAAAACGTGATCTTTGCTGTTCAACCCCTTTTTTCTGATGTTTAAAGAAACGTAGAATTTTTAATGGAAAATGATCTGGATTTTAAAGCAAAGTAAAAAGACGAAAAAACTGTAAAATCAATACATCTGTGGAAGGTTTATTTCTTTGTTGTCGAGGTACTGAAATATTCAACGATTTAAAATTGTAGCGCAATTTGAAATTCTTATAAGTGATAAATGTGCTATTTATGAAATTGTTTTCTTTAGGGACAAGAAAATTCAGAAACATCGGAAAGGACATACATTAATTGAAATTTTTTACGAGATTTTTAAAGGAATAACAAAGGAGGATGTTTCCGAACATAGTCTTTCGGTGATTTAATTATTTGTAATTACAAAAATATGTGGTATGATCCATAAAATATTTCATTACATGTATTGTTTTAAAAATGTAGGTATAAGAAAATCAGACGTTGCAAAATGCTGTATTTTCTGTACACACATTCTACTGTAAAACGTTTTAAAATTGAAATCATTGTATTTATTTATGCCAAAGACTCTTTCAGGGTGAATAAAATTTCCCAAATATACCCTTTTTTTACAGCAGGCTCAGGTACGTTTTCATGATTGTCCCATAACTTTCCCTCCTCTCTATTTTGGAATTTCCCAAATACATTCGTCTATAAAAAACACTTTGTAGAATGAAAATTATTTGTCGCTTGATTACTATACACATGTCAGTATAAATGTTTCAATACAGCATGTCTATTTTTAGGCATTCTATGGATACCATAATCGTTTACTGTAAACTATTTAGATTTAATTGAGGTGTAGATGTATCATTTTTTCGTAGTTCGATTTATTTTTTTTCTGCAACACTTCATCCATTTCCAAATTATTCCCTCTCCCTGTAATTCATTAGTTTTCTTAAAAACTATTCTACTTGATCAGTGATGCGTTTTATGAAAGAAAGGAAGACTGCTCCAGTATTTGTCACAAATTTATTTGTTGTTTTGTTTGCATAAAGCATTCATCTTCGATGTATGTCCTGCACTCCTGTAGTATTTACTTAAGACAATAGTTTGGAACGATCTCGGTGTATTACAGGATGCAGAAGTTTCCAAAAATGATAACCCCAATAACCTTTACAACATGAACGATGATGTATACGACCAAACGGACGGTAAAAAATATTTTTCGACTTTTGAAATTAGAAAAAGGACAAATAAATGTAGCATATTTCCTGAAGTTTATGGTGCACTCTTAAAAATGATTGTGTTATCCTTCTCATACATTTACTTTTAGAATTATTCGCTTTGGTAAGAATTTGGTGGTCATTCATTAGTTCCGAAAGTCTTCAAAGCTTAATCAAACAGTAACAAGTATGTAGAGATATATCTAAAAGGTTTATTTATTAAAAACACACTTTGTTTGGTAAAATTTGTTTAACTAAGGATTTTGTGTGAATTTGTCAAGATGGTAATTCCTAACCTTACTACATAAGAATTGACATTGTAAAACAAATACATTGCATGTACGGATATTCCACATCAAATTCGCCAAACATTTTGCCCAATAGGCCAAAGTTTGCGCCAAACTCTTTAGAATACCATGTTTTCTGCCAATGTTTGGCGATTTCAGTCTCAAGCGTAAAGAAAGCTATTTAGATTTAATGCTTTGATATAAAGTCCTTTTTTTTCTTTTCGATCAAATAAGATCATTCTCCGACTAATTATACATGTATGAAACTAAATAAGTTAAAATTAAGTATAAATTTCATATGAAATTACATCAGAAATTATTATTAAATTATGCAGAATCGGACAGTCTAATACCTTCAGAAATACTTGTTTCGATGCACTGGTAATATTTAAGTTAATTATTAATAATGGGATACATTTAAGGGTTAAAAAGCAATTTTAATTCTAGAGTTTTGGGGAAAACTTAAATACATTTTAGTTATACCGGATAACAACGTTTTTAGACAACTATAATAATGCAGACAGCGGGTTATATGCTTTTATAAAATACGTCATAATTCACTTAATTTATGTACACCTACCATAGTTATTGTTTTCTAAACCATTAAATTACTTAAAAGTTTTACATTAAAACTATTTTAACATATTGTAGAGAGATGACCTATTAATAGGAGCTAAATATTATACGAAAACTGAGATAAAAAATCTAAGATTTAAAAGTAATGAAAGGAGAGTGAGAGAGGAGAGGAAATATTAGAATAATTTATGTATCTGAAGAGTAATTAATTGTTTCAACACGGTGGGGAATATGCGTATACTCAAAGCAACACATTCTACCACTAATTGATATATTTGAAAATACAAATTTATCAGGAAAATTAAACTAGATTACATAAATAATCTCGGCTCTATGATATTAATGCTTTAACGCAGTGCTTCTCAAACTTTCAATACTGGCGCCCCCTTTTCAATCACAATTTTTATCGCGCCCCTTATACATTAATTATGTACTGAATGTAATAACTTTGATGCTAAAGCTACTATACGCGATCTTAATTATAAACCATACAAATTAATAGCATAAGCATTACAGTTTGTATACTACTTTTTGCAAAATAAATAAATTAATTAAGTAAGACAGTGCTTCTCAAACTTTCACTACTGGCGACCCAATTTTCAATCATAATTTTCATCGCCCCCCAATAATAATGTATTGAATGCAATAATAATGCACTTTGAGTATTAAATTTTGTATACGTTACTTTTATATAATATATATTTTAAGCAAATTACTTTTAAGTAATAATTATAATGTTATGTTATTTTTCCTTTCTCATTTTTTACATTGGGACAGATTGCAAAATGACATTTAATTTTAAAAATTTATTTCGTCCATCATGTATTTCTAAAAGTACAAATGTCATTAGAACAAGTAATATAAAAAATAAATTTTAAGTCAATTCCTACTTAGGCCAACAAATATTAATTTTAGGATGAGGATACGTAAACAGTGTTTGTGCTTTGATAATTGGATTGTCATGATATTCGATAGATTTAAAGACATTTCTAGAGAGTTTAGTGATGTAATTAGAAATCGGCTCCATTTGTAGATCGTTGTGTATCACGTCATTTCGGACGTACCAAGGTGCGTTCGTCATGACGCGGAGTATCTTGTTTTGCATTACTTGAATCTTTTTCATGTGGGTGGCGGCTGCGGCTCCCCATACGGGTGAACCATAAGTGATAACTGGGCTAAGAATCTTCTTGTATATAATAACTTTATTTTCCAGGGATAGAGGAGACCTCCTCCCGATGAGGGAGATGGCTAGAGAAATTCTACCCCAGAATTTCTCAGATAGATAGTCAATGTGCTTTTTGAACATTAAGCGGCTATCTAAAATTCAAAGATATTTTCCATATATCACATACTGTGCTTAAACATACCCGTTATGCTATTGAAAAATACTGCGTCACTAACAAAAATTAACTTTTTTTTGTTTATCTTCAATTAGCTTAACTAAAATTTTAAATAATGCAAATGTTTTTGATATCACTTTGTTTGTAATTTCATGTAGATTTTAGATCAGTTTACGAATATTAAATATGTTAACAAACACGGAAGTTATTGATCAAAAACCGCGACTAAAGAAACACAAGTAGTCTGCAAGATTGAGATGAATAAAAATTAACCAATTAAATAATAGCTTGTTTTGGCGAATCAACTTTCTTGGATTTTTCACGGAAATTTAATACAATGTTTTGTTTCATGGTAAATCGTTTGGGTCATTATCTCTAAATGTAGTTTAAATTCTAAAAAATACAGTCTTTTATTGAATAAACATTTAATTAAAAAGATACTTCAAATTCGTATTACATGTTTAGCACTCATTTTCATGACATTGCTGCGATTTGGAAAGAATATTTCTTATCGCTTTAATGACAATAATCTCAGGAATAAAAATAAAATGTTTTAAAAATTTTCTTCGGATATTTTAACGACCGTATAATCGTATTTAATTCAATTATAACTTGATAAATAATTGCTTCACTATGTTTTAAATAAAATTCCCAGAAATAGTAAACTCTACGAAAGAATTTTAAACAATAAAAGGTTTTTAAAAGTTGACAATTTTCTAATACGAAACTGAATTCGTAATTATATCAATACAAACATTTTAATTTTGTTCATATTCATCAGATTTAAAACCCGCTTTAACGAAACCAGCAAAACCATTCTTTGTTTTTTTATATTTGGAAATAGGTTTCATTTTTGTTGTATATTGCTGTAACAATCCCGCACAAAAATATTAGAGGTTATCGCAAATTATTAGTACAGTTTAAATTTGTCAAGTTTCTTACACTATTTTTAAATTCCTAAGGATTTAGTGCGCGTAATAAACGTGCAGTCTTGTTATCAAGTAGCAATAAATAGTTAATAGTCAGTAGTTTTATTCCTATTTTTCAATTTGAATTTTTATATGGTATATTAAACTGAATTTTCACTGTACTGTAATTTAAAAAAATTTTATTATAAAAATGAATCACGTTTTTGTTTTATAAGTAACATTATTTTATTATTACTTTTTTGCATGTTTATTTTTGAAAAATATTTTTACAGTTTTTTCATTTTACAACAAGGGTGTCAAACTCAAAGGTTAGCTTGAGACAGACAAATAAGGTTTAACTTTAGGTGAGCTGCAAAAATAATCAATATTCGTAGAAAAGTACGTTTATTTCGAATAGTACATTATAATAAGCATATATAAAAGAACAAGAAAAATTTAATGTTTACGCCCTAAAACTTGACAACTCTTTTCTGCTACTATCTCTTTCCCGTTTGGGGAGAATTTTTTTTGTTTTTGTTTTCTTATATATTATTGAGTGCCTACAGATAGTACTGTTTTACACTGTCCTGCTCTGCACAAGACGTTTCTCGTCGAGTGTTACTGGGAGGCTAGAGATATGTTAGATCAATAAACTCCGTTTCAGCTTTTTTTTGTATTCTTTTTTTCTCTGTACTTATTCTCTGCTATAACTATTCATAATATGCCATTAGAAAAAAAAATATCTTTGATGAGTTTTCACAAACCGATTGGTTTATTCGATCCCATGTTTTTATACGGTCATTCTGCATTGAAATGAACTTAATTAAAAACCTTAAATGAAATTGTGTCTTTGTGTTACTAATGAATGAAAATACACTGGCCTCAAAAAGTTAAGGTACAACCGGGTTTTTGTGTCTAATTTGCAAATGAATGAATGTAGAAACAAAAAATTTGGAGGATATGTGCATTAAATAGTTTTTATTGAATGCGTCATAGAAATTTGTATAAGTGTATTGCAAAAACGATTTATAACAAAAAAAGCAATCTCTGCGGAAAAGTCCATTCTTGGAGAAAACAGCACATCACAGTGTTATGTGGTAAAAAGGCATAAAAACAATACAAAAATGGCTTCTAATAAGGAATGTGTCCACTAACTTGAATGCATTGGCGGCATCGATTTCCCATGCTGTTTATTAAGTTGTCGGACACCGGAATAGGAAGCGAAGACCAGACACAGAGTAAGCCTTGTTTCAGCTCATGTAACGACCTTGGAGGAGGATTTAATGCAGCCACCTCTCTGCCAAGATAGTCCCAAAGATGTTCTATCAAATTCAGGTCTGGAGATCGAGCTGGCCATTCCATTCGTTCCAAACCGTGATCCTCCAGATACTCCTCAACAATCCGAGCTCGGTGAGGTCGTTTATTATCATCCATCAGAATGAAGTCGTTACCAATAGCAGCAGCATATGGGCGGACATATGGATCAAGGATCTCATCCCGATATCTTAGACCAGTTACGGTTCCTCCATGGAACACATGCAGGTCAGTGTGGCCACCGAGCGATATCCCTGCCCAAACCAGGATTCCACCACCTCTATAACTGTGTCTTTCAACAGTGTTGGATTGATGGTATCTAGTGCGCTGTTCCCTCCAGATCAGTAGACGCCCTGAATCACTCTCCATTGTAAATCTGGACTCGTCTGTGAACAGCACAGAATCCCATTGTTGCTGCGTCCAAGAAACATGTTCTCTTGCCCAGCATAAGCGGTTCCTTCGCTGTCGTCCGCTGAGGGAAACGCACACAACTGGTCTTCTTGCATACAGACCTGCATTGTGAAGACGATTTCGCACTGTAGTAGCGGAGATTCTTCCTGATGCTTGAAAGTGGTCTGCAACGAGCTGCGGCACAGTAATGGTTCTTCTCCTTCGTGCCGAAAGAGCTAGAAAACGGTCTTCTGCAGGTGTTGTAGCTCGTGGTCGGCCTGCAACAGGTCTTCTGGACACAGAATCTTCGGATTGGTATTGATCCCAAAGTCGCTGAACAACACTACGAGACACATTGAGACGTCTAGCAGCATCAGCCTGCGACAATCCCATTTCCATCCATCTAACTGCCCGCCACCTTAACGAATTGGGTAAACGACGTCTCTGAGACATTTTCTAAACTCTATTGACTATTGTCACCGAAACTGCCAACAACTGTTGAAAATCAACACAACTTACACACAAAAGTACGAAAGCTTGATATTTGCATATTTTTCTCTCACTCATAAATATACGTTCTTTTCTATAAAATAAAAGTTGTAGCAATCGTTTTTGCATTAATGTTTTTAAAGTTCGTTATTATCATTCATGTAAACTATGCATTTTATTATTACTGCCATTTTTTATGGTGAGCTTCGAAAAACATGTTGTACCTTAACTTTTTGAGGCCAGTGTATTAAAAAATATCTATGACAAAATTTGACATTTTCACTAAAATTTGGAAATGAAAACACAGAAATAGTTTTCTCAACACACACAAAAAAAAAATTTCAAAGCGCAATATTTTTATCAGGCACGTACATATTTGTTATTTGCTTTGACTTTTTAATTAACGCTCCTCTTTGAAGTTACGATACGGCTATTTTGTCGATGGATCTCGTAATTTATAGCCTCGGTAAAGTGACAAAAAGGACACTCGAGTTGCACCTCACTTTCCTCATATCTGCAATTTAGGTTTATTAACAAAGAATTTCTTCATAATATTTGTGTTTTTCCTTATTTTGCGATCATTAAAATACTCAGTGCGAGGTGTCATCTAGCACGATAATTCATATTTTTAGTAACTAAAAATTACTTTTAGACGTCGATCTTTATTTTTTATTCTTTATTTGCAAAAACTGTAAAACAAGAAGGAAATGTAATTATTTTAGACAATTTTAAAAAATGAAAGCCAGAAATAAAGTCTACAATCATATTTTCTTTGCTAACAAATTTCTAAAATATTAGTACCCTTTTAACTCCCCACCCCACCCTTATCTAATGCACTAATGACCCACCAATTAATATTTAAAAAAATAAAGAAAAAATGTGACCCTTATTTAAAAAAAATCGCTACTTCTGGTTATGGAAGATGAAACATACGTAAGGTAACAATTTTTTGTTCGATGAAAAGAAGGACGAAAAATTTAAGAAAAAATTACAACTTAAATGTATGAAACGTTTGATTAATTCAAACAAAAATACGCTAATTACGCTTACATACTTTTTAATTATTATCTTAAACGAGTGCTTTTCCACTGAATGATTTTTTTTTCAATATATCATTTTTTAATAAATCGGAAAATTCGGGCAAAAAATATTCTTCATACTGAATTTTACGGTAAGCACTGTAGCTAAAATATTAACATTCAATTTTGTGATTTCTCTCAAGCCACTTCACAAAAATCATTACCAACTGAAAAAAAAGTCTTCCAACTGCTGCATTAGTTCCAGGGTAGCACAACGTGAATTCAAAAAGGATAACTAAATTTTTATACGCAATGTGTTCATTTTTGAAATGGTTAAGTATTTCCACCCATCTTTTATCAATTTAAGCATGTCGATGTGTTCCAATTGTTTCAATTTATTATACTAATTTAAATGTACATTCAGTTTTCCGATTTCATCAAACGAACCATTGTCAACGATTTTTTTAAAAAATATCAGGCATTTCTTTTGATAAAAAAATCAACAGAGTTTTCTATATCTGCCCAATTTACTTGCGATGAAGTCAAAAAACACCATTGAAAACTGTTATTTTCTGTGATATTTGTTTCAGACCATTCTTCGACATTTTGGAAACACGTTTAGTTCATCTCTGAAATTAGAGATTAACAGATCAATTCTAAAATATTGAAAAGGAGGACCAAAAGAAAGACACTTTTCGAGGAAGGACAGAACCTATAAAAGAAGGAGTGTCCTTTCTAAAGGAGGATGGTTAGTCACCTTACATACGACATATTCTAAATGTTCGTTATGTTAAACCAAAGCAGTAACTTTTTTACTTCTCAATTAATTGTGCTTTTTTCTACAGTTTCATGAGCTTACACATTTAAGAAGCATAAGTATTATTGTTAGATAAATGTTAATGTCTGATAATGAAAATTAACTAATTCTCTTGTAACTTTATAGAACATCACATTGATTTCATGGATATGAAGAAAATATTTGTACATTAAACATCGGAGTGACCTAGCTACTAAGGGAGTGTTTCTCTACGTTTTTATATAATATCTCCATAATATTTTCACTTGAGTTGCTAACTTTCTATAAAAGTGTTTAAATTAGTCATCAGAACTACACTGTGAGAATATTACGGTGATTGAAAAAAAAGAAATCGTGCTACGTGTAATAAAATCATCCATTTTTAACCTTCCTCTCACTTAACCTAATTAGTAAGGAAATAGCAATTTAAGAAATTATTCGGAGAGGGGAGGGAAGGGAGGTTATTTATTTATTTTTTACTTCGAACACATTGAATATTCAATTTCAATGCTAACTAATTATAGAAGCAGAGCTTCATTAAAATGAACCAGATTTGAAGACGAGAACCTGTGAATGTGGGTGTTTTTACTTGTAATAATTATACATTAATTTAAGGAAGGAGACGTAACTTTTTTGTATAAAAAAAAAGATCATAAAAACATTCATTTTGAAAGAAAATCATTTTAAAAATATTTTTCTTAGAAACGTCTTCCGTTTCCTGTAATTCAACCTTCCGAGATCCATCACTTCTAAGTATAAGGTATAAATAAACTGTCAATATATTAATCCACCAAACAAGTCGATACCAGCGGAATTTTCTGCCAAGCTTATGTTGCAGATCTCGAAACTACTAACATTTGTTTCCATTTTCGTCGTTAGTATAAAGTGTGCTTTTTTAATTTAAAATAAATGTCTTAAAAACATTTCTTGTAATAAAAAAGAATATTTTTGTGACGAATCATTACGGAACCTTTCCACTAATATTCTTAGGCGTCTTTGGGGATTGTAAATTCGCGTATATTTCCAGTCAACTCTAAAAGGAAAAAACGGGATATGTGTGTGTGTAAAGTAGATAGGGTAATTAAGTAGAGCGTTGTAAGTTAGTGAAGATGAAGGCTATTGAGCCAGCAGCAGTAGTGACAAAGTTTATAGGATTCAATTGGATTGCGATAGTGGAGCATTACTGTTAGTACTCAGCGAAGGAACCTTAGGAAGTTAATATACCTGAAGAGATCAAAGTACTACCAGGTGATATATTCTAGTTTAATACCGCTTACCACAAGCGTTAGTTTAATAAAATTAGTTTAAGTTAATGAAAGCTACTAATTCAAGTTGCGTGTATTTCTCAGACCTCCTATTCCGGTAAACCTTCTTGATATTGCGCGTAGTTATTGGTTAATTTCCTATTTCATAATTTAAGTTAATATTCAAGGTAAATCCCTTTTTGACGTAGACATAAAGCCTATTATTTGTTATTAGATTTTTGATGTTTGAACCAAGTGAATAAATATAAGTTATTATTATACAAATGGCGTCTGGTCATTCTTTGCCTCAAATTAATCTTATTGTCCAGGGTGAAACCCAGGTTCGCACATTTTACATGGACATCATTTTAATGAACAATTCGAAGACGCATGAGCTTAAAATATAAGCCAGTAAAGAGAAAGGTAAGTAAAGGATATATTTTTTTAAATAATGGGACTAAATAATTAAAGCCAAATAAAAATATACACATAAATTCTACACTGTAATAGTCTTTCTAGAAAATAAAATTTTTCGTTGAAAAATCATTCAAATCCATTTTCTTTTGTTCTTGCATCTTTAAAACCATAACATCGAAATTTTTTCAAAACTATTCTTCCTTATTCAATAATGTTTATAATGGTTTGTGGTAATCTTTCTACAAGGGTTCCTAAATTTACAAACCGTTTGTAACAGAATTTGTCTTTGAAATTCAGCGTTCTAAATACTTATAATGACGCTGCACAAGTAATTTTCACTGTCTATTAGTAATTGTATTTTATTTAAGTCCAAAAAGGAGCATTGAGAATTAAAAAGAAAAGAAAAACACGAATATTTTACCAACGAATCGAGAAAAAAAATTAAGTTGCGCAAAAACATATACAATCATTTCTATATACATCGAAATTATTTCATTCAATAATCCTTCAGAAAGAAAATGTCTCTCTTCTTCCGATTTTTTTTTTCTTCTGTTCCTAATTTCCACACGTTTTAATTTAGTAGTGACATCATTTCGAGTACAGGTACATGACGGGATCTCGAGCAACTTTGGAGTAAATGTGTTCCTTTTGAATAGATTTTGTCACTCGAAAATCAAATGGCAAAACTAGAGAATATTGCCTTACATAGAAGTATTACTTTAATTCTTTCACGAAGTTTTATTTTGAATTCCGTTGTTCATTTGAAAATTAACTGCGTTGACTGAACCGCGATTTTTCTCAATGAAATACAAAAAAAAAACCAACCGTTAGAGAATTAATTATAAAAAATAATTACATTATTAACTGACATTCGTACTAGTTTATACAGTTTTGATCGTATATGAAAAGAGAACTTTTCGTACATAGTTTCATAAATGGGCTAAAATCATTTATGTAGCTATTTTTTCAGGACTATTTAACCACCTGTTTCTTTCACGTACGAAGTTAGTTAACAATCAATCACAACAGATTTATAACGATAACGATTTTCGTACAGCAGAGGCAAAGTCTCAAGGCATATTGATGTTTTTAAAGACTATTCTTATTAGGTAGTTTAGAAAAACCGCATCTGTCTATAATCCAGACACACGCACAAAAAAATGTAGTCTCAAATTTTGTTTGTTTATACACTATTATTGTTTTTAAATGATTGTAAGCACTTATAGAAACGCTTCGTTACAGAGTATAAGTGCTCATGACTTACACGCGCAATTTATAGTTAATAAAAGAGACTTTAAGATGTAATTTAATTAATGTTATAATTTCTACTATGTTCTAGGTTACTTCATATTTATTTGTTTATTTTATTAATGTTTAATTTTTTTTATATTTAAAATTTTTAAGCGATTTTTCAGCTAAATGGAGATATGATGTCATCAAACGTGTCAAGTCAACTTTGCGAAAATTAATGTTAAGAGCAGTTTTTTGGGGTATTTTAGCAAATTTTATTGTTAATATATTTATTTATAGTTTTTTTTACTCTTTGTGGTAGAATTCCATTCATTTTTCGAAAAAGTTGTCGTACAAAAAAATGTTCTTTCTAAATTTCATTTTTTGGATTTGCAACACAAATATAACATGAGATTTCCCATGTCTTATGATATGAATTGTTTTGTATTAAATTAATACTAAAATTTCTTATTTTAGTGTCACACAGTTTTATGTTTGTTTATTTTCTAAACTGTAATTTTTTCTTGCTTATTGTAGTTTAAATTATATGATACCATGACTACTCAAGTTTTAAGTCAAAAAATGATGTGTGAAACTTTTTGTAAACAGAAGCTTAGATAATGTGGTACTTATGTATTAGCGTCACCACAGGAAAATTGGTGCCGTGAGAATCACACCTTGATTCCAAAACAACAAAGATTCTAACATATTTTATATAAAATCGGTCAGATTTTGGCGCAAAATGGTGCAATTCATAAGGCGCCAATTTGGCTGCGGTGACGTTAATACGTAAGTACTGATAATATGTACTTATTCTTTAACACAAATATCATTGGATTATTTTAGACAATGAAATTCACTTCTTACTTACTTTTATTCTTATGTTCAAACATAATAATAATATGTTACATAAAACTTTGTTGCTTTTCTTTGTTCAACGACAAATTCTAAATCTTGCTTATTGTAACAATAAACTTGAAAATCCTAGCTAGCAGTATAACAAAAAGAGAATATAGTAATAAATTAAACTAATGGAGAAAAACAAATTATTGCTGAAATAAAACCCTTTTTTTCAAGAATTCATTAACGCAGTACTTTTTTTTAAAAAAAATAGAAGTTACCGATGAGTGAAATTTGGAAATTTTAACTTAAAAATTAAGCCCTTAAAAAAATTTAAATTTTATTAAAAACATTTGCAAACACAAGTTTATTCTAAGCAAAGATCAGGGCTGCTAACTTGGTAAGTTATTTTGAATGTTGACATTGGTGCGATAAAACACAAGTACCAACATTTCCTTCTTTTGAAAATGAAAAAGATTACTGCGTTTCCTGATATTTACGTATTTTTATCATCGCAGCCAAAGTGGCACTTTTTTTCACAAAAGTTTGATTTTTTTTCTTTTTCATATAAAACACGTAAGGATCTATTTTTTTAAAAAATTCCAGTTTATGAAATGAATTTCTTTTTTAGTTGTTGATGTAAGCAATAGTACGTGAACGCAGACTTTTTCTAGCTAGTGTATATGTATAATCAGTTACAATATTTACTAAATTACTCTAGATCAGTGATACTCAACCAGCGGCCCTTTCTCAGTGGCCTGGTCTTGGCTCGTTGCACTAACAAATTTAGTTCTTTAAGAACAATGCGTTAAAAATTTAGCGAGAAATTATATCAATTTTACTATCGATTTATTTATTTTTTTGGTAATTGTAATAGTGAGTGTAAACAAATAAAAGTGGAACAGCAACATTTTTTATGGTTGAAACTAATTCAATTCCTACCATTATAGCTCACTCTCTCTATATATTTATTTATTTATCTTGGGGGAACTTTCAATCGTTAATAAAATGCAATTTTAAAACGCTTGATTGAGCTGAAATTTATATATATGATTATTTAGGATGACAATACAATAATTTAATTATAATTAAGAAAAATCGATTAAGACTAATTATTTAAAGAATTACAAATGCAGCCACGTTGGCATCATTTTTGGCTACTTGTGTCAAAACTTTAAAAGGTATTTTTCTCACGTTTTAAAGAATTCAGTTGAACATAAATCTTGTAGACAAGATTTTGTTTTGGATAACAATACGATACTTTAATGATAACTAATATAAATTAATTACCACTTAATGTTATGATTATATCGTATGTATATGCATATTTATATTAATTGAAACTATTTAACAAAAAGTAGCTAAAATAAAATTTTTCTTTGTTGATCTAAGAAGGAATGGACTTGATTTTTTTTACATTACTTGTTATTGATATCATTTGAAATTATTGTAATTTCGGTAATTTAAATTATTGTAAATATTGTAATTTCATTTGATCCTTTTCCATCTTTTAGTACCTTCAGCGAGTTTTTGCATTCGCCAATTCGTAAGAGGATAATCTCACATGGGTATAACATTAGTTTAATTTCCTTACTAAATTAATTATTTGTTAATAAAAAAGTACATCGTCTATTATTTTGAATAAAATACATTTCAGAGACATTTTCAAGCTAACTGTGTGTAACGATTGATTAATTAAAATCTTTGACTTTTTTATTTTGGATTTTTAGAAACTTATTAAAAAATAATGAAAAATTTTGGTTTTATGGAAAAATAGTTTTACACTCAAAAGCCCTATGTAACGCCGAGATATAGAGAAAGAAAAGAAACCAGTCAAACAATGAAATAAGTGGAAGAAATTTCTAAAAATGGAATTTGAATGACATCATTGTAGCAATCACTCACATCGTACGCGTTTACAGCCACTCAGAAGTGATGGTGTCATGAGGGAAATAGGAATCACCTATGGGGATTAAGTTATACATTCGGGAAAAAAGTGCATACAATACCAGTCTAACCTGAGAGGACGAAAATTCGTATGACGGGGAAAAGTAGCCCAAGATATTTCGAAAAAGAATAATTTTATGAAAAAAAATCACACCCACCTCTGGAAGTGCTGATATTGAGAAGAAAAGGGTAAAGTTTAAACGCGGGAAAGCCCGTGCAACGCTGGACCAGGCAACTGGCACTAACGACATAATTATAAAAATCACTCACATTGCGCGCGTACAAACACATGCAGACATACTAGTGCCATGAGGGAAAGAGAAAGCCCGTGCAATGCCGGGCCATGCAGCTAGTGAAAAATTAAAATTTGTTGGTAAACAAACGTATCTATCTATCTATGTTTCTATCTGTGTCTATCTTCTCACGAACCGCATGACGCGAAAACTCGCCGAAGGTACCAAAACATTGAGAATAATCCGGGAAAGCCGTTTTGACCATTTGTATTCCAATATTGCAATTAGTTAAAGAGATATTAATTAAAAACATTCAACTCAATTTTCACCTGCATTGTCGTAACAACATTATGGTTATAAAAATGACGTAAGTTGATGCCGAAAACCGATTTTTCAGCCACACTGACCAAACCGGCTATGCATTGATACAACCATGAATACGAATCATGTTTTTCAGCGTTTTTAATTAAATCTTTTTAACAAATTGTAAGTTCGGAATTTAAACAGTGAAACAAGAATCCTTAGATCAATTCTCATCTTTTGTACTTTTGGGTGGCATTTTTTCTGCAATTAGCGCTTCGTGAAAACATAGCCTCGCTTCGATAGATATGTTTGTTTAGCTATGAATTTAAAAACACACATCCAATAATATAAAGCCGTTTCAAAATAGTAAACTGTAAGAATTTTTTTATACATTATTTATCAAAAATTATTATAAATTACGATTTTTATTCTAAAAGAACGGTAAAGCAGTATTGCTTTCTATTATTCGTTATTAAACTAATTATTTAATCATAAATTCGTACATTGCCTGTTTTCATGGGGAAAAGATTGGATTAGCTTTGTAAATTATTAATCGAGAATATAAATTTGAAAAAAGATATTCTCCTTACGAGAAAAAGAGATTTTTGCTCGGAAAGGCCCGTGCAAAGCCGGGTTGAATGGAAGGAAAGGAAACCTGTTTGTGTGTGTGACAGAGGGAAAAAAGTGGAAGAAAATTTGGAAAAGGGAATTTAAGTGACATAAATATAGAAATCTCTCACATCGGGCATACACACCCATAAGTGATGGCGTCTAAAGAGGAACAAAAATTTCCATGGGGAATAAAGTTATACCCTCGGAAAAAGCCCGTGCAATAATGGGCTAAACGGAGGGGGGACAGAACCGTCCGACGGGACAAAGAGGTCGAAGAATCTTCAAAAAAGAGAATTTTAAAGAAATTTATACAGAAAGCCCGCACACATCAGGAAGAGCTGGTACTGCGAAGGAAAGGGGAAACTTCCAAGGCAAAAAGCTACACACTTGAAGAAGCTTGTGCAAGTATGTATGTAAAGTAAAAGTATGAGAATCAAAATTAGAAAATTCAGCGTTCGATTGCTTTTTTGTGGCACTTTTTTCTCCCTTCTTCTTATATATTTTTATTTTTTGTGAACTTTCTAAATGAAACAAAAAAAATGCTTTACTGTTAGAATTAAATGTGATTTATGGAGCAAAAGGTAATTTTTTTTTCTTTTAAGTTAAATATTGAAAATTCACCAACAGGGTTATTCTTGAAAATTTCTCTGAAGTTTTCGATCAATTCTAAAAGCTACCATATGAGTATAATTTCAAGTACTAAGCATGTAAGTTTTTTTTTCATTTTACCATTAAGTTTTTAAGCTGCATCGTTGCTTGTAGTTGTTGTTGTTTCTAATGCCACCTGGTCATGCAATGGCCAGATCAAGGCCCGCGAAATTCAACATGGCAAAGGGCTAAGTGACGCCTGTCGTTAGCCGTAGATTTGAGCACCATACAAGTGACAGAACGATTTAGCTCGTTTCCACCCCAACTTTGAGACAGAAAACTCTGGGGGCAGGGGCCTCCCACCTTTCTTCTCCTTCCACCAGCCTTACGAGAAGTTTTGCATCTCGACGGCTACCTAAAGTACCCCATGCTACGAAGGCACTATACATTTACAAATATCCATGCCTTCTCCGGGATTCCAACCCAGGCCCAACAACACAGCGGTCAGCGTTGTTAACCACTATACCAGAATGGCGAAAAATGACTTTTACTCTCTATTTTGATACGGAGTTTGGACATTCTTTGGTGTTCAAAAATATCTGATATTAAATTTACTTTATTAAAATTTCAAATAGAATAATATATCAGTTCAAAAAATGAACAATAAAGTTTTCCTGTCAAATTATTTGAAAAAGTCTAAAAATGAAGACATTTTTAAAAGGATGAATAACATGTCTGCTTTAAAAATACTTAAACTTCTTTTAAAATCGAAGAAAAAAATATTCTTTTAAAATTTTACTCCAGGCATTCTTTAGTGATAATATTTTGGAAAAAAATATACTTATTATAAATAAGGTAAACAATGTTTAATTATTTGAAAGTATAAAAAAGATGGAAATTACAATTATTCTTTTTATCAAATATGGTTACCTACACTTTATTTACTGAAAGACAATATGAACATATTTTTTATTAATAAGATTAGCAATTCAGTAATTTATTCGCAAACGATATCCGAAAACTAAATAAAGAGATGTCGATACAATAAAAATGTTAGCTTCTTAAGCGGAAATGGTATCCGAATGGTGTGCTATGTTGACACAGTAAAAACGTCAGCTTCCCAAATGAAGAAGTTGTCTGTAGATATTATAAAGTTATGCGTCAGTATCCTAAGCAAGGACGGTGTTTGTAGACAAGGTAAAGCTATTCGTGAGTATCCTAAACAAGGACGGTGTTTGTAGACAAGGTAAAGCTATTCGTGAGTATCCTAAACAAGGACGGTGTTTGTAAACAAGGTAAAGCTATTCGTGAGTATCCTAAAGAAGGACGGTGTCTTTAGACAAGGTAAAGCTTTGCGTCAGCATCCTAAGAGAGAACGGTGTTCAAAGACAGGGTAAAGGTATATGGGTAAAATAAGAACGTGAGCTCCCCAACCGAAGACGGTTTCCTAAGATAGGGCAAAACTATATTAATACAATAAAAACGTCCAATTCCTAGGTCTTCTCACAGAAAGGTTTTAATTATATAATCGGTATTCAATCGTACATAATTAGTGAGTTCGAACTTGATTTTTTTTACTTATTTTTAGACAATTTCAAATGAGTACTCAGTTTTTGATGCATCTTGTTAGTATAGGTTTATTTTATGATTTCATTAACATGTTTATAAATAAAAGTGGTTGAGCTATTGAAAGCTGTATAATGCTGTTAACTGTCTTTATCTCAGTGCTTCTCAAACTTTCGATACTGGCACCCCCCTTTTCGATCACAATTTTTTTCGCACCCCCCTTATACATTAATAATGTACTGAATGCAATAATAATGCACTTTGACGCTAAAGCTACAATAGGCAATCTTAATTATAAACCATACAAATTAGTAACGTAAGTATTAAAAAATTTTGTATACTACTTTTAAGCAAAATAAATAAATAAATAAAATAATAGGATAATTATTATGTTATTTTTCCTTCCTCTAATTTTTAAATTGAACATATTGCAAAATGTGGTAGCTGCTTAGAAGACAAAATATAGATATCTGCTAAATATAGAAAAAGAACTCAGAGGGTCAATTTCTAATCATAAGCATTCCTTATAAAAACTTTGCTTTGCAAGACAAGCTCATGGACGTCATTAATACTTATTAAACTTTTTCTTAATTTAGTATTAATTAATTAGTTATAAAATAGACTGATAACTTAAAAGTATACCGGCTGAAGTGCCCGCTCTTTGCACGAGTTCATTTATAAGAAAATAAAACATTATTGATATAATAACTGAATTGTAAGGGAAGCAAAGCCAAGTGCTCGACAATGTTTACAAAAACGTAAAATGATTTTTTTAAAATGGTTGCTCAAATTATAATTAGTTTTAAGCGAATTGTTATTTTAAGCCTCACAGAATTAACATTTATAATTGATGTTAAACAGTAGCGCACACAGGAATTTTTCAAGGGGGGTCGGGGTCGAAAGTTCACCAATCTTGTATCAGGTCCCTTTTCATTTTGTCGATTTTCGGGAACAAAACACAGTAAAAAACTAATTCTTGAATAAATAATTAGCACTAATTAATAAAATTAATCATTAATAACAAATACTTAATTAAATTTTGCGTATTATAAACTTATAATTATAATCAATCGGAAAAAATCAAGGGCTTTGGAAGGGTCTGGATCCCCCCTTTGTGTGCTACTGATGTTAAATAATGATCAATAATATAAAATATCGATGAAGAATAATTGTATTATTTTTAATATTTTAAGCGAAAAGACTTCAACATGTTTTAACCCGGGAGCAGGCGTGCTCTCGATACGGTCGGGGTTATTGAGTCACCCCAATCCTTTTTTTTTTTTTTTTTTATAATTATTTTATTGTACACGATACAAATCATGATTCCAGTGAATAATTTAATTAGGAGAAAGTTTGCTTACCTTCTTTCAAGGACTTTTCAATTTTTCTTTGGTAATAAATAAACAGTTTTTCCAGAATTAACGATTTCGTAATCTGTGTGTCCCGATCGACCACTTCCAGGTAAAAAGTATATTCATTATGATAATATGTATGTTACTGCTAAAAAAATTGTGTGAAACGTTTTTCGTTATGCTTTATATGTTGAGAATATTTATAAAAATGTCTTGGCCAAGTAATCCTTCATGTGCTTGTGTGTGTGTGTGTGTGTGTGTGCTCTCCGTGGTTTTCCAAATATCATAAAACTCGTTTGCATGGAAAAAAGTGCAACAGAGAACACATAAGAGAGGGGTCATAACTAACTGTACCAATAACTTAGAAGGTCAAACAGATTACTGCTATAATGTGCAGTATTTCAAAAATAATGACAGTGATGAATTTTTTATGTTCCTAAATTTTTTCGATTCTGGGTCTGGGATCAGTTTTTTCTCTGAAAAAGTAGTATGTTAGGTTATATAAAAAAAGCTTAATAAAAAAATCTCTCATCATGAGATTACAGCAAATCAAATAAAAGTTTTTTTATTTGGCTATAGGATCAAAGATATCTAATTAGGTATTGAAGTAGTTTTTATTTTTTCTGACTTAATATCGCGCGCCTATAAATTATATCAGAGTAAAAGTGCATTTTTTATTATGTCTGAAAGTATTTTGTTTTAATTCATTCCAGTAAACTAATTATTTTTTTAATCTTTTATTTTCGATATGCTCGCGCCCCCCTCGTAAGGTCATCGCGCCCCCCCCAGGGGGGCGCGCCCCACAGTTTGAGAAACACTGCTTTATCTAATTACGTAGAAACGAAATATTAAAATCCGTACAATCAGATTTCATTTCCAATTTTCAAGCTGTGAAATGTTTCAGGGCATACTTCAAGTAGTGAAATAATAAAAATTTCGAATCCGTTTTTGTGATGTATACAAATTTAATATTTCTGATAGAGCTTGGAGAGTTTTTGTATGTCTAAAATGATAATTTAATTATTCTCTAGAACTGTAAAAACAACTTTTTAGCTCAATTTTTTTCTCTTTAGTTGAACATGAATATAGTATCTCAAAATATCTCGAAGCTTTACTTAAATATATATAAAAAATTCCACACGCACATATACATAAAATGATGCAAAAATATAGTTAATGAATTATTTGATGAAAATCACTGGATAATTTCCCCTTGAAAAAATATAAAATTCTAAATTTTCTACTTTTTCATATGTATAAAATTATTTGTAAAATATTGGGTACTATTTAGAAAAGAAAAAGAAAACGTTTTTCTTTATTATATACACAGGCAGCTTTAATAAAAGTATAAAAAATTTAGAAGTATACAGTGAAGTAGTTTTTAATTGTACACTTAAAGGTGATTCGTTACCCACCAAATTGTTTCAAATTGTAGCCAAGTTGAGGTATAGCATTGATATTTATCGTTTGGTAATGTTTTATGTCGTGGCTAAGTTATGATTTTTATTTATTTTTTAAGTATATTTTTATTAGGGTAAACCTATTATTAATTTTAAGCAATTCGATTTCTTAAAAAGAATTAACCACATTTCTATTTGGGACACAGTTTTATTGCAATATTCTATTTTTGTAATTTCCGTTGGATGATAAGATATCTCAGAAATTACTGGTGAGTGCAAGAATTAAATTTTTAAAGTGAGTTTCGAGATAAATTATTACGGATTAAATGGTTTACTAAATTCGCTCGTTTGATAATTTTTATTTTTTAAGGGATTGAATTTCTTTTTTTAAACCGTAGTTAAGATTTTACTGATTTCACTCAATAAGAAATGTGATAAATCTAGTAAAGACGTAACTCACAAAACTGTTTCTCAAAAAAGTAATAAAATGGGAGTTCGAATTTTTTTATTGCGAATCTCATGATGAGAATCCGAACTAGCATTAGGATAAATCTGTCAGACAGATATTTTTTTATTGGTAACAGATTTCGAATTTTTACTGTTTTATTCAATCCCTACTATTATGTATATAGCTCACACTCTCTCTCTATATATTTATTTATCTTGGTTATAAGTACCAATCGTTAATAAAATACATTTTTAAGCACTCAATTGAGCTGAAAGTTTATATACATGATTATTTTGGATGTCAATACAGTAATTTAATTATAATTATGAAATATGAATTAAAACTAATTATTCAAAGAATTACAAATACAGTCACGTTGGCATCATTTTTGGCGACTTGGGTCAAAAAATTTAAATATTTTTTTTCACACGTTTTAAAGCATTCAGTTGAGCTGAAATTTTATATACACGATTGTTTTGGAAGACAATACGATACTTAAATGATAATTAAAATTCAATTACCACTTAATGTTGTGGTTCTGTCATATGTATATACATATTTATATTAATTATAACTACTTAATAAAGAGTAGCTAAAATAATTTTTTTGTTGATCTAAGTAGTAGTTGACTTAATTTTTTTTATATTACTTGTTTTTAAATCACCCTTATGTCTTCTAAGCGAAAAATATCTGAAGAATATATGTTGTTCCAAGACGATTGGGATCTTGACTATTTCATAGGAAAAAAAACATGGATCACACATCAACATGTTTGGTTTGTAAATTTTTTTTAAAAAAGCAAAATAAATTTTAAAAAAAAAATACAATTTTGCGCGTCATTATACCACTAAGCACAGATCTTTCAATTGCCCTTTTTATTGAGGATCTATTTCGAAACGAGATGAATTGGCTTTCTTAAAAAAATCTTTGCAACTGCAACAGACTATTTTTTGAGAGGGGGGGCTTGGAATAATTGATGAAAGAAAATTACTCCATAACGTGATAAAAAAAATACGTAAAACCTATATTTGTGCGTTAAGTTTGATGGTGTTTAATATAGTTTTAAAATTGAATATAATAAATAATTAATATTTTGATCGATTAATGTTAAATATCCTTGATCATTTAGTGCCCCCCTCTCCATTAATCCTCATGTTGCAGACTGCGTGAAATAGTTGTCCTATGTATGCGGCCCGGCGGGAAAAAAAGGTTGACTACCGCTTCTCGAGATCTAAATAAGCAAAGCAAAAATGAAAGATAGACACACATTATAGGTGAAAAATGTTAGCCACGGTAGAAAGCTCTAATTTTCAGAAAAAAATGTTGTACGTCTGTACAGTAATGCATTTTATAATTAATTGAACTATACTATATTAAGCACAAGTTTAATAATTACCAGTGAACCCCCGTGGACTTATTATATATAAAAGTATATACACAAATCAACCCTTGTCTTGATCATTTGAATAGTTTATAATGAATCTCTTAAATGTCGATTAAATGTTTTGCGATTCGCTTCCCACTGCCACCCTTTTCCACGAAGTGATGTAGGGGGTGGGGGAGGAATAAATAAGGAAATCCTCTGAAATAAGCGAATTCTTCGCAATTCCTGTCAGGCTCTAGTTTTTACACTCCACAGCCTTTGGAATAATTTTATGGATATCAGGTCTCAGAAAGAATCGTATTTCGAAAAGACGTATATATACGCCAAGATCAATTTACGCACTGGCTGTGAATGACTTTTTTTTCGCCGGCGGTGGAGAGGTTAAAGTTGTATTGTAGCTTTAGCCTCACAAAGTATCGTATTACCGAATTTAATACATTGTTATTGTTCGAAGGGGGACGCGATGAAAATTGTGATTGAATATTGGGTCGCAAGTATTAAAAGTTTGAGAAGCACTGTTGTAGGTTTAAACATTTATTTGAGGCTAACCATCCTTCACTTGTAATTTTCCTAAGCTACTGGGTTGCAAACAGAACAGAAATAGCAGCAAGAGAACATCATAATTAACTAAAATTAATTATCAAAGTTTAAGAAAATATACAAATTTAAAACACTCTCTATTCTGAATTTGCAACACATAACATACAGTTTTTTAGTATGGTTTTTTTATTTAGATTTTTTAAAACTGTTCGTATTCAGTGCTAAATGAAAAATGCTTTCACAAATAAATCCCTCACTTTTTGATAGAGTTAATGTTCAAATAGTATTTAAGAAATTTGCTTTATGAGATCTCTAATGCTATTAGGATTTCTTTTCTAATTCTAATAAGTATTTTCTTAGAAAACATAATTAAATTTGAAAAAAAAATTCTCTTTCTCCACAGAGACACAAGTATGCACTTAAGAAGTAAATACATCTAGCATATTACGTCACAAATTAAATTCAAAGATAAAATGTCGTCGAGATCATTAAAATAAAAGTAAAAAAAAATTATTTTATAATCTCTGAATCCTCTTCATTGAACGTAATCAAATAACTTCAATAAATGTATGTAGTGAATACTTTTCAAACTTAGATTTAAACTTTTGAACAAAAAGAATAAGATGCGGGTGAATTTTTATTTATGCAAATTGGACGTGCAATACTTTCAGAATTTTCTATTTAATTGGACGAATGTTGAGTGTTTAAAAAGTATTTTAGATTCTGAAAGAAATATTTTTCTCACTCATTTGATATAAAACAAAAACTGAAGCCTCACACAAGTATTTAATAGTTTGAGTCTCTCTGTAAACATATTACACACAAATGAGTATCATTCAATTAGTGTTGTCTCAAATCTTATAGTTTAAGAAAAAAATTAATGTTCGTAATTATTTTGGGGGAAATTATTCGACAACTTAACCTGCAAATTTTTGAAAAGTCAGAGCCACATTCATAGTTTATTTTTAAAATTTGTTCAAAAGAGTTTAAAACGATTCGTTTAAATCAGGATGGGCAATTATTTTGGCTTGTGGACCACATTATGGATGTGGAGGATATCGAAGTTCTGCACATTTTTAAATGATTGCATTCTTTAACTTATCCCGAAGCACCTGGAGAGAGCCGAGGCGGTTTCCCATTTTCACCTAGCCACCGGGAATGACTTTTTGGGATTATACATCTACTAGCTTGGCGTGGCAGCTAATGGGGCCTGCACGCTCTGCAGCCATTCCAGGATGGATGGCGACCACCTGCTCCAATACACTGCACTTGATGAATACCCCACTGACGACTGCACATTTTTAAATGATTGCATTCATTATTTAACTTTAACTTAACCCGAGGCACCTGGAGAGAGCCGAGCTTGTTGCCCATTTTCGCCTAGCCACCGGAAATGACTTTTTGGGATTATACCTCCACTGGTTTGGTCTGGCTACTGACGACTGCGACGCTCAGCATCAAGAAGCCGAGCACGGGCGTTGGATAATTAAAATAAATAATATTTAACTTTCCATCTAGAAAAGTTGTACATTGTAGTACAAAAATAATATAATTGTATTCATTATTATTCGATAAAGATCAGTTAAATAAATTAGAGTCAGTTTTCAGTTTATTTATTGTTCTAATTTCATATCATCTATAACTACAAGCGCATTTAATTTTACAATCATTTTATATGGACAAACAAACTCTATCACGCTTTTTTACAATTTTTTTGGAATCAGAAGTAAGGTTTCTTGTTGAAATTCTCATTATTGCCAGCAAGTTATATATGTCAGTCTACTTGATCTTCCTTCAAAAAAAAGGCTTTCGGCATAAATATATGTTGACTCAAACATAGAAAAATATTTTTGCCTGTTTGGTTTTCAGACTGTCTTGGTGTGAGCAGCTGGTTAAATTAATAGCAGAAACGTATTGGGATATATTGTGAAACTGAAAAAAATAGAAAATTGAAAATAATGTTTGATTAGATTAAATCATTACATTCTTAAATAACATGCTTTAAATTTATGATTTTATTTTTAACTTTATTCTTAATTTAAATCTAAAGAATGATCTGGAAGTATCAAATTGGGATTCCCAAGGAATTATATCTATTTTTTTTTCTTTTAATATTAAATTACAAGTTTTTTGATACTCTAAAAGTAAAATGTAGTTTCGTGTTTTAGTTTTTTCACGAACGATATTCATGAACAATAAGTATATAAGTTAGACATTTGTAATGTGGTTTTGAAAACTTTCTTATTTTTATATTTTAGGTAGAATGAAAAAATGCTTGCAGATTTCGAATCGTTTCGAATATTATATTTTAGACATTGCATAATCTAAAAAATCTAGAGTTAATTAATTACATCTAGCAAAATAGTACTTATTCAAGCTGTTTAATTATATATATATATATATAATATATATATATATATATACACACATACACTGCTGGTCGATTGATTGATTGAATATTAACGTCGCACTGTTCAGCTACACGAGGGCTTTTGGCGACGGACCACGTAATTTTGAACCATGTTCAAGTGACGTGGACGACACCTGAGCTGGCACCCCCTCTCCTAACTAACACACCACACCAACGGGAGGACGTTTCAGCTCTCGACAGATTTAACGTGCATCGCTGCCCTACACGGCGGGTCTTTAGTGGTACTGGGCTCGAGCCCGTGACAAAGCAAGCCACAGTCCGATACCTATACCACTCGGCTACCGCGGCCGTCCATACACTGCTGGACAATTGCTAAGGACGGATAGCACTATCATCCATAGCAACCACAAAATGAAAGGAAGCAAAATGTGGAAAGTTAGAATAAGATAAATTGATAAATCAAATTGAAGGAAAGATCAACAATGAAAATGAACTTGTTGATCAATTTGAAGCTTTTATAGAGCAATTAAATGATAAAGAAAGTAACTTAAGTTTATTAAATACACTAATTGAAGATCGTTTGTCTGTTGACACTATTACTGAAGATATGGAAGCTTCGGAAGAAATTAAAGAGAAGATTATATTTTGGAAAACGAAGCTTTCTTCTAAAATTAGGAGAATAAATTCTGACTCTATCCAGGTTGATACAGTTTCTCGAAATATCCAAGTTATTGATTCCAATAGTTTTGAATGTATGAACATAAATTTACCTAAATTGCATATAAATAAGCATTCTGTAAATTATTCTGAATGGTTAGATTTTTATAATTTATTTGAAAGCTCTATTCATAATAACAATAGACTAAGCAAAGTTGATAAATTTAATTATTTAAAATCATATTTGTGTGGTAATGCGCTTGCTTGCATTAATGGATTTTCAATTTCTGATGATAATTATGATAGAGCTCTTGATTTATTAAAAGATAGATTTGGAAATAAAAACATGTTAATTAACGCTCATTTGAGCAATTTATTAAATTTAACACCTGTTAGAAACCCTACTGATATTGTGGACTTAAGAAATTTGTACGATAGAGCAGAAACGCAAATAAGGAATCTTGAAAGTTTAGGAGTTAAAGGAGAATCCTACTCAAACTTATTAACACCCATCCTGTTGAAACAGATACCCTCGGAACTCATTTTGGAATTCAATCGTTCTCAAAAGGACGAAGGATTTGACCTGAGCGCTCTTTTGCAGTTCCTGCACTTGGAAATCCGTAGTAGGGAACGAGCTTCTCAAATAAACAATCATAAACTATGTCATTATTCCCCTCCACCGCAAGACAGAACAAAAAATAAAGGCTCCTATTTCCCCGGACAAAGCATGAAGCCATCCCCGAATAGAGTACATTTTCGACCACATTCATTTCCCATCCTTTTGGAGAAAGTAGAACTTAGAAGCTGAAAATCTTTATACTGCAACAAAGGTCATGAACTCGACGCTTGCCGTTCTTTTAGTGCTAACGAAAAGCGAGAAATTTTAAGAAAAAAAGGGTGTTGTTATTTGTGTTTGTCGCCCGGTCATAGAGCAATGGAATGTGTAAAAAGGGAGTCGTGTCCTATTTGTAATGGGTCCCACCATTTCTCAATATGTTTTCGAAATCGACATGATGACGATTTGTCTCCGAAAAGGGACACTGATAATATAGTTTCAGCAGTATTCAAAACAGAAGTAAATAGTGTATTATTACAAACATGCGCCGCATTAATAGATGTCAAAAATGAACAAGAAGTTGTTAGATTATTTTTAGATAATGGTTCACAGAGAAGTTTCGTTTTAAAGAGTACTTCTGAGAAATTTAACTTTCCAATTCTTAGTAAAGAAAACTTTTCCAATTGCACATTTGGTGCTAAAGAAACTGAAACAAAAACTTTAAATATAGTTAAAATAAAATTGAAAAACAGGGATGATCCAAATTTGTGCATTGAAATAGAAGCGATAGAGACAGAACATATTTCTATCACGAATTTACCGACTCCTGATAGAAATATTGATAAAAAATTTAGATATTTAAAAAATGTACAATTAGCCGATCCTTTTATGAATTTAACGATAAAGAAATATCAATTCTTATTGGTGCGGACTATTATTATCAAGTAGTTACAGGTAGAATTACGCGTCTAAACAAAAATCTTGTGACAGTAGAAACATTATTCGGGTGGTCTTTACAAGGGCAGAGTACAGATTCTGAGAGAGAGAGAGGACATTTTAACAATGAGTGTTATTGTTAATGAATCCAATATTTCTAAACAGCTTAGTGAATTTTGGGATTTAGAGAATTTAGGAATAGAAGCAGAGATGTCTGATGAGGAAAATATTGATAATGATATAATGTCTGAATTTGAAGCGGGAATTTCATACCAAAATAAGCAGTATAAAGTTAAAAAAAAATTCCCTTTGAAACCTAACATGAAAACATTGTTAGAAAATAATTAAGAAATTGCTAGGAAAAGATTTCTAAAGTTAAGATCACGTTTTAAAAATGACAGTTCCTTATTTGAGGATTACAAATTAGTTGTAAATAATTATCCTTCTGAGAAAATCATAGAACGCGTTCCATTTGAAGAAGAAAATCTAGAGCATAATATTTTTTATCTAGCACATAGAGCAGTAATACGTACTGATAAAACTGCAAGCAAATTGCGAATCGTATTTGATGCTTCATCACATGCGAAAGCACAACTATCTTTGAACGATTGTTTACACACAAGGGCTATATTTTATACCTAACCTATTTTTTCTATTAATCAAATTTAGAGTGAATCCAATTGCATTTGTAGCTGACATAAAAATGGCATTTTTGATGATTGAGATAGACGAAAGTGAAAGGGATTTTACAAGATTTTTCTGGGATGAAAATCCAGGAATTGATTTAGAAAACAAACGGCGTGACCTTTTCCGAATGACTAGGGTTTTATTTGGAGTAAAATCAAGTCCATTTCTTCTTGCAGCTACGATAAAGCATCATCTTAAAAAATATGTGGATATTTTTCCTGATACTTTTAACCATCTTAACCAGCCATTGTATGTTG
Organism: Trichonephila clavipes; assembly: GCA_019973935.1. Taxonomy (NCBI): domain Eukaryota; kingdom Metazoa; phylum Arthropoda; class Arachnida; order Araneae; family Nephilidae; genus Trichonephila; species Trichonephila clavipes. The sequence goes on from BMAU01012505.1 coordinate 147,162, forward strand.
ATGATTTTCTGTGTGGAAATGTCAGTGTCCAAGCAGCCTTGTCGACCTGCATAGAAAGTAAACAAATTTTGGAAGATGCAAATATGGATCTTCGGAAAGGGAGAACCAACTCTTCCGAGCTAAATCAAAGGTTAAAAAATTTTAATTTTGAAGTAGATAAACATAAAGAGTCATTGAACCCGTTGATAGCTTCAAAGGTCCTAGGAGTTGGTTGGAATGAAAAATCTGATACATTCTATTTTGATTCCAGCGATTTAGGAACATTTATTTCTAACAGAATTAATACAAAAAGATATTTGTTACAAGCCGCAGGTCGTTTATTTGACCCAGTGGGTTTCATAGGTCCTTATACGATCCGAATAAAACGTTTAATTCAGAAAATTTGGTGTTTAGGATTGGATTGGGATGACAAATTGCCCAAACAATTAGAAGTTTCATGGAATAAATGGTGTAATGAGATTAATTATTTGAGTGAAATAAAAATTCCTCTATATTACTTTCAAAACTTTTTGCCTTCAAATGCAACCACCATTCAGTTGCATTGCTTTTCAGATTCTTCCAAAAAGGCATATAGAACTGTCGCTTATTATGCATAGAACTAAACGACGGAAATATTATTTCCAGTTTTGTAGCATCAGAAGGTCGGGTAGCTCCATTAAAAACTCATTCGATCCCTAGATTGGAGCTTATGGCGCACTTTTATCTGCAAGTTTAAGAGACAAAATTGCAACTGCACTCATATTGCCTGTGAGTCGTTTTTATTGGACTGATTCGTCTGTAACATGTTACTGGATCAAGGGGGATTTTAATAGACATAAAGTGCTTGTAAAAAATAGAATTAAAGAAATACAAAAACTAAGTGATCCCAAGGGAATGGCGCTACTGTAAAGGAAAGGATAATCCCGCTGATTTAATAAGTCGGGGTTTGCCTTTAAATTATCTTAAAAATAACAAAATGTGGTGGCATGGTCCCAAGTGGTTGATAATGAAACAAACAGAATGGCCATTATTTTCAGAACCTATAATTGAAACCGAAATAAACAACGATAAATTAGAATTGAAGAAATCAATTAATGTAAATACAGCGGTTGAAAAGAGGCAAATTGAGAATAATTTAATCTCTAGATATTCCTCTTTTAGTAAATAAATTAGAATAAGCGCTCTATGCTTAAGATCTATTTATAACTGTAAAGTGAACCCAGTATTAAGGAAAATAGACTGTATAAGTGCTTCTGAATTTGATCATGTTACGAAAGTTTTAGTAAAACAAGTACAATTAAATGAATTTCTAACTGAAATAAAGTGTCTCAAAAACGGACAACCGATTCCAAAAGGCAGCAAAATATCATCTTTAAACGTTTTTTTTTTTTTGGACGAAGATGAAATACTGAGAGTGGGCGGTAGATTGAAACATTTGACCGTATCTAAATTCAAAAAACATCAAATGATATTGCCAAAGACTCATCATTTAACTGATTTAATAATTAAACACTATCACAAGAAATCATTACATTCTGGCTTGAAAACCACCTATTTAATAAGACAGCTTTATTGGATCCCATCGGGTCAGAACCGTGTATGAAGAATATTAAATAAATGTAATACGTGTTTTCGCACGAAAGCCCAGACAATAAACCAGATGATGGAAGATTTACCACGAGACAGAATTGTGCCTTCTAGACCCTTCGAAAAAGTTGGAGTGGATTACGCTGGTCCTATAATCACGAAACCAAATTTAAAAGATCAAGAGTGACTTTAAAATCGTATATTGCCATTTTCATCTGTTTCAGTACAAAAGCCACTCTTTTAGAAGTTGTTTCCGACTTGACCACAGAAGCCTTCCTAGCATGTCTCCGACGATTTATAGCAAGGAGATCCAAGCCATGCGTCATTTGGAGTGACAAGAATTATTAAGAAACATTCTTAATGAATGGAACGAAATTTGCAAGTCCAACAGAATTCAGCTATTCAGCGCGGAAGAGGGAATCGAAAGGAACTTCATTCCACCCGCTTCTCCCCATTTCGGTGGATTCTGGGAAGCAAACATTAAGTCCATGAAACGCACTTTATTGAGGGTAGCGAAATCAGCTATCATGAACTTCGAAGAGTTAACTACGTTGGTGACACAAATCGAAGCAGTTCTGAATTCACGTCCCTTGTCTCCACTTTCTTCGGATCCCAATGATCTTAACCCTTTGACCCCGGGGCCTTTCTTGACGAACTGTGCAATTTCATCCTTTCCTGAACCTTATACTGCTTCGGATTCTTTGTCCTATCATTCCAGGTTGACACTCATTCAATCCCTGAGAGACAAATTTTGGAACCATTGGAGCACCGAATATCTGATCCATCTTCAGACCCGTGCTAAGTGGAGTGTACAGAACCCTAACTTGATGGAGAATCAGCTCGTTCTTTTAAAGGATCCCAACACCAAGCCCTTGGACTGGCCTATGGGGTGTATTCTTGAAGTATTTCCCGGTAGTGATGGTCTTGTAAGAGTAGTTAATGTGAAAACCTCAACAGGTATTTTAAAACGAGCCATCACAAAGGTAGTGCCTTTACCTATTCCAGTTGATCCTGCAACTGTAGTAAAGAACATTTGAACATTTTACAATTTCTTGATTTTTAACCTTTATATTATTCTATTTACATAATTGCTAATTTGAGTTTTCAGTATTATTGATAACTCATGTGATTTAAGAATTGCTAATTTGATTTCAGAATTATTGATGATGCATGTGATTTGAGAATTGAATTCATAGGATTTTATTTTTATTATTTCACATTGCATGAATTTTATTTGTATTATTTCACATTGCATGAATTTTATTTGTAATATTTCATTTTGCATTAATTTTACTTGAATTACCTTAGAATTTTAATTATCTTAATGTAAACTCCGTAGGAGTTTAAGTGGGGAGTAATGGTAGAATCCCCCTCAGTATAGAAGGCGCTGCTTGTAAAAACATGCTTTGTTTACTGCAGAGATCTTGTGTACGTGACCGAGTGCAGACGCACTCCATATTCCATTAAACTTATTTAATCTTACACTTGTCTTTGATAATTTATTGAATTTAATTGAGTCTAATGATTGTGATGATATGAGCGTTGATTGATATAAAAGCATTCTACCTCTGATTAACTGAACCACCGATGATCGTAATGGGCGTAAACACTACACCCTTACATTTTCGCGCTTTCACAGCGCAATTCTATAGGTGGACTCTAACATATGTAACTCTAGTCAGAATGAACCCAGTGTGAAGTTCAACTACTATCTTCAGCGTCACCTAATGAGGCGAAATCTACCACGTGAGCTAAAAAAGGCTTTGGTGTGAATCAAACAGCGAAAAATTCCCTCCTTTCTATTTTGCGAGCCAAGAGTGATCGCCTTGTTTAGAGTGAGCCTTTGGAATTATTTCAAAAGTACAGTAACATATGAGCATTTAGCTTCGTTCCTTAGAATTAGTACATCTCAATTCAAACCTCAATATAAGGAACTTTAAAAACGAAATCGCAATTTCATTAATATATTTAAATTGCAATACTCGTATATTGTTTCAAAAATATTTATCTTGACCTTCGACCGAAAAAGTTGCCCATTCCTGCCTTAAAAACAAGTTTAATAATTGCTAGTGACTCCCATGGGCTTGTCATTAAAAAAATTATCAGCAAACTTTAATACTTATCTTGAAAATTAGTACGGTTTATAATTAAAGCCTTATCGTAACTTTAGTGTCAAAAAACATTATTGAATTCAATATATTGTTGTCGTTTGAAAGGAGGCGCGGTGAAAATTCTGATTGAAAACTGGGTCGCAAACAATGAAAGATTGAAATAACTACATTATTTCAAGCAAAATTGAGAGTCGAAATTTAATAAAATATCCCCAACCTGTCCTAAGCATTTCCCGTTCATTATCATCTGCACATTTGTATTTCGTACAGCTGAATTGCAGCTGTGTACTAACATTGGAATTTGCAAAGGAAAAGGAAAGCAATTTTGAGTTATAATCATTTTATAATAAAAGTTTTACTTAAAAATGTGGTATTTTTAAATATTTCACCCGCATGTGGTATGAATTTATATATATATATATATATTTGTATTTATTTGACAGTCCATCTTTAAACACTTGATTCTTTGCCATTTTACAGATAACGCTGATACGCTGATATTTATTAAGGAACTGGAATCTAGTTCGTTGCACGTTTTGTTGGAGTGCTTAGTCCTTCCGGACTCTAACCTCCTGTCATGGAATGTAGATGACTGAAACGATTTACTATGCCCTTTTTAAAAAGATAATATAATTAAAAAATTAATATGTAATAATAGAAAAACATTGAAATGCAAAGGAATTTTACAGGGAGTAAAAGTTAAGAAGAATATTGCAGTCTGAAAATATACGGCGCCCAGAGTGGGCGGAGTTTCATTAGCCAATGGGGAAAGACTGCAGTTCAACGAAGTTGAATTGCAGTGAGAGAGAAAATTAGAGATAAGTAGAGAAACTTTTAGGATTAGTGATATGGTATGTTGTAATAAAATAGAATCTACACAGTTTTAGTAGGGGAGCAGATTACTCTTAATAGACTTTGTAGTTTTTCTGTAGGATCAGTACATTTAGATGATTTTTCCATTTCAGTTAGAAGAGAGGGAAATAAGGTAAAAATCGTTTGCATTTCATTGATAGCTTGAAATAGGCCAAATTCGCCATTTACATTTTGCGAAACATTATGTGTTTCCTTGTTAGGAGCGCTGTTTTTGTTATTTTCAGTAATGTCTGACGCCGAGGAGGCAAATCCGGGTGCTGACATCTGGTGTTTGGAATTTAAGTTAAGGACTTGGGAGTAAAGTAATCCGGGGGTTACGGGGGTGGTATTTAAGTTATGGTTTTGATTATGGTTATTTACAGGGGATTTACCTTTAGATTTTCTGGGCTTGGGAAAGAGAGGACATTTAATAGAGGAGGCCATGTGGCCTTTAGCTTTACAATTTATGCAGAGCGGGTCTTCAATTTTGTCTTTAATTACGCACATACCTGTCCTGTGATTTTCACCACATTTCAGGCATCTCGTTTTCATATTACAATTTGACGTTGCATGATGGAAGAAATTACAATTATAGCATTGCGTAATTCTATTTCCTTTTTTGAAGGGGTCAATCTTTATTTGCATGTAGAGACAGCTACGTACTTGGAAAATGTCATTGACATTTTCGTCACGCTCTATCTCTATCATGTAGATGGGAAGGGGAATTTTCGAGACAAATCTTTTAAGGTGGGGTGATTTTACAATTTTAATGCCTTTGGAAATTAAGTCTTTCTTAATATCATCAGGGTCAATATCGACAGGTAGGCCTTTGATTACAAGTTTTAGTGGTCTATTTATTGGGGGTTCGATGGTATAGAACTCAAGGTTTTTGTCTTTTAGATATTTTGTAATTTCATCGTGATCTTTTTCATTTTGAGCTTCAATTTTTATGTATCCTTTAGCATGGGTATTAGTTGCAGTGGGAAAATTCCTGTGTAGGTCCTGAAGGACCAAGTTATAAGAATCAAAAATTTTCATAAAAATGGGTTTGGATTTAAAAGCTGGGGTGACATCCTCGACGTCAGTCATTACAGAATCAAGAGCTTCAAAAGAGTTATTAGTGTTAATATCATTCTTTTCAGTTAAAGGGGGGGTTTCATTGTTTTCTCTTAGGGAAAACAAAGTCTGAGTCATTAGTACTTTCAGATTTAGTAGTCTTCGCCGGATTAACTACCGGGGCAGCAGATCTTTTAACCCGTTTAGATTTGTTGGTTTGAGGACTAAGGGCAATCGGGCGAGGTAAAAGCTCAGTCATCTTACCTTCCATGGATTTCATCTTGGGCTCCAATTTCTTCAGTTCAGATTCCAATGCCAGCCTCACGTCTGGCGTCGGGCTGGGCGTTTTAATTTCAATTTGGAGCAGCGATCTGATATATTCAAGGCGAGCTTGAAGGATTCCTTTTTCATAGTTAGGGCCTCTGTCTACTTTGGGCGGCGGATTAATAGATGAGCTCTGAGAGTTTGGACCGAGGTCCTTCATAATTATGTTTTCAGCTGGATACAGTTCCATAACACGTCTTTCTCGGAGGGCTGATTGTCGACTGGAATCTAGTCAGATTCCTCCGTCCCTGATCTGGTTTAGCAGGTGAATGGCGTTGTTAGCTTGGTATGGGTGGAGAGGAGGTGTGGCCACTAGATGGATGGACCAATGGCGTGGAGGCGCACGTCGTCGGCAGTGGAGGAACGATCCAATTGGTTTGAGAGCTATGATATTGCAATTAAAATTAAATATAGATATTAAAACGTGCCCGAAAGAAAGAAAAAGTTAAAATCATGGAAATAGGGGAAATAATTATGTATCTTATTAGAGTTGGACTGGGAGTAAATTAAAAATCTAATTCCAGACCGCTTCCAGTAACATACATAATTGCTTTTGAAAATCATTTGTTTTCTTGAGTTCTGGCATTATTTGTTTAAGTTTAGGGAATTGTTTAAAAATATTGGAGACAATTTTAAATAAAGCTAATAAATCTTGAAAATCAGATGAATTAATTTCATCTGTAGGTGGGGTATCACGATGACTTTGTCTTTCCGAGTTGTTACTATTTGTATTAGAGGGTTGGGGGTCGGTATTTTTGGGTTTTCCAGAAACCAATGCTGGCGAAGGAAATTCCTTCTACAACATTGTTGCTGGTAAAAACTTTTTTGTTCCTATTTGCGATGGGGTTGCCTAGTCTGGGTTTGGGGAATTTAGGGCATTTTGTGTAACAGGCAGTATGCCCGTACGTTTCACAATTTATGCAATATGGGTTTTCTTGTCGTTCTTTTATTTCGCATTCTCTTGTTAAATGAGCTTTCCCGCATTTCAGGCATCTTGGGGTCATGTGGCAATTTGCAGCTGTGTGAAAAAAGTCATTGCAATTAAAGCATTGGGTGGTTCCTTTTACAGAATACCCTTCAATCTTTACCTGCATGTGACCAACATGCTTTAAGTCAAAAATAGTGAGATTTTCTTTATTTCTCGACAATGTAACTAGAAAAAATGGGAGAGGGAGTTTTGTACGCTTAGAGATTAATTGGTTACAGCTACAATCGCTGTAACTTTGGTGTTCTAGGTCTGTAATAATTTCATCTGGCTTGGTGCATCCTAGCAGTCCCTTAATGACTATTTTAATGGGTTTCTTGTCTTTAGGGGGAATAACATAGAATTGAAATTTTTTATCTTCATCCATGAAGTTAACTAAGTCTCTTTGGTCTTCGTGGGAGTTGAGGCTGAGTTTTAAGAATTTGCCAGAGGTTTTTGAATTAATATCGGGGTATTTCTCTTTTAACTGATCTAGCTGATTTCTATAGTTATTAGTAATTTTTAAGTAAATTGGCTGTGGGGGTTTGATGGTGGGGATTTCTGCTGTATTATCAGCAGGGATATCAAGGTCTTGTTCGAGGTCGACGAAGGAATTATTAACCGCGATGGGCGTAAGTACTGGCGTTGGGGTGTTCGGTCGGGCGGTTTTGCTCGGGAAGACAAAGTCATCCGTGTTATTTTTGAGGTTTTTCCTTTTTTTCTCTGGGGTGGTTTAACTACTTCAACTTGGGTTTTATTAAATTTAATTTCTGTATGATCCGGGCTATTTTGGTCGAGGCAGGGGGGCATGGTCCTGAGCTCACTTACCAAAAGGTCTCTTGCTGCGATGGTTTCTTTTAGGCTCTCTTGCATCTGATTGTGGACGCCATGCTCGTCTTTCTCTTGCTTGAAGGTAGTCAGGAACTTCTGATACCCTTCTATCATGGTTTCCTGGTTTTTCAATCTCGTCATGGCTGCCCTGCGTTTACCGCAGACAGTGGTTGGTTCAGGATGTAGTGAGGATGGGGTACTAGGTCTGGAAATCAGTTCCTCGTATGCTCTATATGAATAAGATGGAGATGGTGGTTCGATATCAATGTCACTCATAATGCAGTCGACTAGGCCCTAAAAAAGGCTAGAATGGAAATAAGAGTAGTCTCAGGCAATATCACAGTGTAACACAGGAATTCGTATGCGGACGTGCTAAACACGACCGGCCGCTAACGTGTCACAACTGGATCTCCGAATCATCGAGTCTCCTGATCAATAAATCGAAAAACTGATCTGAATTTTTTTTTTTTTTTTACAGATTTCTTTGCTTTGGTAGATAAGAAAAAAGATTTGTCGATCAATAAATCAAGTCTCAATGCAGTAACAGAAAAAGTGATAATTTGATGATAAACTGTTCACTTGTTGTGAAGTGAATGTTTGATTTTACGAAACCTCTATATTCACGTTTAGAAAGCAGGCTTTTGAACGTATTTTGAGAATTTTGCAACGAGGAGTCTGGTAAGTAATTATTTACACTGTTTATGAATATTCTATTATGCATGCTTTAAAATATTTCCAAAATATTGTTAGTTACGAGAATATGACATTTCAATAGCTATCGCTGACCACAAATATTTTGAATATTTTCATCAATATTCCGCATATTAAATGTCCTTGATCTTATAGCTTCTCCACCCCCATTAAGCAGACCCAGAGAAATGGTTTTCAAATGCATGTGGTCTGGCGGAAAAAAGGTTGAGTACCCTTGCTGTCTCTAAAATGTTCCTCTGTTATCGGACTTGTGCGATCCTGGCGGCAGTATTTGTTTCACTGATTTTTTATAATTTTTGTTTTGCTTACTGAAATTATACTTAATAAAAGATTAACTCCTAAACATACATCCTGTCATTTTAAATCCAAAAGCCCTTGTTTATTTTTCTAAAAACAATTTATTTAAAAAGAAAGAATGTAATTCATTATTAATCATAAATTATTTTGAATTAATTTTCAAATAGGAAAACTTATCTATATCATTTAGAGTTATATCAAATAATTAATTATTATCCATGGCTTAAATATTTCAAAGGACAAATGCGATCTCTTTGTACATAAGTGTACATACAATGTCTGTATTTTTAATATTAATGCTTATTGATAAACTTCTATGAAAACTCTTGCTCACATTTATACTCTCTAAGGGAAGTGAATGATTTTCTTCTGAAAGAATCTATGTGCTTCAGAAAATAAGCATTTCCTTTTAAAGCAAATGCGATATATATTTATTGATATAACTACTTACCACTTTTTAAAAATGAGATTTTATGTATAGCGAAATATTTATATGTAAACTTTACCGATCCATCCCTTTTCAAGCTACAAATTTTGATGATGAATGACGAAAATTTTCCGCCGCTATCACAGAAAAAGCCGCCTGATCCAACCGAGTCCAGCATGGACACGGAGCACCCCCACCACCGACCAGGAGAAATGCAACAGAATGCTATTTCTCGAAGAAGAAGCGATTTTCGTCTTCGACAGACTAAACTTCCTAAACCTGACCCTTGCTAGGATGAGTGCTAGCAAAAACCGAAAATAACCAGGGGACTTTGAACAGATCCAGAAAGAGGCAGAACAACAAGAGAGCCTTGCGGAGCAACATAAGGGTGAGTTACTTTCGCTTGGTTCTTGCCCAATTCAGGATTGCCAATTCCACTCAAATTTAAATGCAACACAAATTCTTAAGCAAAGGAAGGAAGAAGCCCTTAAGTTTCAACTTCTCTTAGCTAGCAATATTTCTAATTCAAATAGTAATGTAACTGAAAATAATATTCCTAAAAGTCAGGAAATTAAAAAGAAGACAAACCGTGTAGAGGGTTTTACTTCGCCCGTTAAAACGGCGAAGAAGCAAAAAATCCTACAAAATTACTCAATTGGCGTGGACGCACCTATCAACGTCCACAATAAATTCAATGCTTTAGCTGGAAGCAGCGCGATGCCGGTCTCGGTCAGCGCAGCAGTGCCAGTTGCCCCCCCAAAGCCCCCAAGATCCCCTTCATCCACCTTAAGTTTACTGACAACTACAACCTGGTTATGCAGGCGATCACGAGAAAGTGGCCTAAATCCAGGTCAAAACTATCGGGGAATACCTGAAGATTCTTGCCTCCACCGCGGACGAGCACCGCGAGATCACTGCCTTCCTTAAAGAAAAGGGAGAGGAGTTCCACGCGATCGACCCTATTGAGGTCCGCCCCCAGAAGATAGTCATCAAAGGACTACCTATTTCCACAGACATAAACGCCATTCGCGACGACCTCACTGAGCGGGGCTTTAATGTTATTAAAGTCGCCCAGCTCACGAGGTCGAAATCAAAATTCAAACTCCCAATCTTTTTGGTGGAGTTAAAGAAGCTTCCGGGCTCCCCTGATATCTTTCAACTAGAGACATGCTGCTTTCTGTCAGTTAAAATTGACTCCTTCAACCGAAGACCTGGTGCGACACAGTGTTACAACTGTAACCTGTTCCACCACTCTTCGAGCAACTGCAACATAAAAACCCGTTGCTTAAAATGTGGTGAACCACATAAGACAGGCGACTGTCCAATAAAGACCAAAATAGAAAACCCCACGTGCATTAATTGCCAGCAAAAGGACACCTGGCAAACTCGCACCGCTGTCCGAAGTTTCCTAAACCCAAGCCAAAAAGGGAGAAGCCTCCCAAAATAGAAATAATAAAAAAAAGAAAATACTAATAGTAATATTTTTAGCGCTTCTTCTGCCGTAGTGCAGAAAGAAGTTTCTTTTGCAAAAATCGTTAAAAACGACAAGCAGATGGCGCCACCCTCGACCAGTCGAGCCGGCCAAATCGAAACCCGAGACAACCCCCAACCCCCTAAAGAAAATAGAAATAAAAATAGCCAAAAGAATGTCGAGTCCGAAAACTTCGGTTTTATGGACGCGATATTAGAGCTCAAAAAATTCTTTACTGACTACCCATCTCTTAGAGCTGGGTAAGCAGTTGAGAAAGGCTCAGGGAAATGAAAGGGTAGACGTTTTCTACCGCCATCTCATCAGCCTTAATTAATGGACCCAAGTTGCTTCGGGTTTAGATTAGCATCCTGGAATGCGAACGGAATAAAGTCACGCAGTGTCGAGGTGCGTGACTTCATAGATAAGCACCATCCCGATGTTTTTCTAATTCAGGAATCCCACCTGGGACCGGGCGATACTATTCGTTTTCCAAATTACACGGTCTACCGTACCGATAGACCGCACAACACTAACACCAGACCGCGAGGCGGCACGGCAATCTTACTCAAGTCTTCCCTCCCCCATCACCACACACCGACACCGCCGATGGGTACGGTGGAAGCGACCTCGGTCACTCTCACCCCGCCCGGAGGCGACCCACTAGTCATCACTTCGCTGTATATCTCACCCAGCGTGAGTTATCAGCACATCCACACCGACGTGGAAGCACTTTTCAGCCTTGGCGGCGCTTCCATCATATGCGGAGATTTCAACGCCCACCACACTTCCTGGGGTTGTCGGAGAAACGACAACCGGGGCAACATTATTAAAAATCTAATCGACAGCACAGATACGCAAATTGTTGCCCCAACCACACCTACACGCTTTGGCCACAACTCCGCATCCATCATAGACTTTGCTCTGACGAGAAATATCCACTGGCTCAGCCAAGTGGAATCGATCGCAGAGTTAAGTTCAGATCACAATCCATTAATCATTTCCTTTGACACGAACAGACGTTTCGCCTTTCCGAGGCGAATCGTGACTACAGACTGGGCGGCCTTTCGAGAACTCCTAAGCCCCGCCCACTACACCTTTCACCCAATCACTGCGCGCACGGGGGAAGACGTCGAAACACAAGTTGCCGACCTCACCGACGCGATCATCAGAGATCAGACCCAGATTGGATCAGGATTCTCTTTTGAGACACGCTCAGGTGTAGTCGCGTCCTCTATACGCTCTGCACTTTTTTACTACGCTTCACTACCCAGGTCATTTTGGAAGCACCTGTCAGTCGTTCCTATAGCTCTTATCAGGGCTGAAAGGATAGGGCGACGACCAACTTGATCTGTTCCCCCCACCTCACTTCGACCACACGGATTACGATTATGGCTACGAACCTAAATATGGATTTGAATAACGTCATGGATCTCTCGCTACCCTCGTCTAACGAGTCTTCACGACCTGGAACACCCACGCAAACGAACTGCGAACGGCTCATCTCCATACAAAATGACATCGAAAAAATTCACCATTGTCGTGGAAAACACGAAAGCAGGCCTAAAAACCCTACTCTTCGCAGGAATACCCGAAGATGACCCAACGATCTTGGACCACAACAGGAGACTAGAGGAGTACCAGAGACTTCGTCAATATTCGGTAAGTGAGTTTACCTCTCAACCCTTTTGCAATACCCCAGGCTGTACCATCCACCATACCCCTAGCTGCTCTCCTATTAAAATTACTCAAAATACGAAATCTACTGCTACTAAACGTAAAGAAAACGAGGACGGATACATATCCCCCTCAAAGTAGGCAAATAGCAAAAAACAGGAGAACTTTACCTGTAACGAAAATAATTTCAAAATTGACCTTAAAAATAAATTTGATCAATTAAGACTTGAACAAAAAGGACCTGCTTTGATTGGAACGGACCCCGATTCTTCTAAAAACACATCAAACAACACACCTAAAACGAACTCGGACACAACTAACAATGGCAATAAAAAATTTTACCACCCCCATCTTTCTGAAATCTCTAACGAATACCGTGAACAAATGAAAACTCTTAATAAAAATTCCCAGCTCTACGCAGTAAAATGACAGGTGAATACCTCAAATTATACACTGACACAGACGAACAATATGACAACCTACAAGCATTCCTGGAAACCACTAACTTTCGATTTTTCTCAATTACCCCCAAAAAAGACAGACCAATTAAAGTTGTGATCAAAGGACTCCCCGCGACACTGACACCTCTGACATACATAATGATCTAATAGAAGAAGGATTTACAATAATTAAAGTAACGCAACTAGTTGGAAAAATTACAAAACAAAAACTTCCAGTTTTCTTAATTTCTCTTCCCCGAAACATCCATAACGCTAAAATATTCGACCTCAAAAAACTTAGCTTTTTATCCGTAAACGTTGAAGGATACGACAATAAAGGAGTAACCCAATGTTACTCCTGCCAAAAATTCAACCACACAGCTGATAATTGCAGATTAACTCCGCGTTGTTTAAAATGCGGAGAAAATCACCAAACCAGAGAATGCGGAATCCAAAAAGTTGAACAAGCCTTTTGTATCAACTGCCAAAAATTCGGGCATATGGCGAATTACGCCGGATGCCCACTATACCCCAAACCGAAGAAATCAACCACCACAACCAACAATAACAATTACACAGCAATCGTTAATAGCCTCGTTAGACCCAACATTTCATACGCGCAAGCCACGAACAACAACTCTACTAACTCTAACCCACAACAACAGATGGCACCACCAATCAAAGCAGCTCCTGTTAATAAATCACAAACTCAGGCCAGTCGCGAGTCTACGGCCCCCCAGATAATCAACTCCAATCAAAACACTAATGCTGCCTTAATCACCCAGACCCTACAGGGAATAATTCAAGCACTTACAACTTTAACTGCTCAAATCAGCAACATGAATTTTACGAATAACACCCCACAAACTAACAAACCTAAGAAATCCAAAAACCTTAAAAAACACGAATTATGCGCCTTAATTGAGGCAATTTACGATGATGATGATGAGTAAACACCCTATGTATGGCCTGAGTTTGTGTTCTTGGAACGCAAACGGCATCAATAGTAAATTATTTGAATTTAAAATTTTCGTTGAGAAGCACTGTCCCGACATTATTCTCCTTCAAGAAACCCATCTGAGACCATCGCAGAGATTCAATATTCATAACTATAATTGCTATAGAAACGACCGCATCACCGAAGGACCTGCATCCGGTGGTACACTCATTTTAGTCAAAAACACAATACCGCACTTCATGCCACACTCCCCACCACTCCAACACATAGAAGCAACCACAGTTACCCTCAACCCACCTAACGTTAATCCGCTAACCATCACTTCCATATACATCCCACCTCATTCTGACAAATTCTCATTCACACTCGACCTAGAGAACATACTTCAGATCAACAGCAATTGTGTGATTTTTGGCGATTTTAATGCCACACACAATGCCTGGAATTGCTCCCAAAACTCTACTCGAGGTACACAGCTCAAAAACTTCACAGATACTCTTAATATCAATATTGCTTTCCCCAACATGCCTACCAGATATGGAACTCACTCCTCTAACACACTAGAAATTGCACTCATTAACAACTTTAATTTCCCTTATGATATCACCTCCATATCTGATCTTTCATCGGACCACAATCCAGTATTTTTAAATTTTTCACTATGCAATATCACTCACATGGACAAACCTAGAGCAATTACCACCTGTTGGTCTACCTTCCATAAAAACCTCGATAAAAACATACACTTTGCTGACATTTTAAACATCAGTAATCCGCACACTCTTGAAGACAAAATCACACAATTCACCGATGCAGTCCGCTCCGCCCACTCTCAGGCATCTAAGCCAATCACAAGCAAGGTACACTCCTACACGCCACAACACATTAGAGATCTCATCACACTTAAAAACAGAGCCAGGAAACTTTATCACAACACACTAAATCCCATTTACAAAACCGAAGCCAATAGATTACAAGCTCACATTAAAAAACAAATTAAAATTTACAAGCAACAAGTATGGAACGACAGGCTCAAAGCCCTCAACACACAGGATAATAGCATCTGGCAAATTCAAAAAAAACTTCAGGAATTCTAAATCCAACATACCAACACTATCACACGCATCTGGCATCGCTACCAGTGATGATCAGAAAGCCAATGCACTCGCTAACAGTTTTAAAGCCAACTACACAGAAAATAAAAGTCCAGATCATTACACAAACAACATTGACTCTGACGTCACTTCTACTCTTGAAAACTTCTTTGATAACCCTCCTACTACCTCACTCGCTCCTACTAACACCGACGAGGTAATTAATTACATTAAAAAACTTAAAAATAACAAGGCCCCTGGCCTTGACAATATTAATAATAAAATGATTAAAAATTTCACTTTCAAAACTATTTTTATCCTTACTCAATTAATTAATAAAATTCTAAAACTTAGGCACTTCCCACGTAACTGGAAAACTGCTATTGTATTTCCCATTCACAAACCAGGCAAAAATAAAAAATCGCCGGATTCCTATCGTCCAATCTCACTTCTGTCTAGTCTCAGCAAAATTGCTGAACACATCATTCTTCTTCGTGTTAACCAGTTCATCAATAATACTAACTTCCTTAATCCTAACCAATATGGCTTCACTAAACAATTATCTACCTACCATCCACTGCTCAGACTTACGGAACAAATCTCGGCTGGCTTCCAGAGAGGCAGATCCACTGGAGCTGTTTTTCTGGACATCGAAAAGGCTTTCGACCGGGTCTGGATCAGTGGACTCATATACAAACTTATTACTTATAATTTTCCTGCTCCCCTCATTCACATTATTAATTCCTACCTTGTTAATAGAACCTACAAAGTCAGAGTTAACAACACATTCTCACTTCCACACCGCGTCAACATTGAGTCACCCAGGGTTCCCTTCTGGGGCCCATTATATTTAACATTTATTTAAATGACATTCCCTCACACCCACAAACAATGTTAAACCTGTACGCGGATGACACCGCAATTCTTGCTACCTTCAAAAATCATAAAACAGTCACATCTGCTCTCAATAAACACCTGACTCTGCTCGAAAACTACTTCAACCAATGGAAAATTAAAATTAATGTTAAAAAAACTGTCGCAGTTCTATTTACCAAGAGAATAAAGCCAATCAAACCACCAACACTGTACTCCACACCACTGCAATGGTCTCAGTCCACTAAATATCTTGGATTAGTTCTTGACAAGAAACTCACTTGGAAACATCACATCTTACACGCGCGTGACAAATTCCGGCACGCACTAAGATTAATTTACCCTCTAATTTGTCGGAATTCCGAAATGGATATGTATAACAAAGTGCTTCTTTACACTGCCGTTTTGCGACCAATAATCAGTTATGGCTGTCCTGTTTGGGGATATGCAGCTAAGACTAATATTAATATTCTTGAAGTAGCTCAAAACTCTATTATTCGTACTATTACTAAGGCCAATAGATACACTAGAAATTCTAATATTTACAAAGCACTTAAATTACCACCATTTAAAAAATACATCCAAAATTTAGCAAAGAAATTCTTTGCTAACCTTCCTAATATTAATAACTCTAATTTAATGAACTTAGAAAACTACACTCCTCTGGACAATCATAAGAGACCAAGGAGAATTCTCCTAGACTCTTATAATCCACCTTAATTTCTTTATTATCTCATTCATCTGTTGATGAATGAACCAGTAAATTTTATTTTTTGCATTTTCTTTATTTTTATCGAATTCATACTTTTAAATTCTCATTGCTGCAACCCCATCAGGCACGCCTTTTTCTAAATTTTTACTATATGGTACAGCCAACCGAGAGGTAACTCACTCAGTTCCACCGACCAATCGCATTGCCTGCTTTCCTCATCAAGTTCACTACAAACTTCCATGGTTTCCTCCTCTGACACACGTCATCCACCCCCTCCTACGCCTTACCACACGTCATTTACTACGATTCTCCAGCCAGCCAATCAGGTAGCTTCATGCTCCCCAGCAAGGACTATTCCACTACCCCAGGCAACATTCACCGTTCGTGCTATGGGACGGAGGAACGCTCCGCGTTCCATGTCTCAATAAATCAAACACAGTCAAACACGCGATCATCAACACACACACTCTCTCTTCCAAGCCGATTCGGGGTAGGAATTCCTACTACGTTTCGGATGAAATCCGACAGCTCATGATCGAGCGGAACAGAGCCAGGAAAACCTGGCAGTTCACGCGAGATCCGAGCGACAAGAGAGTGTTGAACAACATTCAAAACAGGATACACAGGAAGGTCAAAGCCTTTCAAAACAAGATCTGGGAGGACGAACTTCGAGCTCTCGACCCCGACGACGGATCCCTCTGGGAAATGTCGAAGGAATTGAGAAAGAAGAAGTCCCCAGTGTACGCCCTTAATGGCCAGGGCGGGATCGCACACACGGACTCTGATAAAGCTGAGGTGATTGCATGCTCCTTGGAAAAACAATTCCAAGAAAATAATATTACTCACACTTCTGATTACCTGATTAACAGGGTCGTCGAAAATTATTTCTTGAACGAGAATAATTTCGATGCCCCCCCTCTCCCCCCTCCCATGCCCTCGGAGGTTCTTAATTATATTAAGAAAGCGCAAATTAGGCGCGCCCCAGGCAGGGAAGGGATAACTAACAAGATTCTCCGAAATCTCACCCTCCCGGTGATTTTTCAAATTACTAATATTATCTCTAATATTTTCATCACCGGACATTTTCCAGAATCCTGAAACATGCTTCGGTGATTCCTATACTAAAACCTGGAAAGCCCCGTAGCGCTGCTGACAGCTATCGGCCGATCAGCCTGCTACCTGTGCTTTCCAAGCTAGCAGAGAGACTTATTCTCTCCAGACTGAACGATTTTCTCGCAACTAACAAAATACTAATCTCTCAACAACACGGATTCAGGCCTCAACTATCCACATCGCACCAGTTGCTCCGGGTAGTTGAATATGCCAAGTCTGGATTCAAAGAAAAAATACACCGGGGCCGTTTTTCTGGACATCCAGAAGGCCTTCGATCGTGTATGGCATACGGGCTTACTCTATAAGCTCATTAAAATTAACGCTCCTCCACAACTAATACTTATTATAAAATCTTTCCTAAATAACAGATCCTTCGCCGTCAGAGTCAACGACACTCACTCCTCAACAAAACAGATAAGGGCGGGGGCTCCGCAGGGCGCACTCCTCTCCCCTACTCTATTCAACATCTACGTAAATGACATTCCAAAAACACGACAAACGACAGTCTGCCTCTACGCAGACGATACTCGATCCTCACGCAAAGCACGAACAAAAACTGCATCACCCACTTCCTCCACAAACACCTGGCAGAGCTAGAGGACTGGTATAAAAAATGGAAAATTTCCATTAATCCTGGAAAAACTGAAGCAGTCTTCTTCTCTCTCGGAAACAGCACTCGCAAACCACCGCCCATACACGTCCAGAACCACCCGGTTCCATGGTCAAGATCAGTTAATTATTTAGGTGTTACATTGGACGAGCACCTCTCTTTTAAAGATCATATAACTAAAATTAATAATAAATTTCGAGCTTTAGCTTGTCTTTATTACCCCTACTTCACTCGGAATTCTCCGTTGTCAATTAAAAATAGGTTGCTTATCTATACTTCCATACTCAGACCAGTACTCCTTTACGCTTCACCCGTCTGGGGGCATGCTACCAAATCTAATATCGACAGATTAGAATTCTCTCAAAATATCATGATTAGAAAACTAACAAACTCCCCATGGTTTGTGAGAAACGAGGATCTTAGATTCGCGTTAAATCTCACAACCGTGCGGGAAACCATCAAGAAAATTGCAACTAAATTTTTCACTAACTTAGAACTCCTATAGACAATAGAACTTTAAGAAAAATTGAAATTTATACTCCTGATCCTAATTTTAACAGACCCCGAATGAATATTTTACTTTAACATTAATTCTAACAGGGAGAATCGTCTCCCACCCCGATCTCAATCTAACTTTCTCTCGTTCGTTGCACGTTTTTGTTGGAGTACTTAGTCCTTCCGGACTCTAACCTCCTGTCCTGGAATGTAAGTGACTGTAATAAATTTACCAATGCCCATTTTAAAAAGATTATTAATATAAATTTAGAATTAAAAATTGTGTATGACTTTTAAATTAAAATTGTACAAGAAAATAAGACAAATAGCTCGTTATTTTTAAGAGCTAGTAAATCTGAGCGATAATGAGAGCCCAAAGTGGGCGGAGCAGAGATGGCCAATCGGGTTGCAGCGAAGAACCATGATCAGAAAAGTGGTTAAAAAAATATCATGAGATGGAAGAATGAACAGTGAGTAAAAGGGAGCATTCCTATTGGCCGAGCCAAAAGTTCAGCTAATTAGTAATAAGAAGTTACAGAAAAGTGGAACCAATCAGAGCGCTTCTACGATTCAACAAAGTTGGATCGCAGAGAACGAAAAGATTGAGAGAGAAATTAAGATAAAGCGAAAAATAAGAGAAATTAATCAAAATCGGGGTTGACCAAGACATCTCTTGGTCTTCTAACAGAAAAGTGGGAGTAATAATTTGGAATATCTTGAATAGATGGGCAGTCATGCGCATCTACTGTATTAAAGAAATTAGTGGAGATTTTTCGGATAGTCTGTCTAATAGTAGGAATGTTAAAGTTTCTTCTAAGATCGACATTTCTCATATACCAATGGGCATTGAGAATCTGTCGAATAATTAAATTTTGAGAGCTTTCAAGTAAATTAATATTGGTTCTTGCTGCATGTCCCCAGACTGGTGCGGCATACGTTAAGAGAGGTTTTAAGATCAGAGTGTAGATTAACTTTCTCTCAACCGACTCCACCCCTTCTCAGTAGCTGCCTCCCCATTGGTCGAGCGTAAGTTACACACACGATCTTAAATCCGACCGCTCTTGCGGCCACTCCACTGAAGCGGACGGCGAAAGGAAGGAAAGAAATCGGTTCGCCGGTCTCTCCCTTCCCTAGCCGCCCAGCACATCTGATTTATTGCCGCCGACCCCCTCTTCGGAGGACGAGTCGAAAGGCGCTCCTGTGATATTTTTCGCACACACACGACAGCCAAACGCAAACATCTGCTTCCAGTTCTAATCCTTACAACACCTTTGCATTATTTTTTAATTATTAATCTCATGGCAATCACTGTTTCTCTTAAATTCTTGTATACTTTAAATTTAAAAAAGGGCAATTAATCAATTTTGAAAGTGACAAACCTAATTCTGAATGATAGGAGATAAAGATCTCGAAATGAGATAAGGCGCTCCAGCCCCATCGATTCAACACCTCAACACCTCCATCCCTTCTTTATTAAGTCAGAATTTGCACTGAGCGAATCAGAATAGGATCTCCTTTCTGTCTCGCAGCCGTTTTGAAATAAAGTTTTGAATCATCCACAGACGTTTTCAACTCGATATCATTAACGACGAGGAATTTAACAAACTTCTCTCCGGAATTTAGCGTTGTGAAATATGGTTAATTCCAAAACATTCACGCTGACCTTACTCTCCAAGAAAGCTTAAATCACACATACATGTTACAAGGCGCGGGAAAAAAAAGGCCCTTCACAGAGAGCCAAAAGAGAGAAAAAATACTTATATTTAACGACTAAGATCACTTTAAAATCTTTAGAACATTTCTTATTTGATATCTGCCGGTTTCTCCCCGCACTACAAACACTCCAGATTGTCTCAACACATCTCGGAGGCATTCGAGTTCGACACTGACATTTCGACCAGCTGAGCAACAGCCCCCACCCCCTGGACAGATTATTCAACTTTTAAATTTGATGGACTGGCCGTCCATCCATAAAACCTTCCGTCTAGGGCTTCCTCCTGGTGGAGAGAGAAGTTTGTCTTCGAAAACTCACGGGGAAATAGGAGAAAAGAAATGCTACGCAAAGCGTAAACAACACGAGAAAGAACTTTTTAAACATGTGTTCTTTGTACTGAGATTGGAATGAATACATATATTGCTTTCCTTGTGTATAATATTAAAGGACAGGGATAAATAAAATTCATATAACCCGGGAAATGCATACTTGAATGATAAACATAATTAGGTAAGTATTATTTAAAAAAAAGGTTTAAATTATTACACTGTTTCTAAAAATTTATTAAGTACCCAAGGGAATGGGTAAGAAATGGTAGGTAGGGAAACTGACGCCACACAGCATAATAATACCTCCCCCGAGTGAGATAATGTTCAGAATGAATTGCATCGAATTGTGGGATCGCTTCTATCCAGCCCTGAGAAGGGTTTTTTTTCCTCCTGTCCTAGCTTTGATTTAAGCACGTTCGCCTCGGATTCGTCGAGCAAGTTGAATGTCTTTTGGCATAATGGTTACTTTCTTGGCGTGGATAGCGCATAAGTTGGTGTCTTCGATTGTCTGCGTTGCCACTCCTAATATGTTCAACATTTCCTATTAGATAATATTTAATATTTGTCTTCTATTTAATATTCAAACCTCTCTGAATCTGGTAACAGATTTTTTAGTTAAGCATGTTTATGGAATATTCTACGTAGGGTACGTTTTACGTTAAGGAAATAATTGCATTACACTTTTTGTTTACGTAGCATGTGCTCAAATAATAAGTCATTTCATGTATATAGCTTCACGTATAAGTTTAGATAGCCTCATTTCATCTTGTTTGTCAAAGAAAAATAAAAGATATTGAAATTGAAACTTTCTCGAGTCTCCACTAAGTGGCGTCTATGACAAGAACAGAAGGTTGATTTGTCGAATCGGGCGCTTATCGCGCCAAGTGTTTGCTCGCCAAATCGATAAATGCGCCAAATCTTGTAACACTTCTGAATTAGTTTTCAAGTGAAGTCGTTTTTTCTTTAAAGAAATTTTGCGCATGCGCAGTACATTTCTTCAATTTAAACAGTTTTTACGATATTGCGGCAATTTAGCGCATGCGTAATTTTCTCTCTCGTTTTTTAAAATTTTGAACAGTTTAATTCTCCTACGGTGATTTCTTGCGCATGGGCAGAAAACTTTTATTACTTTAAAAATTAACGATTTTTAACTTCTGCACATGTACAGATATTTTATAACGGCCTTTAATTGAGGAGACGGTAATTTCTTCTCTTGCTCCGGAAATTCCGTTAGCCCTGCTGTTTCGTTTGGATTTATTTGTTCTTTCGTTGTGAAATCATTTTCACAGGTAATATTACTTTTTTTCTCCGCATAATTTTTCTCAGATTGCCACGATGTCCAGCGATGTCATTAAAGAGAATCTGAATGAAAAATAAAAGATACTGAAATCAAAACTTTCTTGCGTCTCAACAGGCTTCGCTAGCTTCTTGCAGAGCCATGACGGCAGAGCTCTGGAATCGAAGCTCGGTTTTGAAATCCTGAGCGATTTCTCTCACCAACCTCTGGAAGGGCAGTTTACGGATGAACAGCTCGGTGGATTTTTGGTAATGATGGATATTCTCAAAGCAACCGTTCCGGGCCTGTAACGATGAGCATTCTTGACACCACCGGTTACAGGGGCGCTCTTACGAGCATCCTTGTTGGCCAAATGCTTCCTGGGGTCTTTACCCTTTGTACTTTTTCGAGCGGTTTGCTTGGTACGTGCCATTGCTTCGAGAAATTCGCAGTTCTATAGCTCGGCCAGATTTTTCAGGATTTAAAAAGTTTCGGTGGGCAAAAGGGAGGAGGAAGGGCCGCCTTCCCGTTCAATCAGAATACGTGAAGAGATAACGGTAAAACAGCTCCGGCATGTTCATAGGAGTTCATTTTAGATTGCATAAGTTTCTGTACTTTTTCTGAGAAACTACTTAATTGTCATGGAAATTTTTTTTTATAGAAAGTTATGTATGTCGCAGGGAAATAATGAAATTAGAACTTTCATCGAATCCCTAAGAGAGATGATCAATCACACAAGATTTCCCTTATGTAAGAAAGTGATTTGATCAAATCCCCGAACTGTTTTAGTGAAATGATGAGATGTACAAGTCAGCCATTTTTTAAAGATATGGGGTTGATATTTAGGTGATCGTTAGTACTACCTGTATGTTTAGGAAGTAAAAGGATAGGACTCCCCCTTCCCCTCTGGACAGCATTTTGTCAATGCAAATCCTGACTAGTTCATTTCATCATTTCACTGAACCAGTTCAGGGTTTAATAAAATCAATTACTTTCCTCATGGAAATGCGATGCACGTTAAATCTGCCGAGAGCTGAAATGTCCTCCCGTTGGTATGGTGTGGTAGTTAGGAGAGGGACGTGCTAGTTCAGGTGTTGTCCACGTCACTTGACCAGGGTTCAAAATTACCTTTCCATCGCCAAAAGTCCTCGTGTAGCTAAACAGTGTGGCGTTAATATTCAATCATTCATCACGGAAATGACTTTGAAGAGAAGTTATTTTAACATCTCCCGTCAATTGAACCTATCTCTTAGGGATGATGTGACATACCTAAGGGATAGGGGAGGACAATAACACTTTGACGAAATGTTTTGTCATTGTGTTAATAATTAAGTTAATTATGAATTTTTTAAAAAATTGTCCAATTTTTCCCCCGGAAAAAAATTTAATTTAAAATAGTTATACCTAAAACAATTTGCTAGATATATCTAATTTCCTCAATTAAAATGTGCAAAAGTATGTTAAAAGTCTACTCACTGAAAATTTGAGGATTATATAGTAAGTTGTTTTTCAGAAAAAGGAACATGAAGTGAAAAATATTACATTTTGAGAAAACCGGCTTTAAAGTAAATTTTTTAAACATTTACTTTTGAACACGCTTTTATAAGTTTCACTCGTATGTAACGGAATCTTTGAACTCCATTTTTACCCACTTTAAAAGGTCAGATTAATTCAAAATTTTGCACTTATCAAGGACCGATGGCAATGCAATAATTTCATAATTTTGTTCCAAAGTCCTGATCAGAATAATCATTAATAAAAGATTTCCAGGTTTGGCCACTCATTCATTACACCACTTCCAGGTTTGGCGACTAAATTAATATAACATTACCAGATTTGGCGACTAATTCTACAAACTATTTCCAGATTTGGCGACTAAAAGATTAAGAGTAACCCTAAAAGCAAACACGTGGGATTTTTTTATTATAGTATAATCGATTGTCCAGTCTTTCTGAAAATGGAAATAAAAAGAAAAAAGACTTGTGCATGTGAAAAAAAAATAATTTGTTCTAACTTAGTAATGGGCAAACCTTTTCGGTCGCAGACAAAAATTTTTAAAAAAAGTGTATGAATAAATGATAGTTTAAAAAACTAAAAATACATGCTTTTATTACAGATCGATATAAAAAATTAATTATAGTTTTAAAAAATTAAAGAAAATGCTTATATGGTTCATCGAACAAAAAAGTAAAAAGAAAATTTTAATATAAGAAAAAAATGATATACGAGAAATTCAATGTCATTGTGGTAATAAATAGTTTTGATAAAAAAAAAAATCTTTTCTGGGAAGCAAAATTTGTATTTCACAATGAGGAAATCAGAAAGAGGCTGAACAAATAATGTTATCGTCATTGTACTTGTTTTTAAATTCTAACAATTTGAATCATAAAGTGAATGAGTATTTTCTGCATGCTTTAGTTTGTAGCGACATGTATCTTAAGAAAAATGAAATTACTTTTCCGATTGGAGTTGAAAACAAATGTATAAAGAAAAATATTCATGAACTGCAATTGTTTTTTTAGAAATTTTTCTTTCTTTAACAAATTCCTTATTATGTGTCTCTTTACATATATAGTTTCAAGTTGAGTTGAATCATTTTACAGTTCCTAATAAATAAAATCTTTTAAAATCATTTTTATGATTTTTTTATTACTATAATATCTTAATTAAGTTAAATATTCAACAAATGGAGCAATTGAAAGCTTGTGTTATCATTTCCTCTTCTGTACACTACGTCAAGAGAAAAGTGAATAATTTCTTTCTCAAATGTTGAGTCTGTTAAGTTAGACATAATATCAATTTCTTTAATAATAATAATAATAATAATAATCTTTTTAATATTTGCGACCCAATATTCAATCATAATTTTCATTGCGCCCCCCTAGACAATAACAATGCACTGAATTCAATAATACAATACTTTGACGCTAAGACTACAAAATAAGACTTTAACCTCTTAAGTGCCACCGGTGTATATAAACGTGTCTCTGAGACAAATCATTAATTCCGTCGGACATATATATACGTCTTTCCAAAGTTCGATCTTTTCTGTGCACTGCTATCCATAAAATTAATCCGAAGGCTTCTCGAAATGCAATAAAATGACGTTGGCAGTGTTTGCGAAGGATTTACTAATTTCAGAGGATTTGCTTATTTATTTCTTTTCTCCCTCCTCCCTCCGATACACCACATACACTCGCCTACGTGTTAAACGGTGGTCTTGGGGAGCAAATCGCGTAACTTTCAATCGGCATTTAGGGATTAATTATAAACCGTGCAAATTATCAAGATAAGTGTTAATTTTTTTATATAATATTAAATATGACAAACCCATGAGGTCCCTGGTAATTATTAAACTTGTTTTTCACTTCGTAGTTAAATTAATTTTTAAGCACATTGCGCAGTACTGATATACACTGGCGTCCAAAAGTGAAGGAACAACCGGGTTTTTGCGCCTCATTTGCAAATGAATGAATGTAGAAACACCAAATTTAGATGACGTTCACAAAACAGTTATGTATTGACTGCAAGATAAAAGTTTACAGAAAAAAATTCAAAAATGATTTACAAGAAAAAAAAAAGGCAATCTCGCCGGAAAAGTCCATTCTTGGAAAAAATAATAATTACAGTTTTATGTGGTAATATGTCATAGAAACATAACAAAGATGTGTTTTAATAATGGATATGCCCATCCCTAGCTTGAATGCATAGGCGGCATCGAATTTCCATGGTGTCAATTAAGTTGTCGGTTATACCGAAATGGGAAGCGAAGACCAGACACGGAGTACGCTTTGTTCCAGCTCTCCTAAAGACCTTGGAGGAGGACTTAGAGCAGCAACCTGTCTACCAACATTGTCCCAAAGATTCTCTATCAGATTTAAAACTGGAGATTCAGCTGGCCCTTCCATTTGCTCCAAACCAAGACCCTCAAGATATTCCTCAACAATTACAGCTCAGTGAGGTCGTGCATTATCATCCATCAGAATGAAGTCATTGCGAATTGCACCGGCATACAGGCGGACATATATTCCCATTCCCGATATCTCACACCAGTCAAAGTTCCTCCCTGGAACACACGCAGGTCAATGTGACCAACGAATGAGATCCCTGCCCAAGCAATTATTTTACCACCTCGGTAACTGTGTCTTTCAACAATGTTGATTGATGGTATCTGGCGCTTCGTTCCCTCCAGATGAGCAGACGTTCTGAATCGCTCTAGAGTGTGAATCTGGACTCGTCTGTAAAGAGTACTTAAGCCCTTCGCTGTCTGTTCCAGGAAACGTGTTCTCTTGCCCAAGATAAACGGGCCCTTCTCTGTCATCTGTTGAGGGGTTGTGGTATATTTAACTGCAACCAGTTATACTGTTAACTGTGACTGAGTAGAGGATTGTATATAAATACCACGCAACTATGAGAAGAGTGAGGTGGTCGATGTGTTGATATACGTGGTATTGCTGAACTTCGGAAATTTTTATTTATTTTACGATATCTGTTTTTCCAATCGTTCATTACAACTGTACGGCAGGAAGAAGGTTTGAATTTTTCTTTTCTTTTATCTGGACTTTGGTAAGTTTACCAATTTCTTTTTTCATATTTATTTTTTCTAACGGGGACTCAAGCTGAGTCACTCCTCATTCCGGGTTATAGACTCAAATGATCCAAGCTACTTAGCATTAGAAAATATGACGGAACCTTTAGACTATAAATATTATAAAAACGTCCAAACTGCCCAAGAACTAATTTTGCGAACTGGCAATAAAAAATTTAATGATATTACAATTTTACTTGAACATACAGAAAAAACAAGTAGCATCCCTAAATCAAACCCGCATCTACTACATGCCGAACTAAAAAAACAAAATTCCTAGGCATGGCAATGTAACGCATATATATTTCACTAGAAGAGGAAAAATAAAAATAAGCACCTCGGATCCTGTATGCGCTGTTCAAATAACAGCTATTGACCAAATCTTAAACACTCCATTAAAGGCCAACATAATATGGGAAGGATTCACTTCACGATTTCTGCTTTTTGATATTCCAACTAATGTACACCTGGCAGACGTGGCAATAGAATTAAAAAACTCAAATGATCTTGACATTGTTGAAATTAGAAGATTCGTCAAACCCAACAGTCGTCAAGAGGCATCACCAGTTTTAATTACAATTCTTGGTATAAATACACCAGAATGCGTAAAGCTATGGTTCTTTAATCATAGAATACAATTATTCATAGATAAACCCCGGCAATGCAGTAAATGCTTTAGTTACACTCACTTATCCCGCTTCTGTTCTAGCCCTATAAGATGCATTAACTGTGGAGAATCCCACGCTGAACAGTGTATAAATTCCTCAAATTGCATAAATTTTAAAGGAGATCGATCATCCAGCAAATTCCCCCAATTGTCCAAATTTTATCAAAGAAAAAAAGATACTGGAATTCAAATGTAATCATCACCTAACTTTGTGAGAGGCACGGCGTAAATTCAAAGAAACACACTCTGCAAATTATTCTACAGTATTAAAAACAGTAGCCCAGTGCCCAACATGCAAGAATTTGAAAAAAAAACTAGAAAATATTGTAGCAAATTTTCAAACAGCTTTAGAAAAGCAAACTGCAGCCATCATGAACTCTGTCCAAACTATGCTAGAATCTATGTTCAAACACTTGGTTAATATCATAGAAATAAGCAAACAACCATCCTCACCGAACAGGAAAAAAAAGACAAATTTACCGCAACAAAAGTTTGATATAGCTGTTCCAAGTTTATCTCACGATAAGGACAATTCATATAATAACATCGATATTGGATAACTTTGAAAATCAAAATTGAAGTTTTAATCGTGATTTTTTTCCCTTTAAAATAGATAACTTATATATAATTAATTGTATCTCATTTTCTCAAGCGGAGGGAAATTTTTTTTTATATATCTATTAATTTTTCTTTAAAATCTTATGCGTTTTCTGCAATGGAATTGTAGAAGTATAAAAACAAGCTAATTTGGTTAAATATTCCTCCCTTTTTACAATCAGCCATCTGGATTTTTCAAGAAACTTTTTTGAAACCTAAAGATCATTTTCAGATCCCAGGAAAAGTAATTTTCAGAAAAGACAGAATTGACAGACCAGGAGGAGGACTGCTAATAGCAGTTCCAGTTAACATATCTGCCAGACAAATTTCCTTTCATAATACGCAGCTATCAGAATACGAAATTTTAATATTACAAATTGTAATTAATAATACTTGTTTTCATCTTATAAATTTATATGCATCTCGAGGTCTCAATATCACATTACTTAATTCCTTTCTTGAATCCTTATCGGATCCAGCATTCATCTTTGGTGATTTTAACTTACATCATCCTATGTGGGGCTCCAATCATACTTCTCCATACAGCGAAATTTTTGTGGAATGGCTAACGAACTCAAATTTTATTCTTCTAAATACTGATGTTCCTACCCATAGAAGCAATATTAGCTCTGGTGCTCTTCTGGATTTTACCCTTTGCTCTTCAAATCTCATTGGATTTAGTAATACTTTTGTGTTTCAGACAGTTCCTACAATAGTGACCATTGCCCAGTTATCACAGATTTTAGTTTTCATAACCCGATTAAACGTACCATCAATAAAGTAGATTGGCGCTCAGTAACAGAACAAGTAAAATTAACAGCCTTTGGGATAGATGATCACAACCTCTCTGACAATATTGCTAAAATAATTTCAAATAATACTCAAAAGATAAAAATCTCTAATAAAACCTTCCCTCCTTGGTGGAATACCATATGCCACAACCTGTATAAACTAAAAAAATGCTTCCGGAAAAAAGTCATTCGAGAAATCTCTCCAAAAAAAATTGTGGATCCGATATAAACAATATTCAAGCCGGCTCCGATTCAGTCTTAAAAAGGCAAAAAAGGCGTACTTGGATACAATCTGTAATAACATTTCTAACCCGAGAATCTTTTATAGTATTCTCAAAAATCTTTCAATGAAAAACAATCCTGAGTCAACACTGAATTTTCTTCAAATACATAATAGAATCATATATAATCCACAGATTCAAGCAGAACTCTTTGCAGAGAATTTTGCATCCAATAATATTAATCATGAACCACTTCCTTTGGATTATTTTGCCCAAGATAATAGTTGAATTAACAATCACTTTCATATATCTGAATTGAATAGAGCAATAAAATCTGCTAAGAACACTACTCCAGGTGCAGACCAGATCCCGGCTAAATTTCTGAAACTACTGAACCATAGTGAACGTTCGATATTTTTAAAATTCTTTCAACAAATATTTGATAACTCAATTGTCCCAAAAGCATGGAAGCATGCTGTAATTCTTCCAATTCCCAAACCATGCAAGGACAAGACAAAAATCTCCTCTTATATACCAATAGCGTTAACTTCGGTTTTCTCCAAAACTTTTGAAAGAATTTTAGCCAATCGGACTGCCCATCTTCTAATAACAGAACAAAAACTTCATCAACAGCATTATAGATTTGTCCCTTTTAAAGATAACAGAACAGCAACATATATAATATACAAAGCAATAACAGACGCAAAGTTGGATAAGAAATATTTTGTGGGGATTAGCTTAGATATAAAAAAGTGCTTATGATTCAATATATATAGATGGTCTCATCTACAAATGTTTACAGATTGGCAAAGGTCTCCCCCAAGGCAGAGAGAGAGAGTGTATTGTCTCCGATTTTATACACCATTTATATGTATAACTTTTTTGAAATATTAGAAACTGGAGTCGAATGTTCAATTTATGCGGATGACATATTTATCTATTGCTCACACCAATAACTTGATACTGTTCGTCATAAATTACAAAATACTTTAGAAAGAATCAACCAATGGTGTAAATATTGGAAATTAAGCTTAAAAGCCCAAATAAAAGCGCTATTGCTCAACTCTCGAACAGAAGGATCTACTCATTTCCTAATATATTATTAGCTGGGACCCCTCTTCCATGGCAATCTTCTATTAAATATTTGGAAGTATATTTCTCTAAACGAAATCAAAATACCTATATTTTGCAACAAATGAAAAATAAAGCACTGGAAAAGATCAATGCTTTCAAAGGCATTTACAAGCATTATGGTAAATGAAAATCTTATCCAGCTAATCAATAATAGAATTTGTAGTAATATTTTTTTTACACATGTCACATAATAAATAAATGGTCTGACCATCAATTAAAAGTTTTAATGTTATACAAAAAAAGCTCTCCGAATTGCAAGGTCTTCCACAATGGACTCCAAATATTGTACTCATGAAATTGGCTGGACAAGAAATAGTCTCAGACAAAATCAGAAAAAAGACTGGCAAATAAATTTTTGCTCTCTCAAATATCCAATCAAACATTTTCCCCATTATATAGTAATATAACCCTGGTTCTCTTAATCTAAAAATTATGAAAGAAGATAAAAATAATATTGATAGAATAGTATAAAGTACAGTTTTAATCCGAACACGGCTAATCCGAACATCCGGTTAATCAACGGAAAAAAATTTCATAATTTTAAGGACGAAAAAAAATCGGTGAATATTTCAATATAAAACAGTGTAAACCTTAATTCAAAACAGTTCTTTATTTAATATTCACGCATTGTACATCAAGTTGTGGTACAAATTTTAAAATGGAATAAACTACAGAACAGAACATTAATATTTAGTATGAAAAATTGTACAACATAAGATTAAATATAAAATATGTACAGTACAGTACAGTACTGATAATGTAGTGAACAAGTACCTTATTACATTCATTCAGTTATTTTTTTCTGACGCAACGAAGACAGTCTTTTCGATGATGCGTAATTTCGCCAGCGCCTCATAAATAACACATCATCTGGTGTAGTGTCGGGCTGTTGCTAGTAGCGCAGGGCAAGGTCAAGGGCAGCTGCGCCGTCTAAATTGGCACCACGTCCTTCTTATCGCATTGCGTCTCGTTGTGACTCCCCTCCTCCTCCATTGGCTCTTGAGTAACTGCCGCAGATATGTCGTCATCAAGAAATTCGGCTGTTTCCCGTCTTCTTCCATCCATTCATTGATGTTCCAACTGATGCTTTGCCAACATTAAATAGCCAATTTTGTCACACCTTCACCTTTAAACGCTTTAGAACCCCTAGTTTGTATTTAAGAGTAAGTGTTGAGTGTTTACGCTTACTCGCCATAACAATCTGTTTACGTACACTGCATCACAGATAAATGTCCAAAACACACAACAAACTGTTTTCACTGTAGAATATCACACTGTAACACTGTTATTAACACAGAGACAAAAGCGGACGAGTGTAGAACGAGCGCGGAACGACTGATGGTCAACAGTACGGGCACACGCAGTCACACTGAAAAACTAAGTTAGGAGTGGTGGAGGGAGTACAAACGCGTCAAAGTTACAGTCCACGCGGCAAAAAGCGGGCGCGTACGCTCACATTACGACAAAATACATAGACACAATAGACCCGATCTCCCGGTTCAAATAGTGATTTCGCTGTTACTCCGGCTAATCCCCGAACAATCACGTAATCCGAAAGGGGTCGGTCCGATATTGTTCGGATTATCGGGACTGTATACTTTAAAATTATAATCATATTATCACAATCCCCAGAATAGTGGTTTATTTGATGAAACAATTAAGCATGATTTTCAGGATTTCTATATAATAGCTACTGATGCCTCTAAAAATGAATATATAACATCTATTGCAGGTGTTACAGAAAATCTCTCATTTGCTTATAGAATTAATCATAACTCTGTTTTTACTGCAGAGGCTTTGGCTATTTGCCAAGCTATAAATGATCTGGCAGTTTCAAATAAAAATCTGCTAATATTATCTGATAGTCTCTCTGTTCTCTAGCCCTCCAAAGTTATTCAATCAATTCACAGATTAGCTAGCAAGATCTACATACAATCAAAATATACCAATCAGTTGATTCTACTTTGGACTCCGGGACACTCTAACATATGTACTATGGAATGAGCAGGCGGATTATCTCGCAAGATCGGTCACAGAGTCTGACGTTTATATCAAATGGATTGCCTCAGAAGACATCAATAAAATATATATCAGGAAAGATTTAAAAAAGCAAACGATAATTTTTTTCAAGCAAATATTTTGAAAATTTGGGCAATATTCCAAGTATTAGCATCATGTCTAAGTGGACCAATAATAGAAGAGAAGAAATTCTATGCTCTCGAATCTTTACTAAAATGATCATAACTCCAGGGCTTCTTCATAAATTTAATTTATCTGATAATGCAATCTGTAGATCTTGTAATTGTATAAATGACTTGGATCATATCTTATTATATAAGCTGCAATAGATACACTGACCCTCAAAATAATCTAAAATCATTTCTCCAAAATTGATCTTCATTGCAATACCACTTTTAAAGAACTATTGGAGAAAGCTATATCAAACAGATCAACGTTCAAATTTTTTATTCAGAAGATGAAATGTTTTGATATAATTTAACAGGTTAATACCTGTTAGTCTACAATAGGATAATAGCCTTTGTCGTTCCATATCCCACACAAAAATATTAACTGTAACTGTAACTATGAGAAATGATCTGTAATTAGTAATGTGTTGTTCTGTGAAGTAAGATAGATATTAAACTAATATAAGGAAGTAAAATGTGCATCTAATTATAGTTTGAACTCACACAACACAATAGTTGGCGACGAGGATGGGATGAAATTTTTGTTTAATTCCGCGAGCTTTGAAGAATCTTTTTTTTTGTCACGAAGAATTCTTAAATTCTTATATAGAGATGAAGTAAGAAGAAACAATCTTTTTCTTTTAGATAAGGCATTGCCTGAAGACAGCTCAAGGTAAAAAAATTTTTTTTCTCTTTAATCGGGAGGAACCATGGAACAGCAAATTTCCAGACTTGCTCTGGCAGAATCAAGACCTGATTCGAGCACTGCAAATTAGAGACGATTCTCATAGTCATAAAGTAACTGTACAATTTGAAAAATTTGATGAAGAAAATGAAAATTTCGATACTTTCATCGAAAGATTCGAAACTTAGATGTACAGAATGTACCAATAGCAAATCGAGCTAAGGTTTTTGTTTCGTCTCTTAGTGCAAAATTGTACCAGTTACTAAAAAATTTGCTTGCACCTGGCATTCCTTCCGACCAAACGTTAGATAAGTTAAAAGATGCACTTAAAAAACATTTGACCTCCAAACCTTTGATTATACCTTCTCGTCACAAATTTTTAAACAGAAAACAGACTGAAGTGAAAGGTATTAGTATATACCTTGCCGAGCTTAGGGCTCTAGCAATGAATTGTGATTATGATAAAGATATGTTGAAAATTATGTTACGCGACGTATTTGTAAGCGGGTTGCGGGATAAAATGATATTAGATCGATTATTTGAGGAAGATAATATTAGTCTCGAGAAAACGCTAATATAGCACTGGCTATGGAAAAGACTTTTAAAGGGGCAAACGATATTGTGGGCTGAGGAATAAATTCAATGCAAACTTTTGAAAAACACATGGATAAAAAATTCAATTTTACAAAAAACCGAAATAACACATTATATTGTTCACAATGCACAGGTACCAACCATGCAAAACAGAATTGTAGGTTTATTTCAAGTAAATGCAATTTCTG
Source organism: Trichonephila clavipes (assembly GCA_019973935.1). Lineage (NCBI taxonomy): Eukaryota > Metazoa > Arthropoda > Arachnida > Araneae > Nephilidae > Trichonephila > Trichonephila clavipes. The sequence continues at coordinate 180,711 of BMAU01012505.1, forward strand.
TGAGAAAATTGGACACATTAAGCAGGCATGCTTCGCATCTAAAAAGGCAAATGCGAAATCGGTTAAACAAAAACAGGTAACTCTATTAGATGAAGTTGAGGATAAAAACAAAATTCCACTATACGAATTAAAAATTCAGAATTGTATATTACACGAGGAAGAACCGCTCCAAGTATGATAAATTTAAAAATTGAAAACAAAAGTTGTTCTATGGAATTGGATACGGGGGGAGAGCGGTTAGTGTAATGAGTATTGTAAATTTCAAATAAACAAATTAAACCTACAAATGTAGTTTTTAAAACATATAAAGGAGATTCATTAATACCATTAGGATATGTTACTGTAAGGGTACAATATAAAAATCAAAAAGTAAACTTGAACTTATACATTGTGAAAGAAAACTTAGATACTATTCTGGGTCGGGAATGGCTCTATAAAATTCATTTAGATTGGAAGGCTATTAAAGCTTTTAGAGCAAAAACCGAACAAAATTTAAATAACCTTCTAAGAGAGTATAAGGATATATTTTCGATGATAAATTACTAGAAATAAGCAATTATGAGGCTAAACTAAAACTCAGACCTGGAGTAAAACCTATATTTTGTAGGGTTCGAACAGTACCCTTTGCTTTAAAAGGTAGAGTTGAAAACGAAATTGAAAGACTTGAAAGAGAAGGCATCATAGAAAATGTCGACAGCTCTGAATGGGCAACCCCAGTAGTTCCTGTTGTTAAAACCGATGGTAGTATAAGACTATGTGCTGATTATTCAGTAACCCTGAATTCAAATTTAATTGTCCCTCTGCATCCTTTACCAAGATTGGAAGAAATTTTTGGCAGTTTAAATGGGGGGAAACAATTTACAAAATTAGATTTTAAGCATGCATATTTGCAAATGAAAGTCCATCCCGACAGTCAGAAATTAATTACTATAAATACCCACAAGGGGATTATATGTTTGTAAAAGACTTATGTATGGATTAAATGGGGCACCTGCTATTTGGCAGCGCTATGTTGACGGACAATTTCAGGGTATGGATAGAGTGAAGGTATTTATGGATGATGCTAGAATAAAAGGGAACGATGAAATTTCGCATTTTACAGCTTTAGAGGAATTTTTTAAGAAATGTAGAGAACACGGGCTAAAGCTTAATTTAAATAAAGTGTGTTTTTTTCACGCATAGAAGTTTAAGTTGGCATTAATTTCCAAGACGGCGACCGATTTAACAGCTGTCAAGTGATTTATTCTCAGTTTGGTTTGGCAATTCATCAAAACGATCATCAAGAAAGGCGTAGATTCGTCGAATGGGCCCAAAACGAGATTGCCGTTGTTCCCGATTTTCATAAGCGAATTTTGTTTAGCGATGAAGCGCACTTCTGGTTGAATGGCTACGTCAACAATCAAAACTGCCACATTTGGAGGGAAGCTAATCCACAAGTGAATGTAGAAACACCGTTACATCCTGAAAAACTGACTGTTTGGTGCGCTTTATGGGCTGGTGGAATCCTTCTTCAAAAACGATGAAGGCCACAACGTTACAGTCAATGGTGATCGGTATAGAGCCATGATTATTAACTTTTTCATTCCTGAATTGAACAATCATGATGTCCAGGAGCTGTGGTTCCAACAAGACGGCGCAACATGTCACACAGCTCGTGCCACAATCGATTTATTGAAAGACACGTTTGGTGACCGCCTAATTTCACGTTTTGGACCTGTGAATTGGCCTCCAAGATCTTGTGATTTAACACCGCTAGACTATTTTCTGTGGGGCTATTTAAAGTCATCGGTCTATGTGGATAAGCCACAAACGCTTGACTATTTGGAAAACAACATTCGTCGTGTTATTGCCGATATACGGCCACAAATTTTGGAAAAAGTCATCGAAAATTGGACGTCCAGATTGGACTACATCCGAGCCAGCCGTGGCAGTCCTATGCCAGAAATCATATTTAAAATGTAATGCCACAAGATTATCTTTCGAATAAAAAAAATTCATGTCAATCGAATAATACATCGTTGTTTTATTGCAATTTAAAGTTCTATACCTCTAAAAAAACACCCTTTACATGATATGGAGTAACAGCACGACGGTCTGAGCGTCTAAGTTCACTTGTAGCCATTGTATATGGCGTTACTCGTACTCCATCACGAAATGTACGAAATTGGCCCAAATAAATTGCAGGAAAAGATAATTCCTGCGCGTGTTCATCAAAAAGTAAACTATGTGGAAGATTTTTTTCTCCTGGGGCTAACCTTAAATATTTTGCTTCATTCCACATCAATGTTTGCTGTTGAGATACCAGACTTTCTTCGATTGGTATGTGTTCGCTTATTTCATCTTGAGGAATAGTATCAATGTCATTGTTCTCGAAAAAGGATTCATCAATTTCGATGTCATACATAGTATATAATGGTGACTTTAATAAAAATTGAAGCCAAATTTTTATTGTACCTTTGTTTATTATACCATGCAAATAACTGGAGTTATGAATTTTCTTGCGTTTAATGTGCACATTGATACAGAGATCATCAGATAAATTTCTAGGAAGAGTACGAACCATTGAATCAATAGACACTGGAACATTAATTATTTGACCAAAAATACCATACTGACCGTTAACGTGTCTCAATCTCCTAATTTGCATGAATGGGATTCGTGGAGAAACCAATCGTTCAGATACTAAGTCTAATGGAGGTAAATAATCGGGGGTTTATTTGGAAATTTAAATCCATTATAAGAAGCCATCACAGAAATACTATTACTATTTAAAGATGCTACACAGGTGTTACATAGAGAAACGTCCTTTATATCCAGATGAGGAACTATTGTTTTCAAGATTGTATAATGATGAAGAGATGCAGAACGTAAATCATCTTTAAACCGCAGTCTTTGACAAACTGAGCACACATGACCAAATGAATTTCGAACAAATTTCTTTTGAAATTCATCATGAGCCAGATGATCACGATGAAAATCCGTGTAAGCCAGATGATTATTTTCATTCTCTAATTGTTGAATTAATTTTGTCTCAACCAAGTTTAGACTTTGGCTTGTGCGTTCTTGGATTTTAGCCTTGTTTCGGGCTCTATACTCTTGCGCACGCTCTGCGTCTGATTTTGTGGGATATCGATGATTTACTATTGGATTTTCCTTATTTTTCCCAGAAAATCGCGTTTTTTTATTAAAGTTTTATTTTTTTAAAGGCTTAATTTTTAAGTAAATGCTTTCAAACTGCACACATCAATTACAAACAAGAGTAATTTTTAAACAAAAAATATAACAGAAATACTGTTTTATTAGATTATCGTTAAAAAGTTTGAAAAACGAAAAACACAAAAAGTTTTTGAAAATCTATAATTTTTAATCAATTTTTTTCAATCTTTGTACAGGATAAGGATAATATAATTCTACACTCGAACAAAAAGTTTCGTGAGATTATTTTAGGAAATATTCACATTAAATATTTAATTAAAATTTTGAGTAGTGTTTGAAAAATCGTGAAAAATACAGTTTTAAACATTTTATTTTTTAAATTACTGATTATAAAAGAGAAAGGCATGATTTTTTTTAGTGTAGAATATCAATTCACTAACACGAAAAACACTTCTTGCGCAACGATTTAGAAATCATTGTCATAAAAATGTATCAATTTTGACACCTTTTTAAAAAAATCTTAAAAAATAGAAAATAGCATTATTTTGTAAAAAACATTATACAGAATCATGAATGGTCTTTCCAATTCTGCAATTATATTTTGTCTGAAATGAAAGGGAAGGACAGAATGCGCAATTTTTAAAAATGGGGAAAATGTACTACATTGTACGGTTCGACCGTAAGAGTATCAAGGTAAATATGGCGCGTCACAGGAAAACGTGCCGCCGATAAAGAAGTTTCACTTCAAAAATTGCACTGTTTTGAAACTGAAAATCTCTGCACAAATCAGGCATTTAAAATGGAAATAATTTCACTTACCGTTAAAAAATGCTGCTTTTTCCGACATTTATGATGACGATGAGTTGCCTACTGAAATTATACCAATGTGCTACTGCATATTTCTTAGAGCACCTTCCAAAACATTTTTATTTTTGCATCACTAACAAAACGGTGCACAAAAATTCATTTTACTCAATTCAAACCAAAACCTTTTCCTTACACTCCTAAACACACGATGGGTATCCTCTTTCACACTGGACTGAATTTTGCAGTACCATTCAAAAACCATCATTCACTTTGTTACTCGTTCTTTCTCTCAATTTCATATTTTTTCCACATTTCGGACATACTTACGATGATCCAATCAAACCTTCTTTCATGCACCATTCTAAAACAGCTTTCTTTCCAAGCACAGGCAAAAAAAACTTTAGCATAGTAATCGTAATTTTTCATGCATTCATTCAAATTAATCCTAACAGCATCGGACATCATGGCAATCTTTTGAAATTTACATGGAGAAAGAAATAAAAATATTATCTGCAAAAAGAAATTCCCAAAAGGAAGCCGAACAGCTGATCCAACCGAAGCAAAAGAAATAACCGTTTCCTGTGCAACGGATTTTTTAAAGAAAAAAAAGCTTTCTGCTCATGCGCGAGGAAGGTCGTTGAAGAATTAAACTGTTAGAATAACAAAAAAAAAAAAAAAAAAAAAAAAAAAAATTACGCGCGCGAAAGCGCTAACTTGCCGCGATATTGTTAAAATTAAAGAAATCTACTGTGCATGTGCTCTATTTCGCCAAAAAAGCTACTTCACTGCTGTTTTGGATTGCTCGCGTTAGACAATAGAAGAAATAATAACCCTCATAAACATCTGGGGAGACCAAAACGAGTTGGATACAACTGCCCGGAATTCGGAAGTTTACAAGTGCCCATTTTCAATAAAAATTATATTCCATTCAGGTACAGGAAGGATGTAAATAAATTTATATTTAGTATGCTCTGCATGTATGTTTCCAATATTTTAATAAGATGATACATATATTTTAATACAGTTTTTGAGATTGATTTGAAAATATTACAATATAATTCTTTGAATGTACACAAAAAAATTGCATTTTTTTGTTATTTTACTTAAATTATCTAATTGAGTCTGTCGGAGGGAAGATTCGATCTGAGTACCTTCCGTTCCGAACGTACGAATGAAGCAAGTACGCTAACCATCACGCTAAAACGATCGTCCTTGCGGGATGTTGGTACAAGTTCATATAGATATCATAAATTATATATATATATATATATATATATATATATATATATATATATATATATATATATATATATATATATACTTGTTTTAATATGACAGGTATGATTACATATCAGATTTTTGTGTTCTTATTTTAGATAATTAAATACAGAAATATATCTTTTAACTACTCTAAAGATGTGTAAAACAAATAAAAAAAATTTAAGCTAACCAAATATATTTAATCTTTTTATGTATGTTTTCTATCTCATTTAATTTAAAATAAACAAAAATTTCCATTAGTGTAAACATCTGTCCGAATGGATTGTTCGGCCACTTATCCTCTGCCAAGTTTTTTCTTGCTAAAGCGTAGGTTTTCTACTCCAAAACACAACACACAAAATCGCGCCAAACTGGCGATTTTTCAAAATATATCGGACCAGTAGCCGATTCGATCTGTTTAGAAGTTTCTTACGTGAACACAAAAATAGTAAAAAGGGAGTTCGGTTTTTGGTGGCGACGGTTTCTAAATGGTTGGAATTGAAAACAAATGTCATTCTTATCCATCTTTACTAAACACTAGAATTTTTACCGGGATATTAAAAAATTTTTTTTTCCGACAATCGACATCTTTTACTATAATCGAGCATCCACGTACAGTCAAATACGAAATTTTAGCGGGTATAGTTTAAATGTGCAAGATTATAAGTAATAGTAAACAAAGAAATGTTTGGCGGTAAAAAACCGAAAACATAATCACATGTCCTCTTCATGATAATCGCGCTAAAAATTCTAGTTGTTTCCATGGTTACATTTTATAATCACGTGAATCTGATGAAATCACCAGATTCTTATTTAAGCTAGAGAATTTTTGCGACGTCACCGAAGAAAATGATTTTAAGTTTATATATCTAAAACTCTATTTTAAGTACTGGTGTAACATCCATTCATTTGGAATGAGTTTTATGATTTTATTTATATATCTATATATAAAAATGAATGTTTGTCTGTATGTCATCGATGAACTCAAAAACTACTGTACCGATTCTTATGAAAATTGGTATATATGTGAATTTTTCCACGGGGAAGGTTTGTATAATATGCTCATTGATGCCACTCGCCACCAGGTGGCGCTGCAGAGTAGCAACTTCTGCCCCGTTCAACCGATTGTCATGAAAATCATCATGACCATGTATTTTTACACAGAGGAAACGAATATGATATTCGTATTAATGGAAGTTACCACCAGATGACGCTTCCATGTATCAAGTTCAATACTGATTTTAATAGATATCTATACGAATTCGTATAAATAAAAGTTCTCTAAATATATTTTTGGTGCGATAAGTAAAATAAATCTATAAACTTTCTTTTCTTCTCTATCTCTTCTTCTCTTCTCTTTCTCTTCTTCTCTATCTCTTCTTCTCTTCTCTTTCTCTTCTTCTCTATCTCTTCTTCTCTTCTCTCTCTCTTTCTCTATTCTCTTTTTCTTCTCCTCTATCTCTTATTCCCTCCTCTTCTCTTCTCTATCTATATAAAAATGATTGTTTACCTGTATGTCTTTTCTAGAATCGTAAACTATGTATTTGATTATGCGAAGATGTCATTCTAATGAATTTCATATATTGTCGTTACAGTCCATGCTGATATGAATTGAAACAAATGAAGCGAACGATAGATGACATTTCGAGTCGAGAGTGACATAAGAATTTGTGTAGGTTGTGAAATTCATATCTAGCTTACATTAAACAGACAATATTGTGCGTATTTTTATATTTGGGAGAGTTTTTCGAATAATTTTGTGCATTTCATCTCGTAAGCTGAATTAATTTAGGTAAATACTTCAATCGGATTGAATATTTGTAGTTTCCGTGAGCTGATTATATTCATTTTCTACAGTGAATTTACGAAGATCATCGAATGTGTATGTGAAGGATTTGACTGCTGATTGACATTCCGAACGCATTTGCTGTGCGGATTTTTTCTTCTTATTAGCATCTTATACCATCTGCGACTTTGCGACGTTTTATAAATTCAAAAGCATCACGTCGTTCCTGTATAATTATGCCTCCAAAGCGACGAGCAATTGGCCGATCTACACCTCAAGCACGAAAGAGAAGAGTATTACAAGCCTCAGAATCAGACGAGCAACGAGAATTAAGGCTGGAAAATCTTCGAGTACACGCCACTGAGACCCGTTCGTCTGAATCGTCTGACCAACGAGAAGTAAGATTAGAAACTGATCGAATACGTACTAATCAGATCCGTTCTTCTGAGACAACTGAATTACGGGAAAGAAGGCTGCAAAATGTTCGAATAAGCACTGCTCGATCAAGACGAACACTGCACGCTGATTTGAATCTTAGTGCATTCCATTATGACAGTAATAATGATTACAATCTTCATCCAAATGTCGTCATTGGAAAAATGGATAAAATTTGCATGTATTGTAGTGCACTCAAATTTAAAAATGAAACGCGTGGAATGTGCTGCGCCAGTGGAAAAGTTAAGCTACCAGAATTACATTCACCACCCGAACCACTGTCAACGTTTCTATCTGGTGTTACACGTGTGTCGAAGCATTTCTTGGAAAACATCCGCAAGTACAATTCATGCTTCCAAATGACATCGTTCGGTGCTACGAACATCGTGCGCTAAATGTACATGCTGACATTCAGAGTCCAAGGGCAAATTTATTATCATGCCGGATCGCTTCTACCATTGCCGGACGCAGATCACAAGCTCCTTCAAATATATTTTACGGCAAACAGTGATGAACATATTGAACAACGATGTCATTATAATGCGGGCACTAGACGATAAATTGTAGGTGCGTTACAAGGCCTTTTCGATCAACACAATGAATTAGTTCGGTTGTTTAAAACCGCCATTCAACGAATGCCAGCCGATGACTATGCAGTTGTGATTCGAGCAGACAAAAGACCCGTTGGCCAACACGAGAGACAGTTCAATGCACCAACAATCGATGAAGTGGCGATCGTTATAGTTGGCGAAGAATTTGAATCGCGCGACATAATTCTTCATCGCAGAAGTGGTGACATTCAGCGAGTCTCCAAAACTCATCGCTCATACGACGGATTGCAGTATCCGATTCTGTTTTGGCGAGGAGATGATGGATATCATTTTAACATCAAAATGATAAATCCACAAACAGGTGAGGGAACGAATAAGAAAATCAGCGCCATGAATTATTATTCGTATCGACTGATGATTCGTCAAAACGCTGAGAACCACATTCTGAAATGTAGACAATTGTTCCATCAATATATCGTTGACATGTACGCGAAGATTGAAACCGAACGGCTATTATATATTCGATTGAATCAAACCGAGTTGCGTTCTGAACAGTACATCCATTTACGAGACGCAATCGTTAATGATGGTAACGTCAATCCAAACGAATTGGGAAGAATGGCCATATTACCGTCTACATTCACGGGGAGTCTACGGCACATGCATGAATACGCACAAGATGCGATGACATACGTTCGCGCATATGGTCGTCCAGATTTGTTGCAGTATGGAGCATCTTATCATTTCCAATCCATGAACGACATCCAACAGTAATACACTTGGCGGTGCATCTCGAGAATGGACAGCGCGTGTACTTTACAGCAGATAATGTACGTGCAAGAGCATTGGTTCCACCGGCAACAACTTTAACTGCGTTTTACTCATTGTGCCAAGATGATCTTTTTGCTAAAACTTTGCTTTATTCTGAAGTACCGAAATTCTACACGTGGAATGCATCGATTAAAAGGTTTTAACGTCGCAGTTTGGCAGTTGAAGGACATACCAATTTATATTCCAGTGATGCATTGGGTCGTCTGTACACTGTTCATCCGAACAATACAGAATGCTTCTATCTAAGATTGCTGCTGATCAATATACATGGACCAATATCCTTTCAAGATTTAAGAACAGTCAACGGTCAGCTGTGCGCTACTTATCGCCAAGCTTGCCAAGAACTAAATCTTCTTGAGAATGATGCACATTGGGACACTGCACTAGCTGATGCATCTAATACTGCTCGACCACAGCAAATACGCACGCTATTTGCCTTAATATTAACAACCTGCTTCCCATCTAATCCAAAAGATCTTTGGGAAAAATACAAGGACTACATGAGTGAAGATATTCTACATCGTTTGCGCGCTACGAATCAAAATCCGGACATTCAAATCACACCAAACGTGTATAATGAAGCATTGATTTTGATTGAAGACATATGTTTGACAATCGCTAACAAGGCACTGGGGCAACTGGGAATGCCTGCTTCAAACCGACCTGAAAACAACGTTTTTGATCGTGATTTGCAACGAGAAACACACTATGATTCTGACGAACTGGGGACATTCATTAGGACAAATCTTCCGCAGTTGATTCTAGAACAAAGCATTGCGTATGACAGAATTATGCGTGCTATCACAGAACAAAGCGGTGGACTGTTTTTCATAGATGCGCCCGGTGGTACAGGCAAGACTTTTCTTCTTTCACTAATTTTGGCAACCATACGATCACAAAATAATATTGCACTGGCTATTGCATCATCTGGAATTGCGGCAACTCTTTTGGATGGTGGCCGAACAACGCATTCAGCATGGAAACTGCTGTTGAATTTGCAAAACACTGAGGCACCAACATGCAACATCAGCAAACACTCTGGAATGGGAAAAGTACTCCAAACGTGTCAAATTATCATATGGGACAAAAATGTACAATGTCTCACAAGAAAGCATTGGAAGCGCTTGATCGTATACTGCGAGATTTCAGAGGAAACAGACGGATCTTCGGTGGCGCACTCATTTTATTGTCTGGTGATTTTCGACAAACACTGCCCATTATACCACGATCAACACCCGCTGATGAACTTCATGCATGTCTTAAATCATCAGTTCTATGGCGTCATTTACAGAAATTGACTTTGAAAACTAACATGCGTGTACAACTACAACGGGATGCATCAGTTGGAAATTTTGCAAAACAATTAATGGATATTGAAATGGGCGAATGGAAATTGATGAATCTACACAATGTATCACCCTGCCAGCAAACTTCTGTAAGATCACAGAAAGCATCGACGAATTGGTACAAAAGTTTTCCCAAACATTGCACAAATCTACAAAAACCATCAGTGGCTCAGTACGCGTGCTATATTAGCAGCCAAAAACATCGATGTCAATACCATCAACTTCACCATTCAGCATGGAATACCCAGTGAAATGACAACATATAAGTCCATCGATACTGTGGAGAATCAAGATGAGGTTGTCAACTATCCAACTGAATTCTTGAATTCGCTTGATTTGCCAGACATGCCACCGCATGTTCTTACATTGAAATTTGGCGTACCCATCATACTTCTTCGAAGCATAAATCCACCACGACTTTGCAACGGAACCAGACTCTCAGTCAAGAAAATGATGAACAATGCTATCGAGGCAACAATTTTGACTGGAAAATTCTAAGGTGAAGACGTCCTGTTGCCACGTATCCCAATGATCCCGACAGATATGCCATTCGAATTCAAACGTTTACAGTTCCCGGTACGACTCGCTTTCGCAATGACTATTAACAAAGCACAAGGACAATCGTTACAAGAATGTGGATTAAATTTGGAGAATCCATGCTTCTCACATGGACAGCTCTATGTGGCTTGCTCACGTATCGGAAAACCTTCTGATTTATTCGTCTACGCACCAGATGGAAAAAGAAGAAATATTGTGTATCCCACAGCACTTCAATAAACATCTAATTGAAACTGAACTTTGTAATCACACAATTTTTTCGAAACGGCTTTGAATGAATTGAATATTTGTGTACTGATTTTCCTTTAAAATTATTTTTCTTAAATTTATT
>BMAU01012506.1:0-33364 GCA_019973935.1 Trichonephila clavipes
AAAAAATGTTACAGGAATTTTACAAAACGGAGACCAGATTTAGATTTCTGCTAAAATTTCGAGTTAAATGGGTCACTTTGGTAAGTTTCTAGGGTAAAAAAAAAGTTATTGGCTTGGTCACCAATCGTCGATAAGTTGGCTCCAGCTTCAAAGCGTCGGGTTTTTTAAAGATGATCTTTCAATTTAAAAAAGGTTACCGGAATTTCACAAATCGGAGACCAGATTTAGATTTCTGCTAAAATTTCGGGTTAAATGGTTCACTTTGGTAAGTTTCTAGGGTGGAAAAAGAAAGTTATGGCTTGGTCACCGAATCGTCGATAAGTTGGCTGTCCAGCTTCAAAGCGTCGGTTTTTTAAAGATGATCTTTCAATTTAAAAAAAAAGTTACAGGAATTTCGCAAAACGGAGACCAGATTTGATTTCTGGTAAAATTTCGGGTTAAATGGGTCACTTTGGTAAGTTTCTAAGGCTAAAAAAAAAGTTATTGGCTTGGTCACCGAATCGTCGATAAAAAAAAGTTATAGGCTTGGTCACCGAATCGTCGATAAGTTGGCTGTCCAGCTTCAAAGCGTCGGTTTTTTTAAAGATGAACTTTCAATTTAAAAAAAAATTTTACAGGAATTTCGCAAAACGGAGACCAGATTTAGATTTCTGGTAAAATTTCGAGTTAAATGGGTCACTTTGGTAAGTTTCTAGTGTGGAAAAAAAAAGTTATTGGCTTGGTCACCCAATCGTCGATAAGTTGGCTCAGCTTCAAAGCGTCGGGTTTTTTAAAGATGATCTTTCAATTTAAAAAAAAAAAGTTACCGGAATTTGGCAAATCGGAGACCAGATTTAGATTTCTGCTAAAATTTCGGGTTAAATGGGTCACTTTGGTAAGTTTCTAAGGCTAAAAAAAAAAAGTGATTGGCTTGGTCACCGAATCGTCGGTAAAGTGGCTGTCCATTGTCAAAGCGTCCGTTTTTTAAAAATGATCTTTCAATTTAAAAAAAGTTATAGGAATTTCGCAAAACGGAGACCAGATTTAGATTTCTGGTAAAATTTCGAGTTAAATGGGTCACTTTGGTAAGTTTCTAGGGTGGAAAAAGAAAGTTATAGGCTTGGTCACCGAATCGTCGATAAGTTGGCTGTCCAGCTTTAAAGCGTCGGTTTTTTTAAAGATTTTCTTTCAATTTAAAAAAAAAAGTTACAGGAATTTCACAAAACGGAGACCAGATTTAGATTTCTGCTAAAATTTCGGGTTAAATGGGTCACTTTGGTAAGTTTCTAAGGCTAAAAAAAAAAAGTGATTGGCTCGGTCACCGAATCGTCGGTAAAGTGGCTGTCCAGCGTCAAAGCGTCGGTTTTTTTAAAAATGATCTTTCAATTTAAAAAAAAGTTACAGGAATTTTACAAAACGGAGACCAGATTTAGATTTCTGCTAAAATTTCGGATTAAATGGGTCACTTTGGTAAGTTTTTAAGGCTAAAAAAAAATGATTGGCTTGGTCACCGAATCGTCGGTAAAGTGGCTGTCCAGCGTCAAAGCGTCGGTTTTTTTAAAGAAGATCTTTCAATTTAAAAAAAAAAGTTACAGGAATTTCGCAAAACGGAGACCAGATTTAGATTTCTGGTAAAATTTCGAGTTAAATGGGTCACTTTGGTAAGTTTCTAGGGTGCAAAAAAAAAGTTATTGGCTTGGTCACCCAATCGTCGATAAGTTGGCTCAGCTTCAAAGCGTCGGGTTTTTTAAAGATGATCTTTCAATTTAAAAAAAAAAAGTTACCGGAATTTTACAAATCGGAGACCAGATTTAGATTTCTGGTGAAATTTCGGGTTAAATGGTTCACCTTGGTAAGTTTCTAGGGTGGAAAAAGAAAGTTATAGGCTTGATCATCGAATCGTCGATAAGTTGGCTGTCCAGCTTCAAAGCGTCGGTTTTTTTAAAGATGATCTTTCAATTTAAAAAAAAAAGTTACAGGAATTTCGCAGAACGGAGACCAGATTTAGATTTCTGCTAAAATTTCGGGTTAAATGGGTCACTTTGGTAAGTTTCTAAGGTTAAAAAAAAAAAGTTATTGGCTTGGTCACCGAATCGTCGGTAAAGTGGCTGTCCAGCGTCAAAGCGTCGGTTTTTTAAAGATGACTTTCAATTTAAAAAAATGTTACAGGAATTTCGCAAAACGGAGACCAGATTTAGATTTCTGGTAAAATTTCGAGTTAAATGGGTCACTTTGGTAAGTTTCTAGGGTGGAAAAAAAAAGTTATTGGCTTGGTCACCCAATCGTCGATAAGTTGGCTCCAGCTTCAAAGCGTCGGGTTTTTTAAAGATGATCTTTCAATTTAAAAAAAGTTACCGGAATTTCGCAAATCGGAGACCAGATTTAGATTTCTGCTAAAATTTCGGGTTAAATGGGTCACTTTGGTAAGTTTCTAGGGTGGAAAAAGAAAGTTATAGGCTTGGTCACCGAATCGTCGATAAGTTGGCTGTCCAGCTTCAAAGCGTCGGTTTTTTTAAAGATGATCTTTCAATTTAAAAAAAAAAGTTACAGGAATTTCGCAAAACGGAGACCAGATTTAGATTTCTGCTAAAATTTCGGGTTAAATGGGTCACTTTGGTAAGTTTCTAAGGGTAAAAAAAAAAAAGTTATTGGCTTGGTCACCGAATCGTCGGTAAAGTGGCTGTCCAGCGTCAAAGCGTCGGTTTTTTTAAAAATGATCTTTCAATTTAAAAAAAAGTTACAGGAATTTCGCAAAACGGAGACCAGATTTAGATTTCTGGTAAAATTTCGGGTTAAATGGGACACTTTGGAAAGATTCTAAGGCTAAAAAAAAAAAATTGGCTTGGTCACCGAATCGTCTTAAAGTGGCTGTCCAGCGTCAAAGCGTCGGTTTTTTAAAGATGATCTTTCAATTTAAAAAAAAATTACAGGAATTTTTCAAAACGGAGACCAGATTTAGATTTCTGGTAAAATTTCGAGTTAAATGGGTCACTTTGTTAAGTTTCTAGGGTGAAAAAAAAAGTTATTGGCTTGGTCACCGAATCGTCGATAAGTTGGCTGTCCAGCTTCAAAGCGTCGGTTTTTTTAAAGATGATCTTTCAATTTAAAAAAAAAAAGTTACAGGAATTTCGCAAACGGAGACCAGATTTAGATTTCTGGTAAAATTTCGGGTTAAATGGGTCACTTTGGTAAGTTTCTAAGGTAAAAAAAAAAAGTTATTGGCTTGGTCACCCAATCGTCGATAAGTTGGCTGTCCAGCTTCAAAGCGTCGGGTTTTTTTAAAGATGATCTTTCAATTTAAAAAAAAGTTACCGGAATTTCGCAAAACGGAGACCAGATTTAGATTTCTGCTAAAATTTCGGGTTAAATGGGTCACTTTGGTAAGTTTCTAAGGCTAAAAAAAAAAAAAGTTATTGGCTTGGTCACCGAATCGTCGTATAAGTGGCTGTCCATTGTCAAAGCGTCGGTTTTTTTAAAGATGATCTTTCAATTTAAAAAAAAAAAGTTACAGGAATTTCGCAAAACGGAGACCAGATTTAGATTTCTGGTAAAATTTCGGGTTAAATGGGTCACTTTGGTAAGTTTCTAGGTGGAAAAAAAAAAGTTATTGGCTTGGTCACCGAATCGTCGATAAGTTGGCTGTCCAGCTTCAAAGTGTCGGTTTTTTTAAAGATGATCTTTCAATTTAAAAAAAGTTACAGGAATTTCGCAAAACGGAGACCAGATTTAGATTTCTGGTAAAATTTCGGGTTAAATGGGTCACTTTGGTAAGTTTCTAAGGCTAAAAAAAAAGTTATTGGCTTGGTCACCGAATCGTCGCTAAAGTGGCTGTCCAGCGTCAAAGCGTCGGGTTTTTTAAAGATGATCTTTCAATTCCAGCTTCAAAGCGTCGGTTTTTTTAAAGAAAAAAAGTTACCGGAATTTTACAAAACGGAGACCAGATTTAGATTTCTGGTAAAATTTCGAGTTAAATGGGTCACTTTGGTAATTTTCTAGGGTGGAAAAAAAAAGTTATTGGCTTGGTCACCGAATCGTCGATAAGTTGGCTGTCCAGCTTCAAAGCGTCGGTTTTTTTAAAGATGATCTTTCAATTAAAAAAAAAAGTTACAGGAATTTCGCAAAACGGAGACCAGATTTAGATTTCTGGTAAAATTTCGAGTTAAATGGGTCACTTTGGTAAGTTTCTAAGGGTAAAAAAAAAAAAGTTATTGGCTTGGTCACCGAATCGTCGATAAGTTGGCTCCAGCTTCAAAGCGTCGGTTTTTTAAAGATGATCTTTCAATTTAAAAAAAAAGTTACCGGAATTTCGCAAAACGGAGACCAGATTTAGATTTCTGCTAAAATTTCGGGTTAAATGGGTCACTTTGGTAAGTTTCTAGGGTGGAAAAATAAAGTTATTGGCTTGGTCACCGAATCGTCGTATAAGTGGCTGTCCATTGTCAAAGCGTCGGTTTTTTAAAGATGATCTTTCAATTTAAAAAAAAAGTTATAGGAATTTCGCAAAACGGAGACCAGATTTAGATTTCTGGTAAAATTTCGAGTTAAATGGGTCACTTTGGTAAGTTTCTAGGGTTGAAAAAAAAGTTATTGGCTTGGTCACCGAATCGTCGATAAGTTGGCTGTCCAGCTTTCAAAGCGTCGGTTTTTTTAAAGATGATCTTTCAATTTAAAAAAAAAGTTACAGGAATTTTACAAAACGGAGACCAGATTTAGATTTCTGCTAAAATTTCGGGTTAAATGGGTCACTTTGGTAAGTTTCTAAGGTAAAAAAAAAAAAGTGATTGGCTTGGTCACCGAATCGTCGGTAAAGTGGCTGTCCAGCGTCAAAGCGTCGGTTTTTTTAAAGATGATCTTTCAATTTAAAAAAAAAAAAAGTTACAGGAATTTCGCAAAACGGAGACCAGATTTAGATTTCTGGTAAAATTTCGAGTTAAATGGGTCACTTTGGTAAGTTTCTAGGGTGTAAAAAAAAAAAAGTTATTGGCTTGGTCACCCAATCGTCGATAAGTTGGCTCAGCTTCAAAGCGTCGGGTTTTTAAAGATGATCTTTCAATTTAAAAAAAAAAGTTACCGGAATTTTACAAATCGGAGACCAGATTTAGATTTCTGGTGAAATTTCGGGTTAAATGGTTCACCTTGGTAAGTTTCTAGGGTGGAAAAAGAAAGTTATAGGCTTGATCATCGAATCGTCGATAAGTTGGCTGTCCAGCTTCAAAGCGTCGGTTTTTTAAAGATGATCTTTCAATTTAAAAAAAAAAAGTTACAGGAATTTCGCAGAACGGAGACCAGATTTAGATTTCTGCTAAAATTTCGGGTTAAATGGGTCACTTTGGTAAGTTTCTAAGGCTAAAAAAAAAAAGTTATTGGCTTGGTCACCGAATCGTCGGTAAAGTGGCTGTCCAGCGTCAAAGCGTCGGTTTTTTTAAAGATGATCTTTCAATTTAAAAAAAAAATGTTACAGGAATTTCGCAAAACGGAGACCAGATTTAGATTTCTGGTAAAATTTCGGAGTTAAATGGGTCACTTTGGTAAGTTTCTAGGGTGGCAAAAAAAAAAAAAGTTATTGGCTTGGTCACCCAATCGTCGATAAGTTGGCTGTCCAGCTTCAAAGCGTCGGTTTTTTAAAGATGATCTTTCAATTTAAAAAAAGTTACCGGAATTTCGCAAATCGGAGACCAGATTTAGATTTCTGCTAAAATTTCGGGTTAAATGGGTCACTTTGGTAAGTTTCTAGGGTGGAAAAAAAAAGTTATTGGCTTGGTCACCCAATCGTCGATAAGTTGGCTGTCCAGCTTCAAAGCGTCGGTTTTTTTAAAGATGATCTTTCAATTAAAAAAAAAAAAAAAGTTACAGGAATTTCGCAAAACGGAGACCAGATTTAGATTTCTGCTAAAATTTCGGGTTAAATGGGTCACTTTGGTAAGTTTCTAGGTTGGAAAAAAAAAAGTTATTGGCTTGGTCACCGAATCGTCGTAAAGTGGCTGTCCAGCTTCAAAGCGTCGGTTTTTTTTAAAGATGATCTTTCAATTTAAAAAAAAGTTACCGGAATTTCTTAAATCGGAGACCAGATTTAGATTTCTGGTAAAATTTCGAGTTAAATGAGTCACTTTGGTAAGTTTCTAGGGTGTAAAAAAAAGTTATTGGCTTGGTCACCGAATCGTCGATAAGTTGGCTGTCCAGCTTCAAAGCGTCGGTTTTTTTAAAGATGATCTTTCAATTTAAAAAAATTTTACAGGAATTTCGCAAAACGGAGACCAGATTTAGATTTCTGGTAAAATTTCGAGTTAAATGGGTCACTTTGGTAAGTTTCTAGTGTGAAAAAAAAAAAAAAGTTATTGGCTTGGTCACCCAATCGTCGATAAGTTGGCTCAGCTTCAAAGCGTCGGGTTTTTTAAAGATGATCTTTCAATTTAAAAAAAAGTTACCGGAATTTCGCAAATCGGAGACCAGATTTAGATTTCTGCTAAAATTTCGGGTTAAATGGGTCACTTTGGTAAGTTTCTAAGGCTAAAAAAAAAAAGTGATTGGCTTGGTCACCGAATCGTCGGTAAAGTGGCTGTCCATTGTCAAAGCGTCCGTTTTTTTAAAAATGATCTTTCAATTTAAAAAAAAAAAGTTATAGGAATTTCGCAAAACGGAGACCAGATTTAGATTTCTGGTAAAATTTCGAGTTAAATGGGTCACTTTGGTAAGTTTCTAGGGTGGAAAAAGAAAGTTATAGGCTTGGTCACCGAATAGTCGATAAGTTGGCTGTCCAGCTTTAAAGCGTCGGTTTTTTTAAAGATTTTCTTTCAATTTAAAAAAAAAAAGTTACAGGAATTTCACAAAACGGAGACCAGATTTAGATTTCTGCTAAAATTTCGGGTTAAATGGGTCACTTTGGTAAGTTTCTAAGGCTAAAAAAAAAAAAAGTGATTGGCTTGGTCACCGAATCGTCGGTAAAGTGGCTGTCCAGCGTCAAAGCGTCGGTTTTTTTAAAAATGATCTTTCAATTTAAAAAAAAGTTAGAGGAATTTTACAAAACGGAGACCAGATTTAGATTTCTGCTAAAATTTCGGATTAAATGGGTCACTTTGGTAAGTTTTTAAGGCTAAAAAAAAGTGATTGGCTTGGTCACCGAATCGTCGGTAAAGTGGCTGTCCAGCGTCAAAGCGTCGGTTTTTTAAAGAAGATCTTTCAATTTAAAAAAAAAATTACAGGAATTTCGCAAAACGGAGACCAGATTTAGATTTCTGGTAAAATTTCGAGTTAAATGGGTCACTTTGGTAAGTTTCTAGGGTGCAAAAAAAAAAGTTATTGGCTTGGTCACCCAATCGTCGATAAGTTGGCTCAGCGTCAAAGCGTCGGGTTTTTTAAAGATGATCTTTCAATTTAAAAAAAAAGTTACCGGAATTTTACAAATCGGAGACCAGATTTAGATTTCTGGTGAAATTTCGGGTTAAATGGTTCACCTTGGTAAGTTTCTAGGGTGGAAAAAAAAAGAAAGTTATAGGCTTGATCATCGAATCGTCGATAAGTTGGCTGTCCAGCTTCAAAGCGTCGGTTTTTTAAAGATGATCTTTCAATTTAAAAAAAAAAAAAAGTTACAGGAATTTCGCAGAACGGAGACCAGATTTAGATTTCTGCTAAAATTTCGGGTTAAATGGGTCACTTTGGTAAGTTTCTAAGGCTAAAAAAAAAAAGTTATTGGCTTGGTCACCGAATCGTCGGTAAAGTGGCTGTCCAGCGTCAAAGCGTCGTTTTTTTAAAGATGATCTTTCAATTTAAAAAAATGTTACAGGAATTTCGCAAAACGGAGACCAGATTTAGATTTCTGGTAAAATTTCGAGTTAAATGGGTCACTTTGGTAAGTTTCTAGGGTGGAAAAAAAAAGTTATTGGCTTGGTCACCCAATCGTCGATAAGTTGGCTCCAGCTTCAAAGCGTCGGGTTTTTTAAAGATGATCTTTCAATTTAAAAAAAAAGTTACCGGAATTTCGCAAATCGGAGACCAGATTTAGATTTCTGCTAAAATTTCGGGTTAAATGGGTCACTTTGGTAAGTTTCTAAGGTGGAAAAAAAAAGTTATGGCTTGGTCACCGAATCGTCGATAAGTTGGCTGTCCAGCTTCAAAGCGTCGGTTTTTTTAAAAATGATCTTTCAATTTAAAAAAAAATTATAGGAATTTCGCAAAACGGAGACCAGATTTAGATTTCTGCTAAAATTTCGGGTTAAATGGGTCACTTTGGTAAGTTTCTAAGGCTAAAAAAAAAAGTTATTGGCTTGGTCACCGAATCGTCGGTAAAGTGGCTGTCCAGCGTCAAAGCGTCGGTTTTTTTAAAAATGATCTTTCAATTTAAAAAAAAAGTTACAGGAATTTCGCAAAACGGAGACCAGATTTAGATTTCTGGTAAAATTTCGGTTAAATGGGTCACTTTGGTAAGTTTCTAAGGCTAAAAAAAAAGTTATTGGCTTGGTCACCGAATCGTCGATAAGTTGGCTGTCCAGCTTCAAAGCGTTGGTTTTTTAAAGATGATCTTTCAATTTAAAAAAAAAAAAAAGTTACCGGAATTTTACAAAACGGAGACCAGATTTAGATTTCTGGTAAAATTTCGGGTTAAATGGGTCACTTTGGTAAGTTTCTAGGGTGGAAAAAAAAAGTTATAGGCTTGGTCACCGAATCGTCGATAATTTGGCTGTCCAGCTTCAAAGCGTCGGTTTTTTTAAAGATGATCTTTCAATTTAAAAAAAAAAGTTACAGGAATTTCGCAAAACGGAGACCAGATTTAGATTTCTGCTAAAATTTCGGGTTAAATGGGTCACTTTGGTAAGTTTCTAAGGGTGAAAAAAAGTTATTGGCTTGGTCACCGAATCGTCGATAAGTTGGCTGTCCAGCTTCAAAGCGTCGGTTTTTTAAAGATGATCTTTCAATTTAAA
The DNA here is from genome assembly GCA_019973935.1 of Trichonephila clavipes. NCBI lineage: Eukaryota > Metazoa > Arthropoda > Arachnida > Araneae > Nephilidae > Trichonephila > Trichonephila clavipes. The sequence goes on from BMAU01012506.1 coordinate 8,895, forward strand.
AAAAAGTTACAGGAATTTCGCAAAACAGGGACCAGATTTAGATTTCTGGTAAAATTTCGAGATAAATGGGTCACTTTGGTAAGTTTCTAAGGTAAAAAAAAAGTTATTGGCTTGGTCACCGAATCGTCGATAAGTTGGCTGTCCAGCTTCAAAGCGTCGGTTTTTTTAAAGATGATCTTTCAATTTAAAAAAAAAAAAGTTACAGGAATTTCGCAAAACGGAGACCAGATTTAGATTTCTGGTAAAATTTCGAGTTAAATGGGTCACTTTGGTAAGTTTCTAGGGTGGAAAAAAAAAAGTTATTGGCTTGGTCACCGAATCGTCGATAAGTTGGCTGTCCAGCTTCAAAGCGTCGGTTTTTTTAAAGATGATCTTTCAATTTAAAAAAAAAAGTTACAGGAATTTCGCAAAACCGCGACCAGATTTAGATTTCTGCTAAAATTTCGGGTTAAATGGGTCACTTTGGTAAGTTTCTAAGGCTAAAAAAAAAAAAAAAGTTATTGGCTTGGTCACCGAATCGTCGGTAAAGTGGCTGTCCAGCGTCAAAGCGTCGGTTTTTTTAAAAATGATCTTTCAATTTAAAAAAAAGTTACAGGAATTTCGCAAAACGGAGACCAGATTTAGATTTCTGGTAAAATTTCGAGTTAAATGGGTCACTTTGGTAAGTTTCTAGGGTGGAAAAAAAAAGTTATTGGCTTGGTCACCGAATCGTCGATAAGTTGGCTGTCCAGCTTCAAAGCGTCGGTTTTTTTAAAGATGATCTTTCAATTTAAAAAAAAAAAAAAGTTACCGGAATTTCACAAAACGGAGACCAGATTTAGATTTCTGGTAAAATTTCGGGTTAAATGGGTCACTTTGGTAAGTTTCTAGGGTAAAAAAAAAAAGTTATTGGCTTGGTCACCGAATCGTCGATAAGTTGGCTGTCCAGCTTCAAAGCGTCGGTTTTTTTAAAGATGATCTTTCAATTTAAAAAAAAAAAAGTTACAGGAATTTCGCAAAACGGAGACCAGATTTAGATTTCTGGTAAAATTTCGAGTTAAATGGGTCACTTTGGTAAGTTTCTAGGGTAAAAAAAAAAAGTTATTGGCTTGGTCACCGAATCGTCGATAAGTTGGCTGTCCAGCTTCAAAGCGTCGGTTTTTTAAAGATGATCTTTCAATTTAAAAAAAAAAGTTACAGGAATTTCGCAAAACGGAGACCAGATTTAGATTTCTGGTAAAATTTCGAGTTAAATGGGTCACTTTGGTAAGTTTCTAGGGTGGAAAAAAAAAGTTATTGGCTTGGTCACCGAATCGTCGATAAGTTGGCTGTCCAGCTTCAAAGCGTCGGTTTTTTTAAAGATGATCTTTCAATTTAAAAAAAAAAAGTTACAGGAATTTCGCAAAACGGAGACCAGATTTAGATTTCTGGTAAAATTTCGAGTTAGGTCACTTTGGTAAGTTTCTAGTGTGGAAAAAAAAAGTTATTGGCTTGGTCACCCAATCGTCGATAAGTTGGCTCAGCTTCAAAGCGTCGGGTTTTTTAAAGATGATCTTTCAATTTAAAAAAAAAAAAGTTACCGGAATTTCGCAAATCGGAGACCAGATTTAGATTTCTGCTAAAATTTCGGGTTAAATGGGTCACTTTGGTAAGTTTCTAAGGCTAAAAAAAAAAAAAAGTGATTGGCTTGGTCACCGAATCGTCGGTAAAGTGGCTGTCCATTGTCAAAGCGTCCGTTTTTTTAAAAATGATCTTTCAATTTAAAAAAAAAAAAGTTATAGGAATTTCGCAAAACGGAGACCAAATTTAGATTTCTGGTAAAATTTCGAGTTAAATGGGTCACTTTGGTAAGTTTCTAGGGTGGAAAAAGAAAGTTATAGGCTTGGTCACCGAATCGTCGATAAGTTGGCTGTCCAGCTTTAAAGCGTCGGTTTTTTTAAAGATTTTCTTTCAATTCGCAAAACGGAGACCAGAAAAAAAAAAAGTTACAGGAATTTCACAAAACGGAGACCAGATTTAGATTTCTGCTAAAATTTCGGGTTAAATGGGTCACTTTGGTAAGTTTCTAAGGCTAAAAAAAAAAATAAAGTGATTGGCTTGGTCACCGAATCGTCGGTAAAGTGGCTGTCCAGCGTCAAAGCGTCGGTTTTTTTAAAAATGATGTTTCAATTTAAAAAAAAGTTACAGGAATTTTACAAAACGGAGACCAGATTTAGATTTCTGCTAAAATTTCGGATTAAATGGGTCACTTTGGTAAGTTTTAAGGCTAAAAAAAAAAGTGATTGGCTTGGTCACCGAATCGTCGGTAAAGTGGCTGTCCAGCGTCAAAGCGTCGGTTTTTTTAAAGAAGATCTTTCAATTAAAAAAAAAAAAAAAGTTACAGGAATTTCGCAAAACGGAGACCAGATTTAGATTTCTGGTAAAATTTCGAGTTAAATGGGTCACTTTGGTAAGTTTCTAGGGTGCAAAAAAAAAAAGTTATTGGCTTGGTCACCCAATCGTCGATAAGTTGGCTCAGCTTCAAAGCGTCGGGTTTTTTAAAGATGAACTTTCAATTTAAAAAAAAAAAGTTACCGGAATTTTACAAATCGGAGACCAGATTTAGATTTCTGGTGAAATTTCGGGTTAAATGGTTCACCTTGGTAAGTTTCTAGGGTGGAAAAAGAAAGTTATAGGCTTGATCATCGAATCGTCGATAAGTTGGCTGTCCAGCTTCAAAGCGTCGTTTTTTTAAAGATGATCTTTCAATTTAAAAAAAAAAAAGTTACAGGAATTTCGCAGAACGGAGACCAGATTTAGATTTCTGCTAAAATTTCGGGTTAAATGGGTCACTTTGGTAAGTTTCTAAGGCTAAAAAAAAAGTTATTGGCTTGGTCACCGAATCGTCGGTAAAGTGGCTGTCCAGCGTCAAAGCGTCGGTTTTTTTAAAAGATGATCTTTCAATTTAAAAAAATGTTACAGGATTTCGCAAAACGGAGACCAGGTTTAGATTTCTGGTAAAATTTCGGGTTAAATGGGTCACTTTGGTAAGTTTCTAGGGTGGAAAAAAAAAGTTATTGGCTTGGTCACCGAATCGTCGATAAGTTGGCTGTCCAGCTTCAAAGCGTCGGTTTTTTTAAAGATGATCTTTCAATTTAAAAAAAAAAAAAGTTACAGGAATTTCGCAAAACGGAGACCAGATTTAGATTTCTGCTAAAATTTCGGGTTAAATGGGTCACTTTGGTAAGTTTCTAAGGGTGGAAAAAAAAAGTTATTGGCTTGGTCACCGAATCGTCGGTAAATGGCTGTCGTCGATAAGTTGGCTGTCCGTCAAAGCGTCGGTTTTTTTAAAGATGATCTTTCAATTTAAAAAAAAGTTACAGGAATTTCGCAAAACGGAGACCAGATTTAGATTTCTGGTAAAATTTCGAGTTAAATGGGTCAGTTTGGTAAGTTTCTAGTGTGGAAAAAAAAAGTTATTTGCTTGGTCACCCAATCGTCGATAAGTTGGCTCAGCTTCAAAGCGTCGGGTTTTTTAAAGATGATCTTTCAATTTAAAAAAAAAAGTTACCGGAATTTCGCAAATCGGAGACCAGATTTAGATTTCTGCTAAAATTTCGGGTTAAATGGGTCACTTTGGTAAGTTTCTAAGGCTAAAAAAAAAAGTGATTGGCTTGGTCACCGAATCGTCGGTAAAGTGGCTGTCCATTGTCAAAGCGTCCGTTTTTTAAAAATGATCTTTCAATTAAAAAAAAGTTATAGGAATTTCGCAAAACGGAGACCAGATTTAGATTTCTGGTAAAATTTCGAGTTAAATGGGTCACTTTGGTAAGTTTCTAGGGTGGAAAAAGAAAGTTATAGGCTTGGTCACCGAATCGTCGATAAGTTGGCTGTCCAGCTTCAAAGCGTCGGTTTTTTTAAAGATTTTCTTTCAATTTAAAAAAAAAAAAGTTACAGGAATTTCACAAAACGGAGACCAGATTTAGATTTCTGCTAAAATTTCGGGTTAAATGGGTCACTTTGGTAAGTTTCTAAGGCTAAAAAAAAAGTGATTGGCTTGGTCACCGAATCGTCGGTAAAGTGGCTGTCCAGCGTCAAAGCGTCGGTTTTTTTAAAAATGATCTTTCAATTTAAAAAAAAATTAAAGGAATTTCACAAAACGGAGACCAGATTTAGATTTCTGCTAAAATTTCGGATTAAATGGGTCACTTTGGTAAGTTTTTAAGGCTAAAAAAAAGTGATTGGCTTGGTCACCGAATCGTCGGTAAATTGGCTGTCCAGCGTCAAAGCGTCGGTTTTTTTAAAGAAGATCTTTCAATTTAAAAAAAAGTTACAGGAATTTCGCAAAACGGAGACCAGATTTAGATTTCTGGTAAAATTTCGGGTTAAATGGGTCACTTTGGTAAGTTTCTAGGGTGCAAAAAAAAAAGTTATTGGCTTGGTCACCCAATCGTCGATAAGTTGGCTCAGCTTCAAAGCGTCGGGTTTTTTAAAGATGATCTTTCAATTTAAAAAAAAAAGTTACCGGAATTTTACAAATCGGAGACCAGATTTAGATTTCTGGTGAAATTTCGGGTTAAATGGTTCACCTTGGTAAGTTTCTAGGGTGGAAAAAGAAAGTTATAGGCTTGATCATCGAATCGTCGATAAGTTGGCTGTCCAGCTTCAAAGCGTCGGTTTTTTTAAAGATGATCTTTCAATTTAAAAAAAAAAAGTTACAGGAATTTCGCAGAACGGAGACCAGATTTAGATTTCTGCTAAAATTTCGGGTTAAATGGGTCACTTTGGTAAGTTTCTAAGGCTAAAAAAAAAGTTATTGGCTTGGTCACCGAATCGTCGGTAAAGTGGCTGTCCAGCGTCAAAGCGTCGGTTTTTTTAAAGATGAACTTTCAATTTTAAAAAAATGTTACAGGAATTTCGCAAAACGGAGACCAGATTTAGATTTCTGGTAAAATTTCGAGTTAAATGGGTCACTTTGGTAAGTTTCTAGGGTGGAAAAAAAAAGTTATTGGCTTGGTCACCCAATCGTCGATAAGTTGGCTGAGCTTCAAAGCGTCGGGTTTTTTAAAGATGATCTTTCAATTTAAAAAACAGTTATAGGAATTTCGCAAAACGGAGACCAGATTTAGATTTCTGCTAAAATTTCGGGTTAAATGGGTCACTTTGGTAAGTTTCTAGGGTGGAAAAAGAAAGTTATAGGCTTGGTCACCGAATCGTCGATAAGTTGGCTGTCCAGCTTCAAAGCGTCGGTTTTTTTAAAGAAGATCTTTCAATTTAAAAAAAAAAAAGTTACCGGAATTTCTTAAATCGGAGACCAGATTTAGATTTCTGCTAAAATTTCGGGTTAAATGGGTCACTTTGGTAAGTTTCTAATTCTAAAAAAAAAAAAAAAGTTAATGGCTTGGTCACCGAATCGTCGGTAAAGTGGCTGTCCAGCGTCAAAGCGTCGGTTTTTTTAAAAATGATCTTTCAATTTAAAAAGTTACAGAAATTTCGCAGAACGGAGACCAGATTTAGATTTCTGCTAAAATTTCGGGTTAAATGGGTCACTTTGGTAAGTTTCTTAAGGTTAAAAAAAAAGTGATTGGCTTGGTCACCGAATCGTCGGTAAAGTGGCTGTCCAGCGTCAAAGCGTCGGTTTTTTTAAAGATGATCTTTCAATTTAAAAAAAAAGTTACCGGAATTTCTTAAATCGGAGACCAGATTTAGATTTCTGGTAAAATTTCGAGTTAAATGGGTCACTTTGGTAAGTTTCTAGGGTGGAAAAAGAAAGTTATAGGCTTGGTCACCGAATCGTCGATAAGTTGGCTGTCCAGCTTCAAAGCGTCGGTTTTTTAAAGATGATCTTTCAATTTAAAAAAAAAAGTTACAGGAATTTCGCAAAACGGAGACCAGATTTAGATTTCTGGTAAAATTTCGAGTTAAATGGGTCACTTTGGTAAGTTTCTAGGGTGGAAAAAAAAAAGTTATTGGCTTGGTCACCCAATCGTCGATAAGTTGGCTCAGCTTCAAAGCGTCGGGTTTTTTAAAGATGATCTTTCAATTTAAAAAAAGTTACCGGAATTTCGCAAATCGGAGACCAGATTTAGATTTCTGCTAAAATTTCGGGTTAAATGGGTCACTTTGGTAAGTTTCTAAGGCTAAAAAAAAAAAAGTGATTGGCTTGGTCACCGAATCGTCGGTAAAGTGGCTGTCCAGCGTCAAAGCGTCGGTTTTTTTAAAAATGATCTTTCAATTTAAAAAAAAAGTTACAGGAATTTCGCAAAACGGAGACCAGATTTAGATTTCTGGTAAAATTTCGAGTTAAATGGGTCACTTTGGTAAGTTTCTAGGGTGGAAAAAAAAGTTATTGGCTTGGTCACCCAATCGTCGATAAGTTGGCTGTCCAGCTTCAAAGCGTCGGTTTTTTTAAAGATGATCTTTCAATTTAAAAAAAAAAGTTACCGGAATTTCACAAAATCGGAGACCAGATTTAGATTTCTGCTAAAATTTCGGGTTAAATGGGTCACTTTGGTAAGTTTCTAAGGGTGGAAAAAAAAAGTTATTGGCTTGGTCACCGAATCGTCGATAAGTGGCTGTCCAGCTTCAAAGCGTCGGTTTTTTAAAGATGATCTTTCAATTTAAAAAAAAAAGTTACAGGAATTTCGCAAAACGGAGACCAGATTTAGATTTCTGGTAAAATTTCGGGTTAAATGGGTCACTTTGGTAAGTTTCTAAGGTGGAAAAAAAAGTTATTGGCTTGGTCACCGAATCGTCGGTAAAGTGGCTGTCCAGCGTCAAAGCGTCGGTTTTTTTAAAGATGATCTTTCAATTTAAAAAAAAAAGTTACAGGAATTTCGCAAAAACGGAGACCAGATTTAGATTTCTGGTAAAATTTCGGTTAAATGGGTCACTTTGGTAAGTTTCTAGGGTGGCTAAAAAAAAGTTATTGGCTTGGTCACCGAATCGTCGATAAGTTGGCTGTCCAGCTTCAAAGCGTCGGGTTTTTTTAAAGATGATCTTTCAATTTAAAAAAAAAAAAAAGTTACCGGAATTTCGCAAATCGGAGACCAGATTTAGATTTCTGGTAAAATTTCGGGTTAAATGGGTCACTTTGGTAAGTTTCTAGGGTGGAAAAAAAAAGTTATAGGCTTGGTCACCGAATCGTCGATAAGTTGGCTGTCCAGCTTCAAAGCGTCGGTTTTTTTAAAGATGATCTTTCAATTTAAAAAAAAGTTACAGGAATTTCGCAAAACGGAGACCAGATTTAGATTTCTGGTAAAATTTCGAGTTAAATGGGTCACTTTGGTAAGTTTCTAGGTGGAAAAAAAAAGTTATTGGCTTGGTCACCCAATCGTCGATAAGTTGGCTCCAGCTTCAAAGCGTCGGGTTTTTTAAAGATGATCTTTCAATTTAAAAAAAAAAAAGTTACCGGAATTTCGCAAATCGGAGACCAGATTTAGATTTCTGCTAAAATTTCGGGTTAAATGGGTCACTTTGGTAAGTTTCTAAGGTGAAAAAAAAAAGTTATTGGCTTGGTCACCGAATCGTCGATAAAGTTGGCTGTCCAGCTTCAAAGCGTCGGTTTTTTTAAAGATGATCTTTCAATTAAAAAAAAAGTTACAGGAATTTCGCAAAACGGAGACCAGATTTAGATTTCTGGTAAAATTTCGAGTTAAATGGGTCACTTTGGTAAGTTTCTAGGGTGGAAAAAAAAAAAGTTATTGGCTTGGTCACCGAATCGTCGATAAGTTGGCTGTCCAGCTTCAAAGCGTCGGTTTTTTTAAAGATGATCTTTCAATTTAAAAAAAAAAGTTACAGGAATTTCGCAAAACGGAGACCAGATTTAGATTTCTGCTAAAATTTCGGGTTAAATGGGTCACTTTGGTAAGTTTCTAAGGCTGGAAAAAAAAAGTGATTGGCTTGGTCACCGAATCGTCGGTAAAGTGGCTGTCCAGCGTCAAAGCGTCGGTTTTTTAAAGATGATCTTTCAATTTAAAAAAAAAAGTTACCGGAATTTCGCAAAACGGAGACCAGATTTAGATTTCTGGTAAAATTTCGGGTTAAATGGGTCACTTTGGTAAGTTTCTAAGGGTGGAAAAAAAAAGTTATTGGCTTGGTCACCGAATCGTCGATAAGTTGGCTGTCCAGCTTCAAAGCGTCGGTTTTTTTAAAGATGATCTTTCAATTTAAAAAAAAGTTACAGGAATTTCGCAAAACGGAGACCAGATTTAGATTTCTGGTAAAATTTCGGGTTAAATGGGTCACTTTGGTAAGTTTCTAGGGTGGAAAAAAAAAGTTATTGGCTTGGTCACCGAATCGTCGATAAGTTGGCTGTCCAGCTTCAAAGCGTCGGTTTTTTAAAGATGATCTTTCAATTTAAAAAAAAGTTACAGGAATTTCGCAAAACGGAGACCAGATTTAGATTTCTGCTAAAATTTCGGGTTAAATGGGTCACTTTGGTAAGTTTCTAAGGTGGAAAAAAAAAAAAGTTATTGGCTTGGTCACCGAATCGTCGGTAAAGTGGCTGTCCAGCGTCAAAGCGTCGGTTTTTTTAAAGATGATCTTTCAATTTAAAAAAAGTTACAGGAATTTCGCAAAACGGAGACCAGATTTAGATTTCTGGTAAAATTTCGAGTTAAATGGGTCACTTTGGTAAGTTTCTAGGGTGGAAAAAAAAGTTATTGGCTTGGTCATCGAATCGTCGATAAGTTGGCTGTCCAGCTTCAAAGCGTCGGTTTTTTTAAAGATGATCTTTCAATTCAAAAAAAAAAGTTATGGGAATTTTGCAAATCGGAGACCAGATTTAGATTTCTGGTAAAATTTCGGGTTAAATGGGTCACTTTGGTAAGTTTCTAGGGTAAAAAAAAAAAAGTTATGGCTTGGTCACCGAATCGTCGATAAGTTGGCTGTCCAGCTTCAAAGCGTCGGTTTTTTTAAAGATGATCTTTCAATTTAAAAAAAAAAAAAGTTACCGGAATTTCGCAAAACGGAGACCAGATTTAGATTTCTGCTAAAATTTCGGGTTAAATGGGTCACTTTGGTAAGTTTCTAAGGTGGAAAAAAAAAGTTATTGGCTTGGTCACCGAATCGTCGATAAGTTGGCTGTCCAGCGTCAAAGCGTCGTTTTTTTAAAGATGATCTTTCAATTTAAAAAAAAAAGTTACCGGAATTTCGCAAAACGGAGACCAGATTTAGATTTCTGGTAAAATTTCGAGTTAAATGGGTCACTTTGGTAAGTTTCTAGGGTGGCTAAAAAAAAGTTATTGGCTTGGTCACCGAATCGTCGATAAGTTGGCTGTCCAGCTTCAAAGCGTCGGTTTTTTTAAAGATGATCTTTCAATTTAAAAAAAAAAAAAAGTTACAGGAATTTCGCAAAACGGAGACCAGATTTAGATTTCTGTAAAATTTCGGGTTAAATGGGTCACTTTGGTAAGTTTCTAGGTAAAAAAAAAAAAAAGTTATTGGCTTGGTCACCGAATCGTCGAAAGTTGGCTGTCCAGCTTCAAAGCGTCGGTTTTTTTAAAGATGATCTTTCAATTTAAAAAAAAAAGTTACAGGAATTTACAAAACGGAGACCAGATTTAGATTTCTGCTAAAATTTCGGGTTAAATGGGTCACTTTGGTAAGTTTCTAAGGCTAAAAAAAAAAAAGTTATTGGCTTGGTCACCGAATCGTCGGTAAAGTGGCTGTCCAGCGTCAAAGCGTCGGTTTTTTTAAAGATGATCTTTCAATTTAAAAAAAAAGTTACAGGAATTTCGCAAAACGGAGACAAGATTTAGATTTCTGGTAAAATTTCGAGTTAAATGGGTCACTTTGGTAAGTTTCTAGGGTGCAAAAAAAAAAAAAAGTTATTGGCTTGGTCACCCAATCGTCGATAAGTTGGCTCAGCTTCAAAGCGTCGGGTTTTTTAAAGATGATCTTTCAATTTAAAAAAAGTTACCGGAATTTACAAATCGGAGACCAGATTTAGATTTCTGGTAAAATTTCGGGTTAAATGGGTCACTTTGGTAAGTTTCTAGGTGGAAAAAAAAAAAGTTATTGGCTTGGTCACCGAATCGTCGATAAGTTGGCTGTCCAGCTTCAAAGCGTCGTTTTTTTAAAGATGATCTTTCAATTTAAAAAAAAGTTACAGGAATTTCGCAAAACGGAGACCAGATTTAGATTTCTGCTAAAATTTCGGGTTAAATGGGTCACTTTGGTAAGTTTCTAAGGCTAAAAAAAAAAAAAGTTATTGGCTTGGTCACCGAATCGTCGGTAAAGTGGCTGTCCAGCTACAAAGTGTCGGTTTTTTTAAAGATGATCTTTCAATTTAAAAAAATGTTACAGGAATTTCGCAAAACGGAGACCAGATTTAGATTTCTGGTAAAATTTCGAGTTAAATGGGTCACTTTGGTAAGTTTCTAAGGGTGGAAAAAAAAAAAAAGTTATTGGCTTGGTCACCGAATCGTCGGTAAGTGGCTGTCCAGCGTCAAAGCGTCGGTTTTTTTAAAGATGATCTTTCAATTTAAAAAAAGTTACCGGAATTTCACAAATCGGAGACCAGATTTAGATTTCTGGTAAAATTTCGGGTTAAATGGGTCACTTTGGTAAGTTTCTAGGGTGGAAAAAAAAAGTTATAGGCTTGGTCACCGAATCGTCGATAAGTTGGCTGTCCAGCTTCAAAGCGTCGGTTTTTTTAAAGATGATCTTTCAATTTAAAAAAAAAAAGTTACAGGAATTTCGCAAAACGGAGACCAGATTTAGATTTCTGGTAAAATTTCGGGTTAAATGGGTCACTTTGGTAAGTTTCTAGGGTGAAAAAAAAAGTTATTGGCTTGGTCACCGAATCGTCGATAAGTTGGCTGTCCAGCTTCAAAGCGTCGGTTTTTTTAAAGATGATCTTTCAATTTAAAAAAAAAGTTACAGGAATTTCGCAAAACGGAGACCAGATTTAGATTTCTGCTAAAATTTCGGGTTAAATGGGTCACTTTGGTAAGTTTCTAAGGCTAAAAAAAGTGATTGGCTTGGTCACCGAATCGTCGGTAAAGTGGCTGTCCAGCGTCAAAGCGTCGGTTTTTTAAAGATGATCTTTCAATTTAAAAAAAAAAAAAAAGTTACCGGAATTTCACAAAACGGAGACCAGATTTAGATTTCTGGTAAAATTTCGAGTTAAATGGGTCACTTTGGTAAGTTTCTAGGGTGAAAAAAAAAGTTATTGGCTTGGTCACCGAATCGTCGATAAGTTGGCTGTCCAGCTTCAAAGTGTCGGTTTTTTTAAAGATGATCTTTCAATTTAAAAAAAAAAAAAGTTACCGGAATTTCGCAAATCTGAGACCAGATTTAGATTTCTGGTAAAATTTCGAGTTAAATGGGTCACTTTGGTAAGTTTCTAGGTTGAAAAAAAAGTTATTGGCTTGGTCACCGAATCGTCGATAAGTTGGCTGTCCAGCTTCAAAGCGTCGGTTTTTTAAAGATGATCTTTCAAAAAAAAAAAAAGTTACAGGAATTTCACAAAACGGAGACCAGATTTAGATTTCTGGTAAAATTTCGAGTTAATTGGTTTACTTTGGTAAGTTTCTAGGTTGAAAAAAAAAGTTATTGGCTCATTCACTGAATTGTCGATAAGTTGGCTGTCCAGCTTCTAAGTGTCGGTTTTTTTAAAGATGATCTTTCAATTTAAAAAAGTTAGAGGAATTTCGCAAAACGGAGACCAGATTTAGATTTCTGGTAAAATTTCGGGTTAAATGGGTCACTTTGGTAAGTTTCTAAGGCTGGAAAAAAAAAGTTATTGGCTTGGTCACCGAATCGTCGATAAGTTGGCTGTCCAGCTTCAAAGTGTCGGTTTTATTAAAGATGATCTTTCAATTTAAAAAAAAGTTACAGGAATTTCGCAAAACGGAGACCAGATTTAGATTTCTGGTAAAATTTCGAGTTAAATGGGTCACTTTGGTAAGTTTCTAGGGTGGAAAAAAAAGTTATTGGCTTGGTCACCCAATCGTCGATAAGTTGGCTCAGCTTCAAAGCGTCGGTTTTTTAAAGATGATCTTTCAATTTAAAAAAAAAAAGTTACAGGAATTTCGCAAACGGAGACCAGATTTAGATTTCTGCTAAAATTTCGGGTTAAATGGGTCACTTTGGTAAGTTTCTAAGGCTAAAAAAAAAAGTTATTGGCTTGGTCACCGAATCGTCGGTAAAGTGGCTGTCCAGCGTCAAAGCGTCGGTTTTTTTAAAGATGAACTTTCAATTTTAAAAAAAAAAATGTTACAGGAATTTCGCAAAACGGAGACCAGATTTAGATTTCTGGTAAAATTTCGAGTTAAATGGGTCACTTTGGTAAGTTTCTAGGGTAAAAAAAAAAAAAAGTTATTGGCTTGGTCACCCAATCGTCGATAAGTTGGCTGAGCTTCAAAGCGTCGGGTTTTTTAAAGATGATCTTTCAATTTAAAAAAAGTTACCGGAATTTCGCAAATCGGAGACCAGATTTAGATTTCTGCTAAAATTTCGGGTTAAATGGGTCACTTTGGTAAGTTTCTAGGGTGGAAAAGAAAGTTATAGGCTTGGTCACCGAATCGTCGATAAGTTGGCTGTCCAGCTTCAAAGCGTCGGGTTTTTTAAAGATGATCTTTCAATTTTAAAAAAAAGTTACCGGAATTTCGCAAATCGGAGACCAGATTTAGATTTCTGCTAAAATTTCGGGTTAAATGGGTCACTTTGGTAAGTTTCTAATTCTAAAAAAAAAGTTAATGGCTTGGTCACTGAATCGTCGGTAAAGTGGCTGTCCAGCGTCAAAGCGTCGGTTTTTTTAAAAATGATCTTTCAATTTAAAAAAAAAAAGTTACAGAAATTTCGCAGAACGGAGACCAGATTTAGATTTCTGCTAAAATTTCGGGTTAAATGGGTCACTTTGGTAAGTTTCTTAAGGCTAAAAAAAAAAGTGATTGGCTTGGTCACCGAATCGTCGGTAAAGTGGCTGTCCAGCGTCAAAGCGTCGGTTTTTTTAAAGATGATCTTTCAATTTAAAAAAAAGTTACCGGAATTTCTTAAATCGGAGACCAGATTTAGATTTCTGGTAAAATTTCGAGTTAAATGAGTCACTTTGGTAAGTTTCTAGAGTGGAAAAAGAAAGTTATAGGCTTGGTCACCGAATCGTCGATAAGTTGGCTGTCCAGCTTCAAAGCGTCGGTTTTTTTAAAGATGAACTTTCAATTTAAAAAAATTTTACAGGAATTTCGCAAAACGGAGACCAGATTTAGATTTCTGGTAAAATTTCGAGTTAAATGGGTCACTTTGGTAAGTTTCTAGTGTGGAAAAAAGTTATTGGCTTGGTCACCCAATCGTCGATAAGTTGGCTCAGCTTCAAAGCGTCGGGTTTTTTAAAGATGATCTTTCAATTTTAAAAAAAAAAGTTACCGGAATTTCGCAAATCGGAGACCAGATTTAGATTTCTGGTAAAATTTCGGGTTAAATGGGTCACTTTGGTAAGTTTCTAAGGCTAAAAAAAAAAAGTGATTGGCTTGGTCACCGAATCGTCGGTAAAGTGGCTGTCCATTGTCAAAGCGTCCGTTTTTAAAAAATGATCTTTCAATTTAAAAAAAAAGTTATAGGAATTTCGCAAAACGGAGACCGAATTTAGATTTCTGGTAAAATTTCGAGTTAAATGGGTCACTTTGGTAAGTTTCTAGGGTGGAAAAAGAAAGTTATAGGCTTGGTCACCGAATCGTCGATAAGTTGGCTGTCCAGCTTAAAAGCGTCGGTTTTTTTAAAGATTTTCTTTCAATTTAAAAAAAAAAAAAGTTACAGGAATTTCACAAAACGGAGACCAGATTTAGATTTCTGCTAAAATTTCGGGTTAAATGGGTCACTTTGGTAAGTTTCTAAGGCTAAAAAAAAGTGATTGGCTTGGTCACCGAATCGTCGGTAAAGTGGCTGTCCAGCGTCAAAGCGTCGGTTTTTTTAAAAATGATGTTTCAATTTAAAAAAAAAAAAAGTTACAGGAATTTTACAAAACGGAGACCAGATTTAGATTTCTGCTAAAATTCGGATTAAATGGGTCACTTTGGTAAGTTTTTAAGGCTAAAAAATAAAGTGATTGGCTTGGTCACCGAATCGTCGGTAACGTGGCTGTCCAGCGTCAAAGCGTCGGTTTTTTTAAAGAAGATCTTTCAATTTAAAAAAAAAAAAAAAAGTTACAGGAATTTCGCAAAACGGAGACCAGATTTAGATTTCTGGTAAAATTTCGAGTTAAATGGGTCACTTTGGTAAGTTTCTAGGGTGCAAAAAAAAAAAAGTTATTGGCTTGGTCACCCAATCGTCGATAAGTTGGCTCAGCTTCAAAGCGTCGGGTTTTTTAAAGATGATCTTTCAATTTAAAAAAAAAAAGTTACCGGAATTTTACAAATCGGAGACCAGATTTAGATTTCTGGTGAAATTTCGGGTTAAATGGTTCACCTTGGTAAGTTTCTAGGGTGGAAAAAGAAAGTTATAGGCTTGATCATCGAATCGTCGATAAGTTGGCTGTCCAGCTTCAAAGCGTCGGTTTTTTTAAAGATGATCTTTCAATTTAAAAAAAAAAAAGTTACAGAAATTTCGCAGAACGGAGACCAGATTTAGATTTCTGCTAAAATTTCGGGTTAAATGGGTCACTTTGGTAAGTTTCTAAGGCTAAAAAAAAAAGTTATTGGCTTGGTCACCGAATCGTCGGTAAAGTGGCTGTCCAGCGTCAAAGCGTCGGTTTTTTTAAAGATGAACTTTCAATTTTAAAAAAATGTTACAGGAATTTCGCAAAACGGAGACCAGATTTAGATTTCTGGTAAAATTTCGAGTTAAATGGGTCACTTTGGTAAGTTTCTAGGGTGGAAAAAAAAAAAGTTATTGGCTTGGTCACCCAATCGTCGATAAGTTGGCTGAGCTTCAAAGCGTCGGGTTTTTTAAAGATGATCTTTCAATTTAAAAAAAAAGTTACCGGAATTTCGCAAATCGGAGACCAGATTTAGATTTCTGCTAAAATTTCGGGTTAAATGGGTCACTTTGGTAAGTTTCTAGGGTGGAAAAAGAAAGTTATAGGCTTGGTCACCGAATCGTCGATAAGTTGGCTGTCCAGCTTCAAAGCGTCGGTTTTTTTAAAGAAGATCTTTCAATTTAAAAAAAAAAAGTTACCGGAATTTCGCAAATCGGAGACCAGATTTAGATTTCTGCTAAAATTTAGGGTTAAATGGGTCACTTTGGTAAGTTTCTAATTCTAAGGGTAAAAAAAAAAAAAGTTAATGGCTTGGTCACTGAATCGTCGGTAAAGTGGCTGTCCAGCGTCAAAGCGTCGGTTTTTTTAAAAATGATCTTTCAATTTAAAAAAAAAGTTACAGAAATTTCGCAGAACGGAGACCAGATTTAGATTTCTGCTAAAATTTCGGGTTAAATGGGTCACTTTGGTAAGTTTCTTAAGGTTAAAAAAAAAAGTGATTGGCTTGGTCACCGAATCGTCGGTAAAGTGGCTGTCCAGCGTCAAAGCGTCGGTTTTTTTAAAAATGATCTTTCAATTTAAAAAAAAAAGTTACCGGAATTTCTTAAATCGGAGACCAGATTTAGATTTCTGGTAAAATTTCGAGTTAAATGGGTCACTTTGGTAAGTTTCTAGGGTGGAAAAAGAAAGTTATAGGCTTGGTCACCGAATCGTCGATAAGTTGGCTGTCCAGCTTCAAAGCGTCGGTTTTTTTAAAGATGATCTTTCAATTTAAAAAAAAAAGTTACAGGAATTTCGCAAAACGGAGACCAGATTTAGATTTCTGGTAAAATTTCGAGTTAAATGGGTCACTTTGGTAAGTTTCTAGGGTGGAAAAAAAAAGTTATTGGCTTGGTCACCCAATCGTCGATAAGTTGGCTCAGCTTCAAAGCGTCGGGTTTTTTAAAGATGATCTTTCAATTTAAAAAAAAAGTTACCGGAATTTCGCAAATCGGAGACCAGATTTAGATTTCTGCTAAAATTTCGGGTTAAATGGGTCACTTTGGTAAGTTTCTCTGGCTAAAAATAAAGTGATTGGCTTGGTCACCGAATCGTCGGTAAAGTGGCTGTCCAGCGTCAAAGCGTCGGTTTTTTTAAAAATGATGTTTCAATTTAAAAAAATAAGTTACAGGAATTTCGCAAAACCGAGACCAGATTTAGATTTCTGGTAAAATTTCGAGTTAAATGGGTCACTTTGGTAAGTTTCTAGGGTGGAAAAAAAAAAAAAAGTTATTGGCTTGGTCACCCAATCGTCGATAAGTTGGCTGTCCAGCTTCAAAGCGTCGGTTTTTTAAAGATGATCTTTCAATTTAAAAAAAGTTACCGGAATTTCGCAAATCGGAGACCAGATTTAGATTTCTGCTAAAATTTCGGGTTAAATGGGTCACTTTGGTAAGTTTCTAAGGCTGGAAAAAACAAAAGTGATTGGCTTGGTCACCGAATCGTCGATAAGTTGGCTGTCCAGCGTCAAAGCGTCGGTTTTTTTAAATATGATCTTTCAATTTAAAAAAAAGTTACAGGAATTTCGCAAAACGGAGACCAGATTTAGATTTCTGGTAAAATTTCGAGTTAAATGGGTCACTTTGGTAAGTTTCTAGGGTGGCTAAAAAAGTTATTGGCTTGGTCACCGAATCGTCGATAAGTTGGCTGTCCAGCTTCAAAGCGTCGGTTTTTTTAAAGATGATCTTTCAATTTAAAAAAAAAAGTTACAGGAATTTCGCAAAACGGAGACCAGATTTAGATTTATGATAAAATTTCGGGTTAATTGGGTCACTTTGGTAAGTTTCTAGGTGGAAAAAAAAAAGTTATTGGCTTGGTCACCGAATCGTCGATAAGTTGGCTGTCCAGCTTCAAAGCGTCGGTTTTTTAAAGATGATCTTTCAATTTAAAAAAAAGTTACCGGAATTTCGCAAATCGGAGACCAGATTTAGATTTCTGCTAAAATTTCGGGTTAAATGGGTCACTTTGGTAAGTTTCTAGGGTGGAAAAAAAAAGTTATTGGCTTGGTCACCGAATCGTCGATAAGTTGGCTGTCCAGCTTCAAAGCGTCGGTTTTTTAAAAGATGATCTTTCAATTTAAAAAAAAAAGTTACAGGAATTTCGCAAACGGAGACCAGATTTAGATTTCTGCTAAAATTTCGGGTTAAATGGGTCACTTTGGTAAGTTTCTAAGGCTAAAAAAAAGTTATTGGCTTGGTCACCGAATCGTCGGTAAAGTGGCTGTCCAGCGTCAAAGCGTCGGTTTTTTAAAGATGATCTTTCAATTTAAAAAAGTTACAGGAATTTCGCAAAACGGAGACCAGATTTAGATTTCTGGTAAAATTTCGAGTTAAATGGGTCACTTTGGTAAGTTTCTAGGGTGGAAAAAAAAGTTATTGGCTTGGTCACCGAATCGTCGATAAGTTGGCTGTCCAGCTTCAAAGCGTCGGTTTTTTAAAGATGATCTTTCAATTTAAAAAAAAGTTACAGGAATTTCGCAAAACGGAGACCAGATTTAGATTTCTGGTAAAATTTCGGGTTAAATGGGTCACTTTGGTAAGTTTCTAGGTTGAAAAAAAAAGTTATTGGCTTGGTCACCGAATAGTCGATAAATTGGAAGTCCACCTTCAAAGGGTCGGTTTTTTTAAAGATGATCTTTCAATTTAAAAAAAAAAGTTACCGGAATTTCGCAAACGGAGACCAGATTTAGATTTCTGCTAAAATTTCGGGTTAAATGGGTCACTTTGGTAAGTTTCTAAGGAAAAAAAAAAAAAAGTGATTGGCTTGGTCACCGAATCGTCGTTAAAGTGGCATTCCACTGTCAAAGCGTCGGTTTTTTTAAAAATGATCTTTCAATTTAAAAAAAAAAGTTATAGGAATTTCGCAAAACGGAGACCAGATTTAGATTTCTGGTAAAATTTCGAGTTAAATGGGTCACTTTGGTAAGTTTCTAGGGTGGAAAAAAAAGTTATAGGCTTGGTCACCGAATCGTCGATAAGTTGGCTGTCCAGCTTCAAAGCGTCGGTTTTTTTAAAGATGATCTTTCAATTTAAAAAAAAAGTTACAGGAATTTCACAAAACGGAGACCAGATTTAGATTTCTGCTAAAATTTCGGGTTAAATGGGTCACTTTGGTAAGTTTCTAAGGCTAAAAAAAAAGTGATTGGCTTGGTCACCGAATCGTCGGTAAAGTGGCTGTCCAGCGTCAAAGCGTCGGTTTTTTTAAAAATGATCTTTCAATTTAAAAAAAAGTTACAGGAATTTTACAAAACGGAGACCAGATTTAGATTTCTGCTAAAATTTCGGATTAAATGGGTCACTTTGGTAAGTTTTTAAGGCTAAAAAAAAAAAGTGATTGGCTTGGTCACCGAATCGTCGGTAAAGTGGCTGTCCAGCGTCAAAGCGTCGGTTTTTTTAAAGAAGATCTTTCAATAAAAAAAAAAAAGTTACAGGAATTTCGCAAAACGGAGACCAGATTTAGATTTCTGGTAAAATTTCGAGTTAAATGGGTCACTTTGGTAAGTTTCTAGGGTGCAAAAAAAAAAAGTTATTGGCTTGGTCACCCAATCGTCGATAGTTGGCTCAGCTTCAAAGCGTCGGGTTTTTTAAAGATGATCTTTCAATTTAAAAAAAAGTTACCGGAATTTTACAAATCGGAGACCAGATTTAGATTTCTGGTGAAATTTCGGGTTAAATGGTTCACCTTGGTAAGTTTCTAGGGTGGAAAAAGAAAGTTATAGGCTTGGTCATCGAATCGTCGATAAGTTGGCTGTCCAGCTTCAAAGCGTCGGTTTTTTTAAAGATGATCTTTCAATTTAAAAAAAAAGTTACAGGAATTTCGCAGAACGGAGACCAGATTTAGATTTCTGCTAAAATTTCGGGTTAAATGGGTCACTTTGGTAAGTTTCTAAGGCAAAAAAAAAAAAGTTATTGGCTTGGTCACCGAATCGTCGGTAAAGTGGCTGTCCAGCGTCAAAGCGTCGGTTTTTTTAAAGATGAACTTTCAATTTTAAAAAAATGTTACAGGAATTTCGCAGAACGGAGACCAGATTTAGATTTCTGGTAAAATTTCGAGTTAAATGGGTCACTTTGGTAAGTTTCTAGGGTGGAAAAAAAAAAGTTATTGGCTTGGTCACCCAATCGTCGATAAGTTGGCTCCAGCTTCAAAGCGTCGGGTTTTTTAAAGATGATCTTTCAATTTAAAAAAAAAGTTACCGGAATTTCGCAAATCGGAGACCAGATTTAGATTTCTGCTAAAATTTCGGGTTAAATGGGTCACTTTGGTAAGTTTCTAGGGTGGAAAAAAAAAGTTATAGGCTTGGTCACCGAATCGTCGATAAGTTGGCTGTCCAGCTTCAAAGCGTCGGTTTTTTTAAAGATGATCTTTCAATTTAAAAAAAAGTTACAGGAATTTCGCAAAACGGAGACCAGATTTAGATTTCTGCTAAAATTTCGGGTTAAATGGGTCACTTTGGTAAGTTTATAAGGCTAAAAAAAAAAAAAGTTATTGGCTTGGTCACTGAATCGTCGGTAAAGTGGCTGTCCAGCGTCAAAGCGTCGGTTTTTTTAAAATGATCTTTCAATTTAAAAAAAAAGTTACAGGAATTTCGCAAAACGGAGACCAGATTTAGATTTCTGCTAAAATTTCGGGTTAAATGGGTCACTTTGGTAAGTTTCTAAGGCGTCAAAGCGTCGGTTTTTAAAAAAAAAAAGTGATTGGCTTGGTCACCGAATCGTCGGTAAAGTGGCTGTCCAGCGTCAAAGCGTCGGTTTTTTAAAGATGATCTTTCAATTTAAAAAAAAGTTACCGGAATTTCGCAAAACGGAGACCAGATTTAGATTTCTGGTAAAATTTCGGGTTAAATGGGTCACTTTGGTAAGTTTCTAGGGTGGAAAAAAAAGTTATGGCTTGGTCACCGAATCGTCGATAAGTTGGCTGTCCAGCTTCAAAGCGTCGGTTTTTTTAAAGATGATCTTTCAATTTAAAAAAAAAGTTACAGGAATTTCGCAAAACGGAGACCAGATTTAGATTTCTGGTAAAATTTCGGGTTAAATGGGTCACTTTGGTAAGTTTCTAAGGGTGCAAAAAAAAAGTTATTGGCTTGGTCACCGAATCGTCGATAAGTTGGCTGTCCAGCTTCAAAGCGTCGGTTTTTTTAAAGATGATCTTTCAATTTAAAAAAAAAAGTTACCGGAATTTCGCAAAACGGAGACCAGATTTAGATTTCTGGTAAAATTTCGGGTTAAATGGGTCACTTTGGTAAGTTTCTAGGGTAAAAAAAAAAAGAAAGTTATGGCTTGGTCACCGAATCGTCGATAAGTTGGCTGTCCAGCTTCAAAGCGTCGGTTTTTTTAAAGATGATCTTTCAATTTAAAAAAAAAAGTTAAAGGAATTTCGCAAAACGGAGACCAGATTTAGATTTCTGGTAAAATTTCGAGTTAAATGGGTCACTTTGGTAAGTTTCTAGTGTGGAAAAAAAAGTTATTGGCTTGGTCACCCAATCGTCGATAAGTTGGCTCAGCTTCAAAGCGTCGGGTTTTTTAAAGATGATCTTTCAAAAAAAAAAAAAAAAGTTACCGGAATTTCGCAAATCGGAGACCAGATTTAGATTTCTGCTAAAATTTCGGGTTAAATGGGTCACTTTGGTAAGTTTCTAAGGCTAAAAAAAAAAGTGATTGGCTTGGTCACCGAATCGTCGGTAAAGTGGCTGTCCATTGTCAAAGCGTCCGTTTTTTAAAAATGATCTTTCAATTTAAAAAAAAAAGTTATAGGAATTTCGCAAAACGGAGACCAGATTTAGATTTCTGGTAAAATTTCGAGTTAAATGGGTCACTTTGGTAAGTTTCTAGGGTGGAAAAAGAAAGTTATAGGCTTGGTCACCGAATCGTCGATAAGTTGGCTGTCCAGCTTTAAAGCGTCGGTTTTTTTAAAGATTTTCTTTCAATTTAAAAAAAAAAAAGTTACAGGAATTTCAAAAAACGGAGACCAGATTTAGATTTCTGCTAAAATTTCGGGTTAAATGGGTCACTTTGGTAAGTTTCTAAGGCTAAAAAAAAAAGTGATTGGCTTGGTCACCGAATCGTCGGTAAAGTGGCTGTCCAGCGTCAAAGCGTCGGTTTTTTTAAAAATGATCTTTCAATTTAAAAAAAAGTTACAGGAATTTTACAAAACGGAGACCAGATTTAGATTTCTGCTAAAATTTCGGATTAAATGGGTCACTTTGGTAAGTTTTTAAGGCTAAAAAAAAAAAAGTGATTGGCTTGGTCACCGAATCGTCGGTAAAGTGGCTGTCCAGCGTCAAAGCGTCGGTTTTTTTAAAGAAGATCTTTCAATTTAAAAAAAAAAGTTACAGGAATTTCGCAAAACGGAGACCAGATTTAGATTTCTGGTAAAATTTCGAGTTAAATGGGTCACTTTGGTAAGTTTCTAGGGTGCAAAAAAAAAGTTATTGGCTTGGTCACCCAATCGTCGATAAGTTGGCTCAGCTTCAAAGCGTCGGGTTTTTTAAAGATGATCTTTCAATTTAAAAAAAAAAGTTACCGGAATTTTACAAATCGGAGACCAGATTTAGATTTCTGGTGAAATTTCGGGTTAAATGGTTCACCTTGGTAAGTTTCTAGGGTGGAAAAAGAAAGTTATAGGCTTGATCATCGAATCGTCGATAAGTTGGCTGTCCAGCTTCAAAGCGTCGGTTTTTTTAAAGATGATCTTTCAATTTAAAAAAAAAGTTACAGGAATTTCGCAGAACGGAGACCAGATTTAGATTTCTGCTAAAATTTCGGGTTAAATGGGTCACTTTGGTAAGTTTCTAAGGCTAAAAAAAAAAAAGTTATTGGCTTGGTCACCGAATCGTCGGTAAAGTGGCTGTCCAGCGTCAAAGCGTCGGTTTTTTTAAAGATGAACTTTCAATTTTAAAAAAAAATGTTACAGGAATTTCGCAAAACGGAGACCAGATTTAGATTTCTGGTAAAATTTCGAGTTAAATGGGTCACTTTGGTAAGTTTCTAGGGTGGAAAAAAAAAAAAGTTATTGGCTTGGTCACCCAATCGTCGATAAGTTGGCTCCAGCTTCAAAGCGTCGGGTTTTAAAGATGATCTTTCAATTAAAAAAAAAAGTTACCGGAATTTCGCAAATCGGAGACCAGATTTAGATTTCTGCTAAAATTTCGGGTTAAATGGGTCACTTTGGTAAGTTTCTAGGGTGGAAAAAGAAAGTTATAGGCTTGGTCACCGAATCGTCGATAAGTTGGCTGTCCAGCTTCAAAGCGTCGGTTTTTTTAAAGATGATCTTTCAATTTAAAAAAAAAAAGTTACCGGAATTTCGCAAAATCGGAGACCAGATTTAGATTTCTGGTAAAATTTCGGGTTAAATGGGTCACTTTGGTAAGTTTCTAATTCTAAAAAAAAAGTTAATGGCTTGGTCACTGAATCGTCGAAAGTGGCTGTCCAGCTTCAAAGCGTCGGTTTTTTAAAAATGATCTTTCAATTTAAAAAAAAAAGTTACAGAAATTTCGCAAACGGAGACCAGATTTAGATTTCTGCTAAAATTTCGGGTTAAATGGGTCACTTTGGTAAGTTTCTAAGGCTAAAAAAAAGTGATTGGCTTGGTCACCGAATCGTCGGTAAAGTGGCTGTCCAGCGTCAAAGCGTCGGTTTTTTTAAAGATGATCTTTCAATTTAAAAAAAGTTACAGGAATTTCGCAAATCGGAGACCAGATTTAGATTTCTGGTAAAATTTCGAGTTAAATGGGTCACTTTGGTAAGTTTCTACTTTGGTGTAAGGCTGGAAAAAAAAAGTTATAGGCTTGGTCACCGAATCGTCGATAAGTTGGCTGTCCAGCTTCAAAGCGTCGGTTTTTTTAAAGATGATCTTTCAATTTAAAAAAAAAGTTACAGGAATTTCGCAAAACGGAGACCAGATTTAGATTTCTGTAAAATTTCGAGTTAAATGGGTCACTTTGGTAAGTTTCTAAGGTAAAAAAAAAAGTTATTGGCTTGGTCACCCAATCGTCGATAAGTTGGCTCCAGCTTCAAAGCGTCGGGTTTTTTAAAGATGATCTTTCAATTTAAAAAAAAAGTTACCGGAATTTCGCAAATCGGAGACCAGATTTAGATTTCTGGTAAAATTTCGAGTTAAATGGGTCACTTTGGTAAGTTTCTAGGGTGGAAAAAAAAGTGATTGGCTTGGTCACCGAATCGTCGATAAGTTGGCTGTCCATTGTCAAAGCGTCGGTTTTTTAAAAATGATCTTTCAATTTAAAAAAAAAAGTTACAGGAATTTCGCAAAACGGAGACCAGATTTAGATTTCTGCTAAAATTTCGAGTTAAATGGGTCTATTTTGTAAGTTTCTAGGTGGAAAAAAAAAGTTATTGGCTTGGTCACCCAATCGTCGATAAGTTGGCTCAGCTTCAAAGTGTCGGTTTTTTTAAAGATGATCTTTCAATTTAAAAAAAGTTACCGGAATTTCGCAAATCGGAGACCAGATTTAGATTTCTGCTAAAATTTCGGGTTAAATGGGTCACTTTGGTAAGTTTCTAAGGCTAAAAAAAAAAGTGATTGGCTTGGTCACCGAATCGTCGGTAAAGTGGCTGTCCAGCGTCAAAGCGTCGGTTTTTTTAAAGATGATCTTTCAATTTAAAAAAAATGTTACATGAATTTCGCAAAACGGAGACCAGATTTAGATTTCTGGTAAAATTTCGAGTTAAATGGGTCACTTTGGTAAGTTTCTAGGGGTGAAAAAAAAAAGTTATTGGCTTGGTCACCCAATCGTCGATAAGTTGGCTCAGCTTCAAAGCGTCGGGTTTTTTAAAGATGATCTTTCAATTTAAAAAAAAGTTACCGGAATTTTACAAATCGGAGACCAGATTTAGATTTCTGGTAAAATTTCGGGTTAAATGGGTCACTTTGGTAAGTTTCTAGGGTGGAAAAAGAAAGTTATAGGCTTGGTCACCGAATCGTCGATAAGTTGGCTGTCCAGCTTCAAAGCGTCGGTTTTTTAAAGATGATCTTTCAATTTAAAAAAAAAAAGTTACAGGAATTTCGCAAAACGGAGACCAGATTTAGATTTCTGCTAAAATTTCGGGTTAAATGGGTCACTTTGGTAAGTTTCTAAGGCTAAAAAAAAGTTAATGGCTTGGTCACTGAATCGTCGGTAAAGTGGCTGTCCAGCGTCAAAGCGTCGGTTTTTTTAAAAATGATCTTTCAATTTAAAAAATGTTACAGAAATTACAAACGGAGACCAGATTTAGATTTCTGGTAAAATTTCGGGTTAAATGGGTCACTTTGGTAAGTTTCTAGGTGCAAAAAAAGTTATTGGCTTGGTCACCGAATCGTCGATAAGTTGGCTGTCCAGCGCTTCAAAGCGTCGGTTTTTTAAAGATGATCTTTCAATTTAAAAAAGTTACCGGAATTTCGCAAATCGGAGACCAGATTTAGATTTTGCTAAAATTTCGGGTTAAATGGGTCACTTTTAAGTTTCTTAAGGTTAAAAAAAAAATGGGTCATTGGTAAAGTTTCTAAGGCTTATTTGGCTTGGTCACCGAATCGTCGGTAAAGTGGTTGTCCAGCTGTCAAAGCG
>BMAU01012507.1:0-10804 GCA_019973935.1 Trichonephila clavipes
AAATTTGCATACGCTGCAACTCTCTGTAAAATTCCAGAGAGTCAATTTAAAGAACTTTTGGGCGAGTAGCAATCGGTAGTCTGTTTATGAACTGTGAGACCAACAGTTCCACTAGCGGAGGCTTTTACCGGTGGACCACTCATTCGTTGAGAAATATTTTACGAAACATGGCGACATATTCCTTCCTTAAAATAACATCGTCTCGATGTTAGTCTATAGTTGCTTTACGTTCGCGTTCTGGATCTCGTCATTTCTCCAGGAGAGTCGAGTGGAGTATCTCTTGTCCGTCCTAAAATTATATGTAGCATCAGCTGAGAATTACTTGGGAGTTTTTCGTGCCATTTGTTAGAATACGTTCCTGTGTTCTTCTTGGGTATAATACTTTTTATACGTAAAACATGCACAACCTGTGTAGATTTCCTTCTCCGGGTTGAATGTTCTAATTCTTCAACTTCATATGTAACTTTCTGATAGTTTTCATAACCGGTAAGGACCGAAGTAACGCTTTAACAGCCCAGACAAATTTTCCTAACCAGGCGTAAGAACTCAAATAGTTCGCCAGGTCGGTATGATACACTCCGGTGTCTGGCAACAAGTATCTGGTTTTGTTCCTGTGCTGTGCTTCTAATGTTCTGATTCTGGCAAGATGTGTCTGGATTCTTCCGCTCGAGAGTCGACTCACATAGCGACCTCCTGATCCTTCAGCGATGTATGGAAACACAGTGTCAAGTGTGATTTCGGCTTCTCGACCATGGAGAAGATAAAAAAGGAGTGTAACCCGCTGTTTCTTGTTTCGCAGTATAGTACGCAAAAGTGACAAAAAAGAATTTCATCCCAGCTTGTTTGCTCCACGCCGACGTACATTGAAAGCATTATGCCCTCTCCAAAAAGTTTCGTTAAACCTCTCGGTTAATCCATTCGTCTGGGGATGATATCCAGTCCCTCTTTTGTGCTTAGAGCTACATAATTGACCAAGTTCTGTCACCAGCTTCGACCTGCAAAACTTTGCCACGATCGGCTAAAATAGTTCGGGCGCTCCGCTGTTTCAACACAATTTCTTTCGGTAATGAATTTTGTTACTTCTTCCAGCTTCGGCAGCTGGTAAAGTTTTTTGTGACCGCGAAACGAGATAAGTAATCCGCGCAAACGATAATCCATTTATGATCTTCGTTGACATAGGGGAAACCTTCGAAGAAGATCTGGTATGCCAACGCGTATGAAAAGGCAACGGGAGGCTAGGAGGAATTGGCAGGCGAGAGTAGTCCAGGGGATTTCTGAGGAACTCATTCCTTCTTTGATACTCCTCGGCAATGCATGACGCGTAGCGACGTACACTCCTATACAATCCCGACCAAAAGAAGTGCGCTTCCGAATTCTACCGTACGTTTTTGCGGAAGCCTAGATATCCAGCAGCTGAAACGTCATGCAGAATTTCAAGATGGAGATGCTTGCGATGGATTGACGCGCCATTTTCTTCCATTTTGATCAGCCGAAGTTGTTCTTGCATTCCACTCGATGAGATTAAAACTTTTCGTAACTGGCCCAGCCTTTTAATGGTATGAATTAATTTTGGATAGTTCCGGATCTTTCTTTGCTCTCCGGAGAGATATCAGAAAATGATGTCAAGGTAGTTTTTTGCTCACAAGGAAACCCTTCGTCCTCAACAACAGGGTTTCTTGAAAGGCTGTCAGCGTCTTTGTGCTTCTTCTCTTTCCACTTTTATAAACAATTTCTAGGTCGTACTCTTGAAGACGGAGAGCCCATCTGGCAAGTCTTCCTGACGGATCCTTAAGTCCTGTAAGCCAACAAAGCGTGCGTTGGTAATCAGTTACGATTTTAAAGTGTCTTCCAAAATATACGGTCGGAAACTTCTCTACTGACAGCCCATACAAAAGTAAGCCATTCGTGTTCAGCCTGTCGAATAATTCCCCTCGGCATTCGTAAGGGTTCTTGAAGCATAGACAATCACTTTTCTTTCCCCTTGTATCTGGACTAACATGGCGCTTTTCGTGACTTCCGGTAACCGCGTTTTTGCATCTGCAGGATGCAGCTCTGTGCGGGTCTGTTCATCGAATTTTCCTAGGACCGAGGTTCGCATGGAATGAGGGCTGTCTTCAACTTCTCGAAGGGATTCCTTTGGATCTGATCTCCATGTAAATTTGAAAATCATTTTCTTTTACAAGTTCTTGGAGAGGCTGGAGCCTTCAGACAAAAGTCCTTACTAAAACCAACGGTAGTAAGGAGCATAATCCTAAGAAACTTCTGGACGTCTCGTATATTCTTAGGAGCTGGAAAGTTTTGAAACTGCTCTAACCTTTCCTGGATCGGGCATTATACTCTCCTTTCGACACGATTGAGATGCCCCAAGATCTTGATTTGCTGGCTACCAAACAGGCACTCCTTTTAGGGATTTAAAATCAAAACCGGCATCTTGGATACATTTTAGTACGCTCCGTAAGCGTCGAAGGTCTCAGAAAAATACAATGTGATGTCATCAAGGTAGCAGATGCACATTGTCCATTTTAGGTGGCGTAAAAGATTGTCCTTTCATCATCCGCTCGAATGTGGCTGAGCGTTGCACAGCCCGAAAGGCATAATTTTGAATTCGTATACATCCGCTGCGGTGTGATGTGTGAACGTAGTTTTTCTCGATCTGCTTCGTCAATATCTTCAATTTGTCAATATCCTGACGAAAGATCCATGAATGAGAAGAATTTTGATCCCTTTTTTGCAGGTTATTAAGTGTATCATCTATACGAAGGAGAGGGTACACACCCTTCTTAGTAATTCTATTGAGACGTCTGTAGTCCACACACAAAAGTGCCAGGTATTGTCTTTCTTGGTGTACTAAGATGACAGGAGATGACCATGCACTCTCCGAAGGCAGTATTATTCTCATGTTTAACATTTCTACTTCATCGTAAATTATACGACGCTCTGCTGGGAACACACGATACGCTCTCCTGTTTTACAGGTAAATTGTCACCTGTATTAATACGATGATTCACGGTAATTTGGGAGTAACATTTTTGCTCTCCTTAAATGCTTCTGAATACTCCTGCACGTCTACTAACATTCGTTCTTTGATTAGCATCAAGGTCAGGGGAAATCATCTTTAGAAATTCAAAAGATTGCTTGGTTTCGAAATTTCTGTAGGGGTTCTTGAGGTTTCAGAAATTGTATCGATGCAATCGGGACAGAATGGTTCTGCAAAAGCAACACACATGCCTTTAGGGATGACTTTTTCTTGTGATTGTCCATTGACGATCCATATTTCTGTTTTGCCACGCCTTAATGTGACAAGCATTGAAGGCATAAAAACTTCCTTCTTAAAGAGCCAACAGTTTGGAACCCTCGACAATTACATTTCCAGAGTCTTCTCTACAGTGATTTAATACTGGAATTTTCCTTATCGAATATGTCTGGTAGTCTACAATCTTTCATGACACACAGGCGTAAGGTTAAAAAACAATCTCCTCCTGAAGTGACTTCCACGTCGTCAAGAGTAAGCTCAGATCGTCCACGGTCTATAAGAACTCCCGATGCTTTGAAAAGTTCCATCCCCAAGATAAAGTCATGGCTGCAGTCAGGTAAAACTATGAACTCAAATGGAAGAATTCGACCACTTATTCCACTTGAAGGTACATATCCCTTTCAGGTGTACATACTCATTGGCGACTTTAAGGGACAGTGTGGTTATGAGCGGGAAACATCAATTTTTTAAGATATCAGCGGAATTTCTTAGATACCACCGATGATGAGGCGCCAGAGTTCACAAGAGTTTTGCTGGTAAATCATCAATTGTAACGTCTAGGTGATTCCCACTCATTTTTGCGGCAGCCGGAGGATTTGAAAACCAGCGGCCTCACCTCCATGAAGGTTGCCTCACTCTAGTTTTCCTCGTCTCGGCGGATGGGATTGGCTGGGACTACGTCGGCCATAGGGAGAGGGTGATCTATAGCGGCGTACTGGTGATCTTTCACTGCTTGGAATAGGTGATGGTGTTCTAATCACTTTGGCGGCTGCATCTGTCAGGGGATAAGTTAAGGGGATGGTGGCTGACTGTTGGTTGCTTGGCGGCTTCTGCATACATCGAAAATAGCTCGTCGTTCACGGCAGTAACGAACTACGTGGCCTGGTCTCCCACAATGGAAGCAAACTGGCTTCGTTATCGTCGGTCTCTCCACACATCTGTCTGCCTAGGGACATGTAAAGATTTCCGACAGAACGCCTTGGTTGGCGTACAACATTTGCAAACGCCCTGGGTCTTCTGGTGGTTCATTTCTTCTATTTACTGCTACAGATCTAGAAGAGATTACAGGACATAGTGCTTGGCTGCACTTTTCTCTTATGACTTCGTCGAGGGATGGGGATTCTACCTGGATATTCTGCTTCACTCTGTGGCTAACATTCTTTTGAACTTCCTCCCTCACAATGTGTCTAATGAGGGTTGCGAAATCCTCATGTTCTCCCTATGGATGCTACAGGAAAAACATTTGGTAATATTGTGAACCGGTGTTTGATATACGTCTTTGATTCATTTCTTCAATGCGTTGACACCCTTGATGAAATTAGAGGTACAACTAATGTCCTTAACAAGTAAAGACTGGTATACGTCTTCCTGCGATGCCTTTCATAAGATGAGAAACCTTTCTCATTTTCGGTCATCTTTGGATTGACCGTATGGCAGAGTACTCAGCACACTTTGAATATAAGACTGCGTGTTCTCACCAGTTTCCTGCGCTCGGTTCTGAGCTCACGTTCAGCTTGTTTTATGAATAATTCCGTCGAACCAAACGCAATTCTTTTAGCTCTTCTGGAAATTTTTCCCAGGAACTAAGGTTTTGTTCGTTATTCCCGTACCACAGCCCACAGCCTGGCGGTACCCTTTAAAATGAAAGGCGTTTGCAAGGCACATAGTGTCATCCCATCGGTTAAACTTTGCTATTTGTTCGTATTCCTTAAGCCATCTTGATGGATCGTCACCTGCCCACCATGAAAATTAATGGTGCTCTGACTGGCTGCACGAAAGGGAATATCGGGAATGTTTGATATTCAGAGTCTTGCGACATGTCGTCTCTGGAGATTTACGCCTAGTAGGTGAAATCAAGAGTCCAAATTCAGGTGAAATACCTTGAAACAACGGCTTCGCCTACACTTTCTGCTTCGCCACTGTGGATTGGCAAACCCGGCGCCTCCACCAATATAATGTCACGAAGATTCTTAGAGTAGAGCAGATAGCTATACAACGGTTGAATAAAGCAATGAGAATTTATTGAAGGCAAGCGTGATCTATTTGATCATACACAAGACGAACTGAACTCCAGCTTGAGGGAAGCTGCTTATATACGATACAGTGGTGACATCTAGAATATTCTAGAAGTACTTAAGGGGTCACATACCTTTTAAAAAGTTGAAAATGGTTAAAAATAGTGAGCTCTTTAAAGCTCTATAATTTTTTTATTATTGTTTCCTGGAATGTAAATTTTGGAGGAATAAACAAATAGATATTACTTCTACTTAAACATAACCAACAAAAAAAAAACACAGTGCTAATTAGGATAAATTTTAATTAGATAATTACAAAGAATTTTTTTTTTTCTTTTCGCAAGTGATATGCATTACGCGCAGCTTTATAAAAAAGTTACCAATATTTTTTGATGAAATTTTTTGCTCAAAGTTGGACATTTTGTTATCTTTAAAATGACGAAGCATGAAACACTGATTTAAAAGTTTTAGTAAACTATGTAACAATTTAAAATTTAACTATAAAATTTTTAAAAAAATTTTGCTATTTTATATTTGTAATTTTAAATTTTTTCATTAAAATTCAAACTGGTTCGTTATTTTAAGTACAGATATGATCGAAAATACAGTAAAAATTTTATCATTTTCCATGGCACGGTTTTTTGAAAATATCATGCGCGTATGAGTAAAAAAATGACGTTCTGAGAAAAATTGACATCAAACGTAAAATTTACCACAGTTTTATATATATATTATTCTGGTTATCTCAAACAACAACTAAATTTAAATTAAAACTAATGTGAAGTTTTTTAGTCAATAAACTTCAATTTATTAAAATTATTATAACTAAAAATATATTATACCAATGCAGTACAAGCATCGAAACGATATCAAAAGCTAAAAATAATCAAAATGCAACAAAGTATTCATTTCTCCAAATAAAAGTTAAAAAATATAAATATTACTTAAAACAATCAATACCTTAATTAACAACTACTTATTATAAATATTAAACAATTTGTGATATGAATGCAGTGTATTACTATGATTCTAAAATGCTAAAATTCGGGCCACATGCATATGATGTTCCCTCTTTTCAGTTAATTTCTTACAAGTAGTTTTAAATTGCATTCTTTTAGCCTGTCGTACTTCTTTGTGCGGAGATTAAATGTACTTCTGCAGTTCGAATTCTTTTATATCTACAAGTGTAACAAATTTATGTGCAAATTGACCAACAGTCAGACCAAGCGATTGCATAATTTTTAGTCTGCCTTGATTGCCATCATTAAAAATGACAATTGCCTCATTTGTAGATATATCAACAATCTTTTTACCACAACCTAAAGTTTTTGGGCATAATTTCCATATTAATGAGTTAATGGATTCATTATTATTTTGGGTTTTACCCCCTAGACATTTTTGTAGAAGTTTAGGTTGTGATAGATCATTAAACACAGGTTTTATGGCATCCATTACTGCCACTGGCAATTTGTTACTGTGTCTAAAAGTTTCCACACTACCCTCTACTACTTGATTTTGATATTTACACCAAGAATTAGGACCTACGGGACAAAAACTGTGCAATGGTTCTTCGTCGCTTGAACGTATATGGAAATATACAGCCCAAACAGCTTTTCGCATATCTGACAGGTATGTTTTATTTTGTCGGATTGCATTTCCATAGTACGTTGTAATTAAGTCGATCATTCTGTCGGTCAACCTTCCCTTTCCCCCAATCGACTTCCCATCACTGAGTTTGGAGCTCATTTGTTTTAATTTTCGTAAACGAGTTCCCATTCCTTTTTGAACATATCCAACACATTCAATTTTTGAAACTGTGATATCTTCTCCATACGGATTGGATGCAGTAATAGATGAGAATGTTTTGGAATCGCCATCCCCGATGTAAGATGTATATCTCACAGAACGATGACTTAATGAACGCTGAAATATACGAACCATTCCCACAGTCTCCATCATGCCAGCTGAACCATTGTGGTGTTTCAAACATTCTTTAACGTGAAGAATTTTCCTTTTTTGTAAGCAGGTGACCCCTTTCTTCGTTTCCAAGAATCACATCCTTTACAGAAAGAAGACATCACTTCCGTATCAATACACTTTCCTGTTTTGTCTCCTATAACAGCACACACACCAACACGAGAAGAATAGCCACGGGTTTTCCATGTTCCATCTCCACTAATTATTATATCGGAAGAATTTGTCAAAGTTACCTCTTCCAAAGCTTCACTTTGTATTGACTTCTGCGGCTTCTTTACTACACAATTGTAGTTTGTTTATAATGTTATTATAGGATTTTTCAGCAACTGGAGAGAAAGTCCATGACACCCCAGAAAGTTGTCATTGCTGCATGACCCTGTCAATTGTCCTTATTACGTATATACAAAACGTCTGTTTATTTCTGGAATATTTTTTCTTTTACCCAGCATTTTTTGAATTTCAAACGAACACAAGTCTTTACAATTCTTGCATTCAATCGAAAAAACAAACCTCTAACACATTTTCTGATAGTTTAATATCACCACCACATTTTTTTAGAAGCAAAGTTTTGAATGTTTGTAAACATGATAGTTCTATCAAACACTCTATAGCCATAAACAGTCATCATGTTCAATAAAAGATGAATCAAGCATCTTGCAGCCGAATCTTTCAGATGCACTGTTGTTTAGTGATTCATCCACACTGTGTACAGCATCGTATGCATATTACCCGGCAAGCTTCCTTTTCTTAGGACGTTTTACCAGATTGTCTCTTTTGGCAGATTCAGTCGATTTCATCATTCAAAAATTATAAAAAATAATAACCTAAAACATCTTAGAATAAGATACGGTATGAAAATCAAAAACGAGCAGTATAAATTCAAGATTCACTTTATCAAAACAAAGTGAAGTAGAAGTTTATAAAGGTAGTAGAAGTTGTAGTTAATATTCAGAACAACAATAATAATATTTGAGGCTTAGATTCAAACATTTTGATAATAATTAGAATGAAAATATTAGAAACAGAGAAACGCAGCTGTCACCCTGCAGCCAAATGTAAACAATATTTAAATCGCCTTTTCTACTCTTTTATTTTCTTAATAACGTCCGTTCTATTGGGAATATTCACATGCGGTTTCTTTTAGAACACTCAGAAAGGTTTACTCTATAAAATAAAATAATAATAAAAAAATCGATTTTCCCTATATAACCCTTAAACTAACATAAATTTGCATACGCTGCTACTCTCTGTAAAATTCCAGAGAGTCAATTTAAATCAAATTTAAAAAAAACCGGCGAGTAGCAATCGGTAGGTTTTGAACCCGAGATCAACAGTTCCACTAGCGGTGGAATTACCACTGGACCACTCTTTCGTTGAAATGTTTACGAAACGATGACAATATTGTTATAAATGTATTTCAATCCTATTAATTTATTATTTAAAAGTTCTATTTAAATTTGAATTAAATTATACCAAATCAGCGCCACTTTCAACCTATCACTTAAAATTTTCTTCAGCAATACTCAAATCACCTGTTACCACATGTTATTGATGCTCGTCAATAAATTAGTGGAAAAAATTCAAGCATTTACAACTCTACATTTTGAGAGACTGAACTATTATTGCAATTGAAGATTGACAAAATAATTTTTTGTTATAATTAAATTTTTGCTATATTAACTTTAGTACTAACATTTACTAAAGAAATTGACAAATGTTTATAAAAACCTTAATAAATTAACTGTATTAAAACATTTAATCAAAAGCAAGAACAGAAAAAGTGAAGTATTCAGTTTTAGAAACAAGTACTTTTTGTACTTATTAACTAATAACATATTAATATCTATGACAAAATCTAAGATTTGACAATCTGTAAAATAATCATCAATTAAAGGAACGTGAAAGACAACTATCTGCTTTTTTGTTAAGACCAAACATGAAATGTTTAATATGCTTAATATTAATATACTTTTCAAATTTACTTACAATTTCACTAGTTATGAATATAAATATGCATTTATACATTCATACACACATATATATATATATATATATATATATATATATATATATATATATATACTATATATATATATATACTATATATATATATATACTATATATATATATATATATATACACTCTGTCGCAAAAAAATATATGCACCCAGAAGAAATTGAGCTTACATTCACGAAATTTGGTATGCATGTAGTGTATATGAAAATAAACAAATGATTAAAAATTCAGAACAAAATATCATTTTATTAAGCGGTTACAGCTTGCAAAAGGTTAAAAATCAGTAAATAGTAAAGCCACCTCTGGTAGCTATACAAGCCGAAACGGCGTGGCATCGATTCAATTAGATCACTTATGACCCCCTGTGGAACATCCTGCCATAGTCTTTGCATCTGCGCAGCTAATTCTCCTGTATCTCGACGGCTGTAAAGTTGCTCTCCCAGCGCGTCCAGACATGCTCATTGGCGAAAAGATCTGGTGACCTGGCAGGCCATGTAGGACGTCATATCCTTGAAGACATTGCTGGGAGAGTCGCGCAGTATGGACGAGCATTATCCTTGCTGATAAATGGCACCTGGGCGACTTGATAGCATGGGTAGCACAATCGGCGTTAAAATATCGTCCACGTATCTGCGAGCTGTCAAAGTGCCTGAAGGACCACTAAAGATGATCGTGTGTCCCAAGAAATTGCTCCCCACACTGGTCACACCTTTGTGAAATTGCTGTATGCCGCTCGGACAATAAATGCCGGATCGGACCGCTGGCCGGTGCGCCTCCAGACACGTGCGGGTGGTCATCATCACTGAGACTGAATCGGGATTCATCACTGAAGATGACACGTCTCCAGTCTGTCACACTCCAAGCTGCCCGAGGTCGGCAAAAATCCAGTCGACACTGCCTATGATGGGGTCAGTGGTAAGCGTCTTAGCGGACGTCGGCTCCTCAAGCCAACTTCGGTCAGTCGTCTCCCTTATGGTTTCTTGATGGCACTGGATGTCTGAAGCGAGGTAAGTGGCGCTGAATCGATGCTAGCGACGTTGTTGGTGCCGGTGAAGTGGCCACTCTTCTGATTGCACGATCCTCGATCATTTGTGTTCCTGGGACGTCCTGACCCTCCGCGACGGTACACTCTACCCTCTGTGATCCACTGTTGCCAACACCGAGCAACTACCATATCGTTCGACCGAGGTGGCGGCCGATACTGTCTATTCGACCAACCTGCTTCTCTGAGGCCTCATTATACGGCCCCTATCAAAGTCCATCAGCTGCCTCGTACTGCCGCCGGTTACGTCTTGGAGGCATCCTAAGTCTCAATATCGTCCATCAAAGTCATCAGATTCGTTTGGATAGCCGTACGGCGCTCGTACTCATGCTTTTAAACTCTCCCAGTTGCGCAACTAATATGCGCATAGCACACTTAGCCTTGTCTCATTGGCTCCGAAATCTTAATCATTTGCATATCTCTTACCAGACTACATTCTTGCCGAGTTTCGTGATTGTAGCTTGATTTCTTCTGGGTGCATATATTTTTTGCGACAGAGTG
>BMAU01012509.1:0-111254 GCA_019973935.1 Trichonephila clavipes
ATGACATTATCGAGTTTCTTCATCTCGATCACTATTACCATACACATCAAGAGGTTCTGCTTTAATAAAAATTATGACAGAATACCTATGATTTTAAGTGGAGATTTTAATGTCAATTTTGATTTAGACAAAACTCTACAACTGATTGTATTTTTAAAAGACAATTTCACCTTATCTCTACAAAACAACAGAATAATATCAACGACAAAATCAAATATTACGATTGATGCAGTCTTTTCGAGATACTTAAACGATATTGAGTGCATAATCTACTCTTCTTACTTTAGTTACCACAAGCCTTTGATAACATAAGTATGTACTGAGACATCCATAAGCATAATGGAAATAGACTAATAATGATGATACTTTTCTCTAAATACATACAATAATTTTTTTTTAGTATTATGTATTGAAAATTAAAATTTTGCTTATACTTATACCTTTTCCATCCTAATTATTTTTAATACAGTCTGAAATAATAATTATAATAATAAATTTGTTTATTATGTATAAGATCACTTTAAAATAAAACTTAATTATACAATTCAATACAAACAAACCAAAGAAGTTAACTTTTAACGCATGTTCATAGAGTTGAATTTATTTTACTTTAAATATATATATATATATATTAAATTACATCTCGTGGTTATGATATGAATTCTTGTTAAACTCGTGACAGCGTTTTAAAAATGTGGTGAAAAACGGAACTTCATTCATCTTTAACTTAATTTCATCGCGCAACTGTAACTGGTAACGCGTAACGAAATTTTTTCCTTTACTTGACATAAGAAGTTAACTGCAGTTAGATATGTTTCGCGTGCATGCGCACACATACCAGCAAACAAGATTGTTTCATTTGGTCTTTCATTTGATGTATGAGTTATATTTATAAGTTAAATGTAATAAACACTATAAAGTCTCCGATATTCAATTATAAACACCCTGTATAATTTGATGTTTACTGTTTTCTTAAAGGAAAAACAAGAAGTGTTAAAAAACTCTGCTAAAATAGCAGAGGCAGTCTTGGACTATTGAGAAACCTTTAAAGAACTCACACATGCGTTAGGAGTCAGGGAGGTCTGTGGAGTCAGGGTGATTCACAAAGAGGGCTACGGCGATCAAAAGATTGAAAACCGCTGCTCTAGACCAGAGGTCACTAAAGTGGTGGTCCGCGAGAGAATTTTACCGGTACCGAGTCTTCTTATCACGAACATTTAGGATAATAATAAATGCTAAAAGTTCTCTTCCTAAAAAACTCTCAAGTTTAAACAACACTGGCTTTCCAAGTGAATACCCTTTTCTTATAAACATAAACTGTATTAGTTTTTACAACTTTGTTTATGTTAAAAGTCCTTTTCATATGTGAAGCCATCAAAACACGGTACCGATCTCACCTTGAAATAAATGCAGTTCTCTTCCTTGCAGTAACAACACTGGATCCAAGTATATACATAAATTGTTTTGTGAACATCCATCACAATAGGACTGCACTTAAAACTTCTTTTAATTGTTTTGTTTTTACAGTTTTTTATTTTGTTTATTTTATTAAGTTTTATTAATAAAGCTTTTGTAATTTGATAACAATTAATAGTTTACAATTGCAACTTTTTTTTTATAAATATATTTAACACTTAAAATTCCTATTAGTGGGCCACGGGATTTAAATTATGAATTTACTGGTCCGTGAGGTCAAAAAGTTTGACGATCGCTGCTCTAGACCATCAGGTTTTTTTTTAATTTTTATTTTTATGATAGACATTAAACCTAGACATTTTCGTTTACATGTTTCTTAGAATATATATAACAAGTAAAAATAGTATGTGT
The DNA here is from genome assembly GCA_019973935.1 of Trichonephila clavipes. Taxonomy (NCBI): domain Eukaryota; kingdom Metazoa; phylum Arthropoda; class Arachnida; order Araneae; family Nephilidae; genus Trichonephila; species Trichonephila clavipes. The sequence goes on from BMAU01012509.1 coordinate 1,828, forward strand.
ACGTCACTGGTGATATGTTGCTGAAGGAGATCTGACGTGGAAAAAGGAAGAGTAAATTGCGATTGTAAGATGTAATAGTGAATTATAGATAGATGTTGATTTAATTGTGACCTCTGTGTTAGATTGAAGTTTTGGAATCTACAAAATGAGTAATCTAGGAGAAAGAGATGACTGGACTCTTATCTCGCTATGAAAATCTGTGTGCTAGAAACCTGCCTGTAAATTTAAGTAAAGAGCACTCTAGTTTATTTCGTTACTATGGTATATTTCCCATTAAAATATTGTAATTGTTGTATTTATTAAAATATACATTCGCTATATTTAAAATATAAAGATAAACTCTGTGTGGCCTTACTCATCTATGGCATAAAATTATTTTATATGCTTTTTATTATTTTTCTTAAAAAAAATAATGAAATACATTCTTAACTTTGAAAATTTATTGTTCACGTGTTTTTGAATATTAAAGAAATCAAAATATTGCTTCTTGTAATATATTTTTTTCTCCTTTTATTCTAAATGTTACTTAAATTATTTACATAATCAACATTCTTCAAGGAATTTTTGTGCAAAATACTTGTCATAAAAGGGTTTTTTTTCTCTCTAAATTATCCATTATTTATGACATAACACTCTCTGCATTTTCTTTTTTTAAGTATAGCAGCCATTTCGTGACAGACCTCGTTGATGTTTAATGAATTCGAGTGCTGTTTACATGCATTCAAATTATTTTAAGTAGTTTTAAACATTCTCGTCATTCATTAAAATTACTAATTAGGTCCATAGAACTTAATCTTATTTATACTTGCGTGTTGTATCTAAACATTGGTTTGTTTAGCATGAGACTATCATCGCAAATTTTTTTTCTTGCGTTTTCCGAGATATTTTTACGAAATCATTAAATTTAAGATAGAAAAAAAGAACATGATTTACTTAGCAAAACATATTAATTATTTAATGCTTTTTTTCTGTTTTAAACATAAACCTATTAAGAGCTGGAGCATTTTTTAATACCTTCATTAGTAAGAATAAGGTACACTTTTTGAAAATGAAGGAAAAAATGGCGTGAGTATCTCTAGCAGCGAAGAAATATTAAGAGTCAATATCTTATTTACCGTTTCGGTAATATATGATGGTTTCTTAGCAACCAAGTACATAAAATTTAAAAGGAGATTATAAAAGATTTAAAAGATGAGTAGTTTTGTTTTATCTGTGATCATATGGCATTTGACAGTCGTAATTTAATTGTTGAAAGGTTACCATGAGACTTATTCTCGCAGAATGATAATTACTATTTTTTTTCTTAAAACGCTTTGATGTGTGCAGAAATGACCTTTTTTTTCACAATTAAAATGCGTGTTATTACCAGAAACAATTCCTTCACAACATGTTAGTTCAGTAATAAAAACAGAAATCTGGTCTACAGCATTTTCTTGTTTTTTTACAAATCAATTTAATGTATATCAAAACTGTGTGAAATTGGTATCTAACTGGTTTCGAAAGTGCTTACTTAAAATACTTCTATTGTTATAATCTACAATATTTCAATGTTTTGCATAAGTATTTGGAAACCTTTAATATAAAAGACTTTAACAATGAGGTCATAGTGTGGTTAAATAGTCACTGAGATTACTCGCTGCCCGTCTAATGACGGACCAACCTCCTTTATACAAACTATATAAATATTTATACTTATTTGTCAAAATGTAAAACTGTACTTTACCTATAGTATGTAGTTCTATATATGTGCATTATGTCTTTTCTATATATTGTAAGTAGTACAAAAATAAATTTGAAGTCTTCACACCCGCATTTTAATTTGTACTCTAATTTAGTGTATCTTCCAAAAATAATGTTCCCAGTCATCTTTACCTCTAAATTACACTGAATTTTTATTCCGTCTTTGCTTCTGCCCCTTGACAATGTACAATTGTCCATGAGTACATATTACTCTCATCAATGTTACACATAACCGACTTTTTCAAAACTCTGTGCATTTGTCTTATGATAGTAATTGTAATATTCGCAAGTAACATCGTCTTTTGCATTATAATGGCAGTTCAATGGAAACTTGGCGAAAAACTACCAATACAAACAAGTTGGTATGTTTTTTTTTGCCGACTGCATTTGGTGGTTATTTTTGGCGACTTTGATGATTATGGCGTCACATGGGTTTATCTCTCTCCTTTTCAGATCTGATTTTACCAATTACTTAATATTTTCTTCAGGGCTTATTTTTTAGATTTTACATTTTTTCTTTGTTGGAAATACTGCACAAAAATGTACATGCATATGTATGTATATAAATGGATGTTTGTACTTTTGAAATTGCATCATTCCAATACCGTTTAACTGATCACTATAGGAATTGGCATGCGTATGTATTTTTTTCCTGGGTAAGGTTTTTATGTTCTCCACTTCATTTCAGCTCCCAACCAGGTGGTTCTACAGCATATCAACTTCGTTCAATCAATCGCCAAGTGGCCAACATGTTCGACAAATAGATACCAACTTGACTCTATCGCCAACATTTCACTGTGTTTCCATTGAGACACCGTTATAATGTAAGGAACGGTGTTGCTGGCGAATGTTACAATGTTAACATAAAGTAAATGCAATGGAAATCAATATTAACGTACTACATATCCAGATATAAATTAATTACATTGTTTTAAGCATTCATTACACAAATTTTGTAACAATGTGCTACTTTTGATGAGCCGAAATCAGCTTAGGTACATGTTTTCAAAAGTCGACCCTCAAAAATTATAAGTAAAGAAAAAAAATCCGTTTAGTCAACTATACATTGACAGAATTAAAATTTAACAAATATGTTTTTTTTTGTTCAGTTGAGATAAGCAGAAAGCTTTTCTTGTTTAATTTGCAATTCCCGTAAAATTAACTCATTAAAAACTTGTTCATCGTTTAATCTGTTTTGTTTAATTTTCCATTTCACCCATGCGAAGAACGGGTATACCAGCTGGTAATCAATAAAATTAAAATAAGTTTAATTCTCCTTTTTTATGATCCGCAATGATGGAGTATTATTAGTATGTCGTAAAATAATTAATTATGAATACCACATAGCTTTTTTCTTAAAAAACAACCATCATTATAACAAATACACTTTAAAATAAAAACTACTTCTTAGAACGAATTTCTTAATGAGAGGTTAGCTCTCCGAGAACTATTTAATCAGTTAACTTCTTTAACCTCTGTAACTATTCCCTCACAAATATGGCTAAGTAATGAATTCCGCTGACCCAGACTACCCCGAAACAAGTTACCATCCGGAGTAAAGCGCGGTCGCAGTGAGCATGACAGGAGTACTTTTATGCCTCCTTTACGAATGCGGTTTTGGGTCGCAACCCGCCCGCTACATGCTTGTCACCCAACAACGCTACGAGCCCTGATTAATTACGTAATTTGCGAAGCCGCTTTCGAGTAATTCGCCGTGATTACTAGTGTGCTCCAAGATTAAATGTTTCCTTAACACACCATTAAACAGGAACACATTTTAACCTCAGGAAAGCGCAGTCGAAAACTGGCATTTACTAAAATTACATTGCCTTATACACGAACCAACATTTTCTGATTCATTGGTTCCCCTCCCTAAGCCACTCACTATAAATCTCAGACCCTGGGTTGGGTTGAAACATTTGTGTGGAAAGTCTTAATGTATGCTTCATATGTTTACCCGTGGAAGTGATTTTGAATGGGATATAATAACTGTGTGGGCATAAATGTGTTCCGTATTCGTAGATGGCTTTACGCTGTTAATGTGAAACTTTGATAAAAATTGGACTGCCATATTTTGTACTTAGAGAAACTAATTTTACTTTTTTAGTGGATATATAATGGTTATTTAGATTACGTAATTTTAATACATTAAAGGAATCGCGGAAATATTTTGTCTATTTTTAATCTCAAATAAGAATCATATATCGTAAAATGAGGCCTGAAACGCACACTTATACTTTCAAGCTGCAATTTTTAATTTTTAGGTATATTCGCCGTATAACGTGCACTCTCTTTTTTTAAGAATAAACTTGAAAAACACGTGCGCAGTGCTCTTATGCTTTGAAATCCTTTTTTTAACGTATTATTCCACGCTTTAGAAGAAAAAAAAATAGTATATTTCTAGAACTAAAGAGTGTTTTTTTTCCAGGTATAGAAGTTTAAGTTGGCTTTACTTTCCAAGATGGCTACCGATTTAACAGCTGTCAAGTGATTTATTCTCAGTTTGGTTTGGCAATTCATCAAAACGATCATCAAGTAAGGCGTAGATTCGTCGAATGGGCCCAAAACAAAATTGCCGTTGTTCCCGATTTTCATAAGCGAATTTTGTTTAGCGATGAAGCGCACTTCTGGTTGAATGGCTACATCAACAAACAAAACTGCCGCATTTGGAGTGAAGCTAATCCACAAGTGTATGTCGAAACACCGTTACATCCAGAAGAACTGACTGTTTGGTGCGCTATATGGGCTGGTGGAATCATTGGTCCGTACTTCTTTAAAAACGATGAAGGCCACGACGTTACAGTCAATGGTGATCGGTATAGAGCCATGATTACTAACTTTTTCATTTCTGAATTGAACAATCATGATGTCCAGGAGCTGTGGTTCCAACAAGACGGTGCAACATGTCACACAGTTCGTGTCACAATCGATTTATTGAAAGACACGTTTGGTGACCGCCTAATTTCACGTTTTGGACCTGTGAATTGGCCTCCAAGATCTTGTTATTTAACACCGCTACACTGGGCTATGTAAAGTCATTGGTCTATGCGGATAAACCACAAACGCTTGACCATTTGGAAGACAACATTCGCTGTGTTATTGCCGATATACGGCTACAAATGTTGGAAAAAGTCATCGAAAATTGGACGTCCAGATTGGACTACATCCCTAGCCAGGCGTGGCAGTCATATACCAGAAATCATATTTAAAATGCAATGCCACAAGATTATCTTTCGAATAAAAAAACATTCATGTCAATCGAATAATACATCGTTGTTTTATTGCAATTTAAAGTTCTATACCTCTAAAAAAACACCCTTTACAAGCCTTTAAGTTTATAAAGAATGTCATTTCTTTTAAATAAATAGTATTTCGTTCTATGTAGAGCTCAATTTTTTTTACGCTTTTTTTGTTGAATTTTTAAAGCTCTCATTTTCATACCCGGCGTATAACGCACTCCCGTAAGTTTCGATTCTGTTTTTTGTGTCAAAAGAGCACGTTATATATCGGATTTTGCGATAAACTACATAAACCACATGGCTAGGTTTTGGAGGTTCAATTACTCTTATAGATCACCAAGTGTTTTCTTCTTTGTTTTTAGAATAAACATTAAGCTTTAGAGCTTCCATTAAGGTATGTTTAAAAATAACCCCCTCGAATAAACAAATACGTTTGCACAACTAGATATGGGATTAAAATGTTTCATTTTGCTTTGTAGAGAATTTATTTTAAAAAAAAGTTCCTGTGTAATATTTTTTTAATCATTTATTTTACAAAGTAATTTAATTTATTTACAATGTGATTCATTTATATTTGAGTACCTTTTGCCTCAGTAGCCAAGTAGTTATGGTCATGAACTCGCAGCTTGTATGCTATGAGTTCGAGTGCTAGTAGCACTGATGACCCGCCGTATAGAGGGGATCATACACGTTAAATCTGTTGAGGTCCAAACATCTTCCCATTGGTGATGTGTGGTAATTTCAAGAGAGAGATGTCAGTTCCTGTTTCGTCCTCGTAACTTAAATGTTCAGAATTACGAGGTCCACCGTCAGTAGCCATGATATGGCTTCAGAATACGACAGCAATAAAACACTCACTCGCTCTACTCCGTTACCATGACAACGGAAACCGAAGCATGGTTCTTATGATAAAGGTGTATAAAACGCTTAAGAAATTGAAATATAAATGTGCTGTGGAATAGAGATTAAATAACATTTTTTCACCAACTCATTAAAGGCAGGACTTTTTCGAATTAATTAGAAAGTTATAATGCTATCAATTAACTTTATTTTTGTTATTATAGAAACACAGGCTCTAGATAAGTGTTAGTAAAATTCTATCAAATAATTGAATTATTGATAGCGTTAAACCTTTTCAGTGAACCTCGTTTTAGACTGGCATCTCAATTACGAAATAAATTCTTTATTGGAAACTCCTCTGCTTAGGAATGTTTAGACGGGGCATTTTCAAGGGATTTTTAACGATAATAAAGGAAGATCAGTAACGAGTAAAAGTTAATGAAAAAATATTTTGTATTTTAATTTTCTAGATTGAAATAATTTCAAAATGTCTTTTTTAAATGTAATTGGTTCAAATAGGAAAACATATCGATATAGCTTTGACAGGCAAGGGAATATTCTAAACATAATTTAGAATTTCAAAATGATGGTAGAGTTTTAATTGCGTTGGTTGTCAAGTCATTAAAATATTAAATCGGATTTTTTTTATATTCTTTTTTAATTTCAGAATATTCTAATATTACAAATAATGTATAGATTTTCAAACCTTAATATGTTTATATGAGCTGGCTTTACTTTACTAGGAGAAACGTAAGTATTATATTCTTTAAACAGTTGGGAAATAATCCTGTGACCGAAACACACTTAACTGCTTATATTTTGAAGATTAAAAATTATTAAGAATAAATATTTGAGGAAAGAAATACATCTGGGAATGGTATTAAAAATATTTGATAGTTTTTTTTCTGAAGCCATTAAATATTTGAATAACTTGAATAAGAAAGCCTGAAGTTATAAAAGAGAAATATGGCATAATAAAGAAGCCAGAGATCATTTTTTAAAATAAAAAATAAATAAAAAAAGCTGTTGCGACAGTTATATTGCGTCCCTGTTATTTATTCAAAATGTTCTCATCTTTATTATCTTCTCCATTGTAATTTTTTCATTCTAACTGTTGGTGACTCTAAAAGATAAGTAATTATTTTCAACGATCTTGCTTGACAAAGAATACTTTAGAGAATCCGACAAAGAATAAGAACAGAGAATCCATTTTTTTAACCTAAAATTCTATGTACTAGCTTTGAATTTTAATATATCAAGGGAATTAGAATCTGGACATTTCGGAACAGTTTTATTGCTCTTTTACTGAAAATAATTTATTTTTGAGAATAATCTTAAGATTTGGTTATTAACATAAATCAGTGCTTCCCAAACTTTCAATACAGGGTGCGACAAGAAAAACTCAGACTAATTTCTTACCTCCTAGAATAGTAAACGAATCTCCTTTTTAATTGTTGTTTTCCTGTTCCTTTAGCTACTCCTTTAAGGTATTCGACTACGTTCGGAACCGTGATTTTAAAAAAGCGCATAAATGGACAATTTTGATGATATTTAGTGTCACTTAGATTAGAATACATGTATAAAATTATTTTAAGGACATCATGAGAAAAAAAATATATTTAAATACAATATTTTAGCAAAAAATTAACTTAGAATAACTTTTTTTCAAAACGTTCTCCTCTTATAAAAAATGCTTCTTTAATAATAATATTTTGCTTATAGAACGTAAAGACTTCTCCAGAGAGTCTGGAACTAGGTCTTTTGAAAAAGTCACATTATTTTCAGAGTTACCACCAATTGAAATAATTATCGGCGTTTTTATCTTAAAATTTCTCACCTCTATATGGATACATCCACTTCTAAGTTATATGTTTCAAAAATTCTATTTCATCCTCTGTACATAGGTCTGAGTTATATACAGGGAAAATATTAATATAATGGAAGCATTTTTCATAAAAGGAGAATGTTTTGTAAATGAGTCATTCTATGTTCATTTTGTGTCAAAATATTGTACTTGAATACATTTTATTTTAATAAACTGCTGGACAATTGCTAAGGACGGATAACACTATCATCCATAGCAACCACAAAATGAAAGGAAGCAAAATGTGGAAAATTAGAATAAGTGCGAGATATTAGTAAGAAGAAGTATGAGTATGTGCAAATTTTTTCCACGTCTGTTCATCACGTGATAGCGTTCACAAGAGCTTTAAAGGTTTTGACGCGTGTGGACAGTTGTTTCAAGTCTTAGTCTGGGGCGGAATTTGTACAAGTGGCAAAACACATTTGGATTTTGTGGAAGAGGGCGTTTAAATCAATCAAAAATGTACCAGAGGAACATTATTGAAGCTGTTGTACTTCCATGGGCCCAAAAGCATTTAGCGAATGCAAATTTGACGTTTCAACAAGACTCTGCCTGAAAAGCCAAAAAGACGCAATAGCGGTGCGATACACCGGACGCCTACAAGCCGAAACTCAATCCATAGATTGCAGTGTATGGTCTATTTTGTAGTCCATGGCCTACACTAAACCACGCAAAACTTTGGATTCTCTAAAGCAATAGCTTCTGCTCGAACGGGATAAATTTAAGGTAAAAGACTTGAGGGAAGGACTTGAAAATTTCTGCAAACAGCAGTTATTTGGAAAAAAAATTAAATTTACTTATTAGTACGAGTGTACTCTTATTATTATTTCTTATGTTTTGTTAATCTCTTAATGTTTTTATTAAGTTAATTAAAAAATTGTTTGTCCATGTATTTTTGCCACACTCTGCATTTGCGACACAATATTCAATCATAATTTTCATCACGCCCCTCTGAATTCGATAACAATGTATTGAATCCAATACTTTGACACCAAAGCTACAATACGACTTTAACCTCTTAATTACTTCCGGCGTATATAAGCATCTCGCTCAGCTAGTGCGTTAATTATATATATAATATATACGACTTTTCTAAGTGCGATCTTTTTTGTGCATTGCTCTCAATAAAAGCATTTCGATTGGTTTGGAATTGAATAAAATGACAGTGACATATTGTTTGCGAAGGATTTTCTTATTTCAGAGAATTTGCTTATTTATTCCTTTTTATTCCCTCCCCAATACATCACAAAAGCACGCCTGTGTCGAAAACGGTGGCATTTGGGAGCAAATTGTGTAACAATTAATCGATAGTTAAGGGAATAATTATAAACAATTACTCTATCAAGATACATGTTAAATTGTGTATATAGTTTTATACATGACAAGCTCATGGAGTTGCTGGTATTTATTAAACTTGTTCTTAACTTAATTTTTATATTAGTGATCAAATACATTGTGCAGTACTGATATATTTATAAGTGTATTATATCAGTGTAAATGTTTCTTTTATATTTTATAACGTCAGAATCCATTTTTTTGTTTACTTTCAGTATATTAACAATTCTTTTCAATAATCTTTTGTTTTCAACTTTTTCTTTTGTTCTCGACCCTCTAGGAAAGCGTGCCCCACAGTTTGAGAAAAACTGACATAAATGCATAACAGTCGAATATTAGGAATTGTGTAATCTAAAAGTGGTGAAAATTAAAATTTTAAAAAACATTGCTTTATTTCTAAACGCAATTTTCTCTTCGTTTAATTTGAAGACGAAATACTCAGTTTGTAAATAATCCTTTAGAAAGGGATGTAAGAGAATGATCTTATAATTTCGTGTCATAAAAAAAATGCTAATACTTGAGGTAGTACATTGCATTCCAGACTTACACTCTTGCCTCGTGAATTTTAGGTTTTATATATATATATATATATATATATATTTAGTTGTTGTTTTCCGTTACTTTAATTATGGTAACCACTTTACCATGTATTTCCCGATATTGAATAAATATATATTGCTTTTTAAATAAAATTATTTATATTTAAATTCAAACTTTTGGTCTACCCAAAAACTTTCTAATAATTCTCATCTCTTGATTTAAAGAAAGACAGGAATTGAATTTCATAATCGGGAGTTTATTTATTTCTTACGCACACGTAACTCATCTTCACACTTCGAAGTATATTTTTATTCAACAAAAGAAACACGCCAGCCATATATAAAGTCTATAAGTATACTAGCTTAAAGCATGAATTATTTCTTATAACGCCCCCATAAATCCTCAACAGACGTTTTTCGTTAAGTTGTTAATATATATCTAGTGAGCAAAAGAAAACATGTATGCCAAATTTCATGTCTGTTGGTCTAAAGAGGGAATATTTAATCTAAAACATTCCTGTAACTTTTCTAGGGATTCGTTTTCTGTAAAACCTATTCTCTTGGTGGATCTCTATCCTAAAATAGAAACATGCTTGTTAAATTTAAGGTCTGTTGGTCTAATATTTCCTGAGTTTCTTGTGATGAGGAAACGAGAATCAATTTTGTCTTCTACAAATAGAAAGATGTATTGAGAAAATTAACCTCGAATTTTTTATTTCATAAAATGAATCAATATTTATAGCAATTACTTAGTTAAAGTTTGATATGACAGAAACAGTTTTCTTGTGATTATTATTGTGTGATATTATTGTACGTTATTATTGTTTGTTCTACTTTTTTTCATTTTAAGAGAAAATCATTTGTATAATAGGTTTTGCTTTTCATTCTCCATTTTTGTTATAATAAAATAAATAAAAATAATTGAATATGTATATAAAATATTTTATAAAACAATTTCACAATAAAAAGTTTCGTAAAAATTTTCCAATAGCTTAAAATAATGCTGAACTTTCAGGTGTATTTTAATGATCTCTAGTAAAAGTTGTAAGTAATTCTGCTATATAATTATTATTTTTTTATAGTTGGTACGTATTTAATATAATTTACTTGAACAAAGCTGCATAGTTTGTAGTTTAAATTTAAAGTTTATTATATTTACAAAGTATATGTTCAAAATCTATCCAAATTTAAATTTCCCCACGCAACAGTACATATTTATAAATGTGCACAGTGAGATGAGGCAGCTTAATACGCATGCTTGAATTTTTTCTTCCTTCCAATGTACTAGCCGTTCCTAGCATGTTAACAGTTGAGTGAGGCACTGCTTTACGTGTTCATTGGATTTTTATTTCTCTAAAGATGACTGGTTAACTTGGGTAGAGGTACTGCGTTAAGTTTTGTCAAAATAAGCAATTCCTTTTATTCAGCAAGTGTTTAGAGGCGATGCTATTGGGGTCACACAAGTTAGACTGGCCGCACGTTACCACAGAGTAACTGCCATACTGGAAAACTACAGACTGTGTGTGTGTGTGTGCACACGAAATACAGCTGTTATTGAAAAGATGGAAAAACTGATAATGAAAGATCGTTATTTGATTATACGAGATACTGTTGAACAAGTTGAGAACAGTAGAGACAAAAATTGTTCCTAAGCTTCTGACGATGTGTAAAGGGTTCTATTGTGGCTTATACTAATCCTCTTGAAGAAAATACTCTTTTTAACTGTAATATTCATTTAAAAACCGTTTTCTGTAAAGAGGACGTGATTTATGCAACTACAAACTATATTTAAATGCCAGTCTTTGAGTAGTCAAGGTAATGGTTAAGAGTTGATCGTTAAGTTGAAATTCAAGTGTTGGTGACTGGTGGTCACGCATCGTAAGATTAATACGAGAAGAACTATCCAAGGGGATAGTGTAACGTATCCACCTTACAGTGGAACGAGCTATCAGGCTGAAAGCTGGATCATACAAGGTATTTAAGAAAGATAAGTGTTGTGAATAATAGGGTACAAGTTAAAGTGTCAATCTCGTCATATTCACTATTGAGAATTAAAATAAACTTAGAATCCAACCAAGCTTTATTATTGTAAAGAACAAAATGAGTTGGCAACAACAATGTGGTAGTATGTGGAGTTTTGAAAACGTATTCTTTAAAAAAGCTGTATTAATCTAAAACTGAGCTCTTCAACGTTACCGATGTGCTGTGGGTTTTCACAGATAATTTAAAATCTTGATATTAGCTTCGTTAATACCGGGTGAGCCGTTCTAGGATTTTCTCCCGAATATTACAATTTTTCTATAGCATATTTTCTGTCTAATACTTTAATTTATAATTCAATTTGATTAAGATTATTGTGGTTTTTTTAAGTTTATAGCATGTTTCAATAAAACCAGGAAAATACCAACTTGAATGAATTATTGAATGACACTCACACACAATGCCAGTATCTACTACCATTTTATATCAATAAGTGTCTTTCATAATTTGATTACTTATATCCGGGATGAGTTTTTTCATTGCTCTTTAAGTTTAGTTATTAAAGTGCATTCATATATTTTTAAAGGTTAAATAAAATTAGTTATTCTAAGACAATGCCTGCTTCTCTTACTCACACCCGTGACTTCTGCGTCGCGACAAATGGAGCAAAAATAATTCCATCTTGCAGTAAGTTGAACAGGACCTACTGGACGCTATCAACACTTAATCTTGCTTCATGCTACTTCTGCTGTTTTCCAAAATGAAAATGACATTGAAGGGATTCCTTTTCCAGTATAGATATGAGATAATCTGGAACGCGACGGTGGATTGCAAATTATTCCAAAAGACGTCTTTTAGAAGTGTTTTCGGCAGTGGAATTAATGTTGGGATAAGTGAGTAAAAGTGTAAGGGACATTCTTTGAAATTAATTTGGATCACAATTCCGCAAAGTAAATGAGATATTTTTCTGGTGAAAGGATGGATACACGTTTAGAACAAACCTTGTAAAGGGTGTTTATTTTAGAGGTATAGAACTTTAAATTGCAATAAAACAACGATGTATTATTCGATTGACATGAATTTTTTTTATTCGAAAGATAATCTTGTGGCATAACATTTTAAATATGATTTCTGGCATATGACTGCCACGGCTGGCTCGGATGTAGCCTAATCTGGACGTCCAATTTTCGATGACTTTTTCCAACATTTGTAGGCGTATATCGGCAATAACACAGCGAATGTTGTCTTCCAAATGGTCAAGCGTGTGTAGCTTATCCGCATAGACCAATGACTTTACATAGCCCCACAGAAAATAGTCTAGCGGTGTTAAATCACAAGATCTTGGAGGCCAATTCACAGGTCTAAAACGTGAAATTAGGCGATCACCAAACGTGTCTTTCAATAAGTCGATATTGGCACGAGCTGTGTGACATGTTGCGCCATCTTGTTGGAACCACAGCTCCTGGACATCATGATTGTTTAATTCAGGAATGAAAAGTTAGTAATCATGGCTCTATACTGATCACCATTGACTGTAACTTTGTGGCCTTCATCGTTTTTGAAGAAGTACGGACCAATGATTCCACCAGCCCATAAAGCGCACCAAACAGTCAGTTTTTCTGGATGTAACGGTGTTTCGACATACACTTGTGGAATAGCTTCACTCCAAATGCGGCAGTTTTGTTTCTTGACGTAGCCATTCAATCAGAAGTGCGCTTCATCGCTAAACAAAATTCGCTTATGAAAATCGGGAACAACGGCAATCTCGTTTTGGGCCCATTCGACGAATCTACGCCTTGCTTGATGATCGTTTTGATGAATTGCCAAACCCAAAACTGAGAATAAATCACTTGACAGCTGTTAAATCGGTCGCAATCTTGGAAAGTAATGCCAACTTAAACTTCTATACCTGAAAAAAACACACTCTTTATAAGTATCGGAGAATATTCTGAAGTTTTTAAAGTAATTTTTTTCCTGTCAAATAAAAATAATGAAGGAAACTTGAGTGAAAAAGATCCTATGGATGTAGACAATGGACTGTGTGTATTTCTAGGGTCTTGAAGACGAGGCAAAAGTCTGAGTTTGCTTCAGCCTTTTCTGATCTAATCTGTGGGAGGAGAAGTGACACTTTATGAGAACAGCATGATTTGCTGAGTGTTGAATGAAGCACAAAGACTGCAAACACATTGGCTGAAAAGAGGTGCCTATGATTCATTAATTTGCCCAGCTTTCTGAAATACAAATTAAAGAAATGATTGCACTTAAGAGGTCTCGGGGGTATTAAATTTCTCTAGAGGTTTGAAAATATGAACAATTTTCAAGCAGGTATAATTCTTTTAAATTTAAATTAAATAATTCGAGTCTTTTACATATTATTTATAAAAGAACGGGGCTACAGAAAAGTCTAAAATGTTTAAAATATAGTCATAACTTTAAAATTTATAAACATATGAAAATAAGAAACTTTTCTATAAGAAATATTTATTATGTTTTGCCTTGCGCATGCTATTTTCTAAAATAGTAGCTTTAATTACCAGCTATAAGTTCATTAATAAAGCTAAATGTATTCTCATTACACTGTAGCTATTTTTATATAAATAGGATAACAACTTATATTTTTAATAAATAAAAAAATACACATTTTAAAAATATTTAAAAAATTGCAATGCTTTACAAAGATTTTGAAATAAAAAATATATATAATACAAAAAGTTAGGCAGGGCTTAAAGAGCATGATGCATTTTATAATTCTATAAAGTTTTATACATCAGATGGTACTATTTTGGACAATAGCGTGCGCAACGCAAAAAATACTTAATATTTATCATAGTATTTTCATATGCTTATGATTTTTAAACTTATTATTATATTTTATACATTTTATACTTTTCTGAACCCCCATTCTTTTATAAATAATGTGTAAGAGATTCGAATCATTTAATTTAAATTTAAAATAATTATACATGTTTGATAATTGTTTATGTTTTTTTCAGACTTCTTAAATTATAGGAAGAAAAATCATTAACACTCGAATCAGTTTAGCATTTAGACGGTTTTATGAACTAAAAATTTAAATTAGATAATCTTTGAAAATACATCGCAAAAAAAATATATTCCAGAAGAAATTTGAAATAGTCTGGTAAGAGATTGCAAATGATTAAAATTTCTGGCTCACTGAGACAAAATTTAACACGCAACTGGGAGACCTCTTAATGAGTACGAGCGCCGTAGCTATCCAAACTCTATCAGTTTAGCATTTATATTTGCATAGTTTTGAGTCAGACGGTTTATGAACTCGATTCATAGCATAAGTCATTGATTTGTTTCAGTTTGCTATTTTTATTGTATCAATTTTGAAAATTGACAGCTAATCGTACGGGGGTTGCTATGTGCAGTCAAAACAGGAAATTCCACATACTGCGCGACTCTCCAAAATCGAGGATATTTTGACGCATTTTATGCATGTCTGGGACGCGCTGGGAATAAAATACAGGAGAATTTTGCAGATGCAAAGACTATGGCATTGAATTTCGGCTTGTATAGCTGCCAGAGGTGGCTTTTTTTACTACTTACTGATTTTTAACCTTTGCAAGCTGTAACCGCTTAATAAAAATGATATTTTGTTCTGTGAATTTTTAATCATTTGTTTATTTTCATATACACTACATGCATACCAAATTTCGTGAATGTAGCTCAATTTCTTCTGGGTGCATATATTTTTTTGCGACAGAGTTTATAATCGTAGGGGTTGCTATGTGCAGTCAAAACAGGAAATTAAAATCGAATTTTTGACGCATACAATGTAATGTCTTACGTTTATTAAAAATTTAACATTTTATATTAATCTTATATATCGAGTGTCCAGGAAACATTGAGACAAATTTTTAAGGGGAGGTAGGATATATCACAAGGAATCTAATTTGCAAAGCAACCCATGGTTGGAAACGTCTTTGTTCGGTGCTTGGTGGCGTTGTTCGCAAAAGCATTTAAGGAAACAGACATGCATTACAGCAGTCATTTAAGTTTTAATCGCCCGTAGAAGAGTATGGAATGTCTTACAAACACCAAGCTGGTAGATATGCATTTGATTCACTGATTGTTGAAGAAGGGGATATAGAAACAGTAGAAAGATTGAATCGCGAAAAGTACCCACATAAAGATGCATCAAACTGCCGGATGTTTGCTAATTTGCATCGCAATTTGTGTGAATATGGATCACTACAAGGTAATACGCACATTGAAGGGGGCTACAGTATCCAGCATCCGTTTTGTTCTATGCATGAGAAAAAATATGCTAAATACCGTTCTAAGGAATCCGAGGACCATGTTGGGAGTTTGTACTATTAATGTCCCGCACTCACTATGCCTATTACCCTGTAATGATCCATATTCACAGAAATTGTGATGCAAATTGGCAAACATTTGGAGGTCCGGTGCATCTCGCTGTGTGAACTTTTCACGATATAATCTTTCTGCTGCTCGTGCATTTCTGTCTGCAAATCTGTGAATTAGGGGCATATCTGCCTGTTCGGTGTTTGTAAAACGTTCCATACTCCTCTGTGGGCGATAACAGCTCAAATGACTGCAATAATGCAGGTCTGTTTCCTTAAATGCTCTTGTGAATAACTCCATCTCGCGCCGATACGAAGACGTTCCCAACCATGGGTTGCTAGGCAAATTTGAATCCTTATGATGTCCCAATCTTCCTTTAAAGTTTGTCCCAAAGATTCTGGTACACAATGTATATAATACATCGCAAAGAGGTAGTTTTATTTTGCTAAGATACGCGAATGTAAAAGTTGAAATTATATGTACTATGCAACTTCCAATCGATAGATTGGAGAATTTCTGTTAATATTTTATAATTACTTAGTGTTTTTAAAAGGCATATTTATTTTTCAGAGCATCTGCGATATTACTATATTTTATATGCTTCATTTTATATATCTAATGTTTTATGTTTAAGATTCATCATAAATATATTTCGTAGTTTTAATCACTTTTTTAGTGGAAATTATGTGTGTAGTTTGGATAATCTTCCATTTAGTTTAAACAATGTCATTATGACAGTTCTTCTCAAAGTTGCAATACTCGCGACCCAATATTCAGTCATAATTTTCATCGCCCATTCCTTCAATAACAATGTATTGCATTCAGTAACAATGTACTTTGACGCTAAAACTACGATAGGATTTAACCTCTTAAGCTCCTCTGGTGTATATAAATGTATCGCTAAACCAAACGTTCATTTCCTCGGGCGTATATATACGTCTTTCCGAAGTATTTTTTCTGTGCACTGCTATCCATAAAATTATTCCAAAGACTTTGGTATGACATAAAAGGACCTTAACAGTGCTTGCGAAGAATTTACTTATTTCAAAGGATGGTTTGCTCTTAAGTGTGTGTGTGTGTAGTCCTTTTCTTCCTTCCACACTTAATGCATCACAAACGCGTGGCTACATGAAAAACGGTGGAATTGGGGAGTGAATCGCGCAACTTTTAATCAACAGTTAAGGGATTAATCATAAACTGCAGTATTAATTTTTGTTTTTAATTATATATATGATAAGCCAATGGGGTCACTGATGAATAATAAACTGGTTTTAACTTAGTATTACTAAATTAATTATAAAATACATTGTGTAGCATTGATACATTTATAAGTGTAATATATTAGGGTAAAGGTGTATTTTTTTATTTTTATTATATTAGAATGTATTGTGTTTGTTTACTTTCAATAAATTAATAATTATTTAAATAATCTCTTTTTTTCAACTTTTCAATATGCTCGCGAATCCCTCGTACAGTTGTCACGACCCTCAAGGGGGGGCGCATCCCACAGTTTGAAAAACGCTGCATTATAAGAGAGTTTCATATATATTCGCTGTTTCATATAAAACAAACATATAAAGTTCCTTTAGTAATAACTACGGGAATTTTAACAATTTGAAGAAAGTAATTAAAATACTTATTATGCACACATTTTTTTATTCTATATAGTTTTTACTCTTATGTAAATTCATAAACTATTTACTCATAAGAAGAGTCCAGGGTCCATCTAGATTCAGTCTGATAGTCGAAATGCCATCCAGCATTTGAGTAGCATTGGTGATAAAACGGCAACTTTATTTTGTTAATGAATTAAAATAAGTCCCATCATCTTGTGATGTGCACATTCAGTGGATCCCTTCTCATCTAGATAATTGGGTAGGGATGGCGATTCTTTGCGAAAAAGATTGATTTTTAAATCGATTCGATGCATAACCTGATGAATCGATTCACAAAATGTCGAGGTCTAAGAGATCGATTTCTAAAATATAGAATTTTTTTCAAGCCTCCATTTACAATGTAAACAAAAAACCATTTTATGAAAAACAAGAAACATAGAATAATAAATGATACCTTATCAGTAAAATCAGGAAACTTTTTAGTTCAGTGAATTCAACAATTGCAATTATTTTTATTATCATGTCAAAATACTGGGTGTTTCAAAAGTCACGCACATCCACATGGTAATCCTTGTTGCTAAAACCCAAAAGGGTTGATTGAGATTTCTTTCACTAGATGGCAGCAGGGACCCCATCATAAGAAGTTTTGAAAGTATCAGGCATCAGTTTCAAAATACTTGTCAGTTGAGCACAACAGGAGGTGCATAATGTTTTCAAAAGAGCAAATACCCATCGTGGAATTTTATTTCGCTATAAAAATACCATCACCATGTGACAAATGCATTTCAGCAGAAATATCCAGGTGGTGAAACAGTCCAAAATGCATCAATGTTAACACTTTTGGTGCAATGGTTACGTGACACAGGATTGGTTGCAGACAGGAAGTGATCGGTTAGAGTGTTCATAATGAAAACGGAAGTGGCAGATGTGGAGACCGCTTTATAAAGAAATCTATTGAAAAAACCTTCCGTCTACATAAACATCTTTACGGAATTCATATCCTGGCCTTTTATTTTACCATGTCTGACACCTGACACTAAAAATAACCGTTCAAGCTTTGTTTGTTCTTCATTCTGTTTGTTAACATATTTCATGTGTCTTTGAAACCCAACCACAAAGGTTGTTGAGTGTGACTTATAAAACACCCGGTATCATATACAAAAGCAGACATTTATTTTCTAAATGTATTTGTTACATTAAAAACTTTAGAATATAGATACTATAGGTTATAGTTCTCTCAATGCTTAATATCTAAGCGTTTTAAAAACAACAATCTGTCAAGTCTACTGCGATCCAAGCGGTTCCGCTCATCACTTGCGATGTTGCCAGCAATCGAAAAAATACTCTCACAAGGAACAGATGATCCCATGATACTCATATACATCATGGCTATTGAGTGAACGTGATGATAAAAATAGTTTTTTTTTGTTCTTGTCAGTAAATTAACCCATTAATCGCCAACAGCATATTCTAACGGGTTGTAAAGATAGTATATTCAACTAATTGTAAATAATTTTATGGTTTTTACCAAAACCAGAAAAAATCAAATGTCAATTTTCTAAGATGAAATATCGATTCACACACACTAAATATAATGCCTTGGTGAAGGAGGGTGCCAGTGAGGCCTTGGAAACATCTAATTGTCTGTCTTATCTTCAGCTGTTCTCTGCCTGAAAACATATTTATAAAAATACTTGGCTCGTCTCCCTCGGTTCATACTTGGTATCGAGCTGATTCCACTGGAGGATCCCTTGCTAAGAATTGCTACAGATGCTTCCAGACTGCAGTTTCTAAATTTCTTAATGGACATTTAAGTATCCTTGCCTTCTAGGGAGGCCATAAAACCCATCTAATATGCTCAAAATGTAACATTGAGTAGGCTTCCCGACTCATATTCTTAGATGCCTAGATTTGTCTTACGACGACTTACTAAGTCTTCCTCTTCTTGTATATGAGTTTTGAGGGTAAATAAACTCATAAATCTCGTCTGGCAGAAGCTAGACAAGGAGATAAGCAACAACAACAACAACAACACTCTTATGTAAATTCATAAAATATTTACTTCTGAAATATGTTTTAGTTAAAACTTAATAAATCTTAGAGATTTGAATTAGAAAGCGTATTCTTACATGTTTTATGCACACGTATTATTTCCCATACTTAGTTTCAGTAATTCATTTTTATAATTATCTCCTTCAAGGTATCGCATTTTCATACTTTATGTCCAATTATTTATAACGATTCTTTTTTGTGATACTAAATTTAAAAATAACTTTGCTATCATATATTTATTTTGGAAA
Organism: Trichonephila clavipes; assembly: GCA_019973935.1. Taxonomy (NCBI): domain Eukaryota; kingdom Metazoa; phylum Arthropoda; class Arachnida; order Araneae; family Nephilidae; genus Trichonephila; species Trichonephila clavipes. The sequence continues at coordinate 21,613 of BMAU01012509.1, forward strand.
CTACAACTATATTATAAATAATAAATAGCACGACATTATAAAATTTCGAAATTCTCATGCAAAGAAAAGGAAGTTCGTTAAAAACATGATTGGAACTTTGTAATTATTAATTTATTTTACATTTCTCGGGAAACAAATGCGAATTTTTTAAATTTAATTCTTAAACAATACACTAACGCAATACTATCCACTATAATAACAAAGTTTCAATTTTAAGAGCATAAAAATTAGAGTTTTTTAATAACTTTTTCCGGAATAGTTCAAATAATTATTTGGTGTATGAATTTTCCCCCCACATTATTATTTCCATGGAATGTTGCCAGAAGAATGTAAAATTATCTAAGGAACTTGGTTACACACATTAAAAAATGAATGATAGCTAGAACTAAGTTAATTATTTTGTAACAAAAATGTGTACTTTTGAAATGTATGCATTTAAAAAGCGTTCATTGAAACATAAAACATTTTTCAACCATACATTCACCACTTTATTTCCAAATTTTAAGTTGTAATAAGTTTCTTAGAATTTTATGTTATGAATGAGAATGTTGTTTATACATATATGTACAGGAGAAAAGCAAATCATACTCATTCACCTACTCACTCATCATGATATCTTCGGAACTGACAAACCTACTGACTTGAAATTAGGTAGGCATGTTTCTTTCATGAAGTAGATATCCACTAAGAACGAATTTTGCATAAATCGACACCCAAGTAACGTTGTGGGGCACTGGGAAGTGAATTGCGGAACTTTTAATCGGAAGTTAAGGGTTAAAATATATCGATTGTACTGTTTTTTGAAGTTTTATTGATTATTTTACAAACATATATAGCACTTAGAAACAACTTCAGGGTCATTGACTAAACTTCATAATTTTGGAGCACTTTAAAAATGCAAGAACAGCACTTGTGAGTTAACACCTTACACCTTAATTACAAAATTTTGAATCTGAAAAGATTTAACCAGCTGCGTAGCTACCTTCATATCAGCCGAATCAATGATACGGGGGCCCTAAGCTAAAGGGGTTCCAACATGTGTACCTACAGTATGATCAACGTGGCTCTCATATATTAAGGCTGTTTTCGGTCAATGTTAAAGGATAGGGATGAAACGGCAAAGACATTTGTGGGCAGGAAAAAGCTCCAATAATAATAAAAATTTTTATGGATATAAAGAAAATAATTGTTTAAAGGATAGTGTTTTTTGAATTTTGATTTTTGAAAATTACACAGTTTTCAGCATTTTTGCAAAATGAAATTTGACTTTTCTATGTTAAAGTATAGGAGGTGGAAACGCAAAAGACATTTTAACAGAAAAAAACATTTTTTTAGAGTAGAATTAAATAGTATATAAGAAAGCAAGCTTCCCTCTTTGGACTAGTGTAGCCAGAATTAAGTTTTATGTTTTTCTTAATTAACTTTTTTAAATTTTAAGTTCATTCTGAATTATTTTTGGCGTAGTTAGGACTATCTCAAACAGATGGCACCACCATCGTTTGAAAAGCGAATTTATTCTTGGCTACGAATACTTATTTTTGGCGATATCTTTCTGAAATATAGTCGCCAGCTGAAATTATGGTAACTTGCAAATTGTTACAAATAGTGGACAATGGAAAAGATTTATGATGTACAGAGATTTAACATCTCAAATCTGACGAACTTTCCGATTTAGGAAAGTTTTAAATATTTTCTGCATGTGTGCTTTAAAAAAAAAAATCGTTTATAATTATACAGCTTAGATTTTTTTTTTTTTTTTTTTTGTCTGTTATTGAAGGAATGTCTGTAAGAATATTTAAATTCTGCGAAATGACTTAACGAAGAATGAAAGTATACTTACTTTATACTTGATCGAAAGTTGTGAATTAACTCTAAAGAACACAAATTACTACTCCTTGCTCACAAATTAAAATTTTAATCTAATTATTGTAATGCAATTATTATTATTATATTATTATTTTCTTTTTAACTAACAAAAATTTTTTCCCATCGATTTTATATTTGACGTAAAACTTTACCATAAACCATTGGAACAATTATTAACACAAAATATTGTTTTCTAATTTAATTAACAGAAACTTATTTTTTCAATTAATTATGTTCAGATTCTAAGCCGCACCCCAAATTCTCAGCACATTTTTGTAAAAAAAATAGTGTAAAATATATTATCGATGTATGATATATTTACGGAATGAAAAGGGGCTGCGATATCCTAGTGGTCAAGGTAACGTACGAACACGACAACTGTGGAATTTTTAAAAAAAAAAACAACATCGAAACTGATAATACAGATTATTCAATAATGCAAGCATCAGGTTTACTAAATGCTATTCAATATGAAATAGGAAGAACTTTAGTAGCTTGCAGTAATACTTTAATCTGGAATGCAACTAACAACCCCGCAGAAACTTTTATGAGCCAGTTGTGTAAAATATCCGGAGGAAAACGAATAGACTTCAGTAAATCTGGTGGTTTCAATAGGAGAGCTGACATTGCTGTCTTAGCTTTTCAAAGCCCTGCTCAACAATTTCACGAAAAAGCCTACAAAATAATTGCGAAGAAAAGTCCGAGTACTCCGCTAACTAAGTTTTTATCTAATCGAAGAAATAGATACCTGAAGCAAATACAAAGAAAAAAATTGTTTCCAAACCCTAAAAAATTAAAATTAAAAAAGAAATGCAACAGATTCTAACTATGGGGAGAATGTTGAAAGACCAGATGTGCCAGTACAGATATACGATAATTTAATGGAAAACCATCTTTCAAAATTAAAAGTACAAAATAGCTATGATTTAGAGAGCGAAACTAGGGGCAAGCATCTTCTGAACGATGGAGATATGAGAGATCGTTGAGACTCTCATCTTCTTTTTCAAAGAAATTGCTTGCAGGAAAAATCTACTCCGTGTTCGAAGCTTGTGATGCGCATTGTGTATGGTACAGACTTCTGCAATGCAGCAATGAAATATGGATTGGCAAACGAGGAGATCGCTCGGAAGCAGTATGAGAGGGATTATTCAACTGAAGTAAAAAATATGTGGCTTATTTGTGGACAAAGATAAACCCTTTTTGTGTGCTTCACCTGATGGATTGGTTGGTGATGATGGACTCATAGAAATTAAATGCCCTTATTCTGCGAGATCTGAACCAAATCTGCTGGAATTTTTAATTACAAAAAAAAAATAGTCTAGGTTTCAAATTTTCCAATGAAAGGGGAATCTATTTACCATTAAATCATAAATTTTACTTTCAAATACAAGGTCAGTTATTTATTACACAACGGAAATGGTGTGATCTGTATTTATGGTGCAAAAAGATTCGTTAACTCTGCGTATAGAGGCAAACGAAGAGTTTTGGAAAGGAATTATTCCAAAACTAGAAAAGTTTTATTTTAAATGTGTTCTTCCTGAAATTCTTGATGGAAGAGCACCACGAAATATGCCTTTGAGGGAGCCGTTATATGTAGAGGAATCTAGTAGAAGCAAAAAACAGAAAATGATTGATATAGGTTAGGAAATGAAACCTATATATTATCGAATGATTATTTGATTAACGTCAAGCTTTGAAGCTTCACTGGGACTATCGCCGACCTTGTCATTTCGAACTTCGATCAAGTGACGAGGACGAAATCAGAGCTGGATCCGCAATCTCCCAAAATTTCCTCCAACAGCAACATATAGTATCATCTACTTCAAACATTTGCTTTGAGGTTCAACCTTCTACATAGCGGATCTTCAGCAGGGACACCAGAATTCAAACCGACGATGCAACACCACGTCGATCACGAGTTCGTAACCATGAACTCTTGCCTACTGTGACCTCCTATATCTTCTCGAACAGGATACCGTAAAAAACTGTCCGTGATATATATTTTTATAATTAAGTACACTGGCCTCAAAAAGTTAAGGTACAACATGTTTTTCGAAGCTCACCATAAAAAAATGGCAGTAACAATAAAAAGCATAGTTTTACATGAATGATAATAACGAACTTAAAAACATTAATGCAAAAACGATTGCTACAACTTTTATTTTATAGAAAAGAACGTATATTTATGAGTGAGAGAAAAATATGCAAATATCAAGCTTTCGTACTTTTGTGTGTAAGTTGTGTTGATTTTCAACAGTTGTTGGCAGTTTCGGTGACAAAAGTCAATAGAGTTTAGAAAATGTCTCAGAGACGTCGTTTTTGCAATACACTTATACAAATTTCTATGACGCATTCAATAAAAAACTATTTAATGCACATATCCTCCAAATTTTTTGTTTCTACATTCATTCATTTGCAAATTAGACACAAAAACCCGGTTGTACCTTAACTTTTTGAGGCCAGTGTATTCTACTTAGCCATTTATTTGGATTCCTACATAGAATGAAACTATTATTTTGTTACCAAATATGCCCAAAAAATTAAACAATAATGCAATTTTCTTTGATTTAAATATAATGTAAACTTCCAAATTGAAAAATTGTTATTGACATATATTCATTAAATAAACATAAATTTCTTAGAAAAATAAAAGCAATGTTTATATATTATATGCTTGATTAATTGTGCTTGATAATTAATTGCCAGCCTACTTTCTCTCCCTTATAATGATATTTTAATCATTCTCTAAAGTTACAAAAGTAATTTTAATTTCAAAATATCTTTCTTTCTTTCTTCCTTTTTTTTTTTTTTTTTTTTTTTGCTGAACATGAAATAATTTTGTAATGCTTATTTTCATTTACGTATCATTTCTTATAAAAATATTTTTTGAATTTGAAAATTATTTTACAAACATATGTAAAATAATGGTCAAAACCATAATTAACCAGTTTTTTAATGAAATAGCTGCATACTATCTTAGAAAAATATCAAAATTGAGATAACCTTTAACTTTTTTAACATTTAAAACAACTTTTTAAAGAAAACTCTATTCAAAATTGTTTCCTTAAACCTTTAATAATGTAATACAGGTGTAAGTGTATACCTAATTGGAAATTTCTGAAACATTTTTTTGTACATAAGAACTTTATTTTGTAATACTTTTAGAAACATTTATTATTCCATTATAAAAGAATATTAAATCGTTTTTCTTTATATGTAGTGCCTACTAGATTGTGAATATTCCATTGTTTACTGTACCGGGACCAACAAAACAAATTTATTCACGTTAATACATTGTTTTTGCACAACTAAATCGTTTTGTAATGGAAAATGAACTTTTTTTTTTATTTGTGGATAAAAACACCTATAATCAAGGAGAGCGAACAACTTATTGATATTTTAAAAGACATTTGACGGTAAAATCTATATTAAAACAAGAGCAGCTCCTAAAATTTAGATTGCAATATACATAGGATTTTTTCCATAGTTAGAAACGAATAAAGCATTCATAACAAATTATCAGAATCCATGAGTCGAAAAAGTAAGAAAGCCATTTTAGATCTCTCTCATGGTCAAGAGTCAACACTATTTTACTCCCCGAAAAAAAAGAACAAATATTTCGTTTCACAGTCGTAAAGACTGTGGCCCTCTTCCCCTGTAGAGAAAGGGGAGGATTCTATTGAAGGAAGTGCGCTACACAGAGAGAATTTTTTTTTCTTGCCTTTTTCGAAATCAACCAAAAGCGGAGAGCAGAGAGCACGCGATCTTCTTTTTTTCAAACAATTAAATCTCACCAGCAATGACATTCAATAATTCACAAAATAGCTGTAAATTTATGTTTCGAGATATCTTTCCGATTTTTTCGAAATTTCGCAATTGTCCATAATTCTAGAGATCTTCGTATAATAAGGACCATTATAAATTTATCATCTTCCATCCTTTTTCAAAAATTGACACATTTGTTGAGTAATTCAGAGTACCACTGAGAATTGTACCTCTCGTGAAATAGGTTGCCAACCCTGTTCTATTGTATAAAAGTAAAATTGTATCATACTGTTTGTTCATTAAAACGTGAAATTTAATTTTTCATTGCTTTAAATCCACCTATTCTTCCTTTAAAAATCATTTGTTCAGGAAAAAAAATTAAACAGTTTCGTTCTGTACATCATTTATCTAGAGAATTGATCGACAAACTGTGTTCCACGAGACCCAATAAAAAAATGGGAAAGAAAAATTACAAATATGTATGCAAAATGGATTTATGTTCTCATAAAATTCGTTTAGCCACAATTATCTAAAGATCATAGACTAAAATTAAAAATTTTATTTATACATAATTTGAAAATTTTTTTAACTTTTATTGTAATATAATAAATGAATTTTAAAACTTTATTTTATGCAGTAGATTGTGAATATACTATTGTTTGGTATCCCGAGTTCCACGAAGTAATTTTATACTAGTTAGTACAATGTTTTGAAACTTTTTACATTTGTGGGGGGAAAACACCTATAATGAAGAAGATAAAAAAATTATCGACATATGAACAGATTCGATGCTAAAATTTAAATTTAAGCTAGAAGACCTACATTTTAGGTTACCAATTCATGCCATATACGCAGAATTTATCACACAGCTATGAACATTTTCATGCCATTCACAAAAATGTATTTAGAAAGTGAAAAATATTTTTAACGCGATTGGCAACAAAAACAAAATACAAAAACGAATTGAACACGGAATATGAAATGCTACTGCAGATAATTTCAAAAAGCTTATACGTCGATAGTTTGTGCAAAAAATTGTGAACACATATCTCAGTTACTAAGTATAATGCATGCGTAGGTGATATTTGGATCACAAATTTATATTATCAATGAGTAAATAACATTAAAATTACATCATAAAAAGTTTTTAATAAAAAATAAAAATATTTTTTTTTTAAAATTGTCTTTACATATAATATCAAAAATATGTTTATCTATATACTTTAAATATTATTTTAAGATATATTCCCTTCAGCGAGGAAGGGGTTTCCTCGAAAACATGTTACAGTTCTAAGGGGTCCAAGAGTTGAAAAAGTTTGATGATTGACCAATGTCTAGACATGAGAAGTCTTTCATGGTCAAGATTCACTCTGCTGCTTTAACCCCCTCCCCCGAAAAATAAAAAAAAAAAAAAAGAGCTAACATTTATTTTACTAGTTTGACGACCATCACCCTCCCTTAGCCCCCCTCGCGTGTTCCCTTTCGCTGAAGGGGAGAATTTCATTGAAAAGGTTACCCGAGAGAGAAATTTATTGCCCATCTTGGGAATCTTGAGACAAATATTTGTGCCAAAAATTTCGCAATAGCCAACGCCATCTAGATGTCATGTAAGGTGTTAAACTAATGGCCGGCCATCACCTTAAAGGACTTCGTAGGAATTTTGACACAGAGTGGACATAGAACTAGCAACGTCAATGGATTTAACGTAATTCAGTGTTTTACTACAAGAAAGTGTTTAGTGAGTTTAAGACTAGAACCCCCCGAACACAAATACTTACAGTTTTCTCTGCGCAATATATGTGGCCGCGGTAGCCGAGTGGTATAGGTATCGGGTCATGGCTTGCCTTGTCACGAGTTCGAGCCCAGTACCACTAAAGACCCGCCGTGTAGGGCAGCGATGCACGTTAAATCTGTCGAGAGCTGAAACGTCCTCCCGTTGGTGTGGTGTGGTAGTTAGGAGAGGGGGTGCCAGCTCAGGTGTCGTCCATGTCACTTGACCATGGTTCAAAATTACGTGGTCCGTCGCCAAAAGCCCTCGTGCAGCTGAACAGTGCGACGTTAATATTCAATCAATCTTCAGCTGCACGAGGGCTTTTGGCGACGGACCACGTAATTTTGAACCATGGTCAAGTGACATGGACCACGTAATTTTGAACCATTGTCAAGTGACGTGGACGACACCTGAGCTGGCACCCCCCTCTCCTAACTACCACACCACACCAACGGGAGGACGTTTCAGCTCTCAACAGATTTAGCGGCTAGCTGAAAATAAAAATAGAGGTAAACTTTTTGGGGCGTATCACCAAATCTTTTTACGAAATCTATTATGTTATGTTCAGTTCTTTCTGGTAAGTTCTGTTCAGTTCTATGTGGTCCGATCTGGTGAATCTGGGGACATTTCTTGTTTTTATCTCTGATGCAGCTAGCCGCTAAATCTGTTGAGAGCTGAAACGTCCTCCCGTTGGTGTGGTGTGGTAGTTAGGAGAGGGGGGTGCCAGCTCAGGTGTCGTCCACGTCACTTGACAATGGTTCAAAATTACGTGGTCCATGTCACTTGACCATGGTTCAAAATTACGTGGTCCGTCGCCAAAAGCCCTCGTGCAGCTGAACAGTGCGACGTTAATATTCAATCAATCTTCGCAATATATAGTAATGTTAGACCATCTAATTAACATCGGAGCTATTTTTTTCCTCCAAAATAATTCTGATTACATTCCTGTTTCTAAGCGCTTTAAAAATAAACTCAAACAAATCACATTACTGCATTCGACAAACGCGCTGTCTTTTTATAGGCACACGCAATACTGTCACAACTGTAATCAGATTAAACAGGGAAAACAGCATTCCGCGCAATGCAATACTTCCGATTTTTATCCCCCCGGTGACTGGGAGCTAATAATGAAACACTTAACCCAGCTTCCCTCCCAGAGGATGAACGAGATTAGAAGTGATTCTTTTGGAGTGACACAGCGACGCCCTCCAGGAATTTCCCCGACTTTATTTATCCCGTAGAGAGAAAGGGGAATTAGCTAGTTATAAATAAATGAACTGTGAAAGTGTCACTAATATGTTCCTGCTATTGTCTTAAGTTTATCTCCACCCTGGCGTAGCGACATTCTCGAAGCAACATTTATTGTACCTAATTATGAATAATTCGGTTACGGTAGGGTTGATTTGTGTTGTTTATTGGATAGGCAAAGAATTGCGAGCACGGGAACTCGATAAATGTATCTTTTTAAATGGCTAACAGGTGAATGTTTTGTAAATGTATTTTATTTAATGTGTTTGAAAACGTTAAATCGTGTTCTAATCCATTTTGATTTTTTCGAAAGAGGTTTCTTCAAAATTAGCTGAGAGCTTTTATTTATAGTAAAAAAGAAATAAAAGTACATAAATGAATATTTTTTTATAAAAAATTAAAACGCCAATGTTACGAAGAGATCATAAGAAATACGGCAGCAAGTCTGTTCAGAGTAAACGTTTTTTGCAAAAATAAAATATATATAGATTTTCCGGGCTTTAAGAATCCAAAAATTATGCCTTGTATTTACGGAACTATTCATCAGAATGTAATAAACAACTCATTCGATGATTGGAAATCCCCTACGAGAGTTTTCGGGTCTAGTCTGATCGGCCACACAGACAAGCATTAAACGGTAATCGCAGATGATAAACTTATTACACTTTGATTAGTACAGATGTGGACGTCATAGCAAAAGGTACAAGGCGTACTTTGGGTAACGGAATTTGAATCAGTTACGTGTGTACAGCAACGTGTTCGAACCGAATGGAATGTCCATCCTCCAACGTCAAACTGTAAAAGAGACGGGAAAATTATGGTATCTCAAACTGGCAAGTATTTTTAAGTTTTCATGATAGAAAACACTGTAGATCTGGTGCGTGATTTATTTTGTAGGAGCCCTGAGTAGTCTATTAGGCCAGCCAGTAACGGTATTCCATTCTGTTGGAATACTCCGCTGTATACTCGCGACTGATATAAATTCCGTTGACCAAAGTACGTTCTGCACTTTTTGCTGTGCCGTCCAAATCTTTATTAATAAAGTCAGTGTAAGAAGTTCATAATCTGTGATTGCCGAATAATGCACACACGTGTAACCGATAGGACTGGACTAAAAAAATATCCGAGGGGTTTCCAATCCAAGGATGAAAGGCAATTTATCGCATTCTGATAGGTAGTTCCGTAACTACACACACACACACACACACACACACACACACACACACACACACAGACACACACACACACACACACACACACACACACACACACACACACACACACACACACACACACACACACACACACACACACACACACACACACACACACACACACACACACACACACACACACACACACACACACACACACACACACACACACACACACACACACACACACACACACACACACACACACACACATGTATATATATATATATAAAGTATAAGAAAAAGCACGTGTACATATTACTTCTGTGCGTTATCATTATTGAGGAGTTTTTTGTATTGGGGTCAATCAAACACACAAACGATCGACACCAGCATCGTAGAAATCAGTGTTAAGGTTGTATAATCACTTCAAGGTGACTTGCTGAAACACTGCACAGGTTCTGAAATGCTGATCTCTCAAGTGTTTCTTTAAGGATCGGGGTAGAGATGGAAATCACTTAGTGCGAGGTTTTAAATGCAAGCCCAATAACACCCAGTAAAATCGCTCTTTCCTCGTCTTGCACAACGGCTCTATTGAATTTCTTCCACGAATCTATATCTGTCTTCGGGATGTAACACTTGCACCATACACTTTTACCAATTGGCAATAAATTTCAGCTGGAGAACTTTTCTTCGTTTTAGGTGTATTTTGTTGTAAAATCTCTCCTAATTGACCTAGAACCACAAACCATTTTCTGTAAAATCACCACGGAAAATGATTAAAGGTTACGCAAAATTTTCAAATTCTTTGTGCAAATGTGAAAAGGAGAACAAACTGAACCGGTTCCCGTGTCCAGTTGATACTAACGGACGTTTTAGTTTTAGAGGGAGGTGCCAGCTAAGGTGTCATCTTCGTCACTTACCGATGTTCAAAATTACGATGTTTGTCACTAATAGCCTTTGTGTTGCTGCAAAGTGTAACGTTAATGAATACCTGTTTCCTCGTAACATTTGTTTTCATATAAAACTAATTTTCTTATATAAACTTAAATTTAAGCATGCACTTTCTAGATTCATCCCACTTAATTTATTCCTAAGCATTACTACTGTGTAAATTAGTAGATCTTATTAACTCCTTCTGAACATCGCGAGACACTCACAACGGAATCAAAAAACCCAAGTCATAGCTAAAAAGGAATTTAGTTTTTATTTGAAAAAAAAAACCTTTCATTCTCTCTCTCTCTCAACACCAAAAAGTTTTTGAATATATATTTCTTTCTTTATGTTCATTTTTTTATCATATACCAGTGTTTCTAAAATTGTGGAGCGTGTCCCCCTAAAGAGCCGTGATAACCCTACGAGGAGGGCGCGAGCATTTTAAAAAGTCGAAAACAAAAGATGGTTTTTAAAAAAATTAATAATATACTAAAAGGGGAAACAAATGAAAAAATGAAATACAGATTTACACTTATGAATATATCAGTACTGCACAATGAATTTTATAATTATTTTAAAAATATTAATTTAGGAACAAGCTTAATAATTTTCAGTGTCTCCATAGGCTTGTCACATATATAATTAAAAGCAAAAATTAACACTTATTTTGTAATTTGTACGATTTATAATTAATCTCTCAAATGCCGATTAAAAATTACCTGATTCACACTCCTCTAATGCTACCGTTTAACACGTAGACGAGCATATCTGGTGTATTGGGGAGGGGGTTAAATGAATAAAGATACAAGTAATCTGAAATAATTAAATCTTTCGCAAAGACAATCAATGTCCTTCCATTGCATTCAAAGCCTTCCAAATAAATTTATGGATAGCAGTGCGCAGATTATATCATACTTCGGAAAGAAGTATATATACATCCGGGGCAATTAACACACTGGTTGAGCGAGACGTTTATATACGCCGGAGTCATTAAAAAGTTATTGAATTCAATGCATCGTTATTGTATGGGGGTCGCGATGAAAATAATGATTGACTATTGGGTCGCGAATGTTGAAAGTTTGAGAAGCCCTGGCATATGCCGTTTCAAGAAGTTTATAAAATAGTTTCAATCGTTCTAATGACTGTTGATAAAATCCTTGTTTAGTAGGTAAAATTAAAATTCTTGTTTGTTGTTGAAGTTTTTTTTTTTCTCAAGCGTAGAAGAAAAAAAATCATAATCTTTAATTTATAAAACGATTATTTTTTTTCAATTTAATAGTATTCAAAAGATTTTTAAAAAATCCCTGTCGAACGAATATCTTTAAAGGCATACGATATTTAATGCATGAAGCAAATATAAAATTTAATCAGCTTAGGAGCTTAAAATGCATCTGTCTTGCAAGTAAATATGTTTTAAATAATACACTGTAAGGTGGATCAATAAAACACATGTCCTTGAAGGTGAGGTTTAATATATTCCCGCTTTATGATTTACATACAAATGTTCTGTGGTAAACATAAGCAACACCCATTTTAAAGAGCCTACAACTCTCACGCTGTATGAAATACGATGCCTGAGTTTCTTAATTTTCTCTAATTCGGTGTAATCGTTTTTGTCCAGTCTTCATCATGGAAATTATTGATAAATACTCCGAAATTAATGTAATAATATTAAAATGCGTTGTATATCGTGCACCTATACTTTCAGATGCATTTTAAAAAATATTTTAGGGTATATTCGCCGCATCACTCGCACCCCCTTTTTTACGAAGGGATTTGAAATGTACGCGGGGAATGCTCTCATGTTTTGAAGTCCTTTATTCAAGGTATTGTACCAGACTTTTGAAAAAATAACGTTCTTCTAGAACTGCAATACTTTAAGTTCATTAAATGTCTTACATTTGCATTAGTTAAAAGAAGATTCTGGTCTATATAGAAGTATGTTTTCTTATGCTTATTTGTTTTTCATTGTTGAATGCATTGTTGTGGTATAGTGGCTATTGCTGCCACGCTGCAGAGTATGGGGTTAAATCCCAGATAAGGCATGCATGTTCATAAACGGAGAGTGCTGGTGGAAGAGGAAGAGAGATGGGAGGTCCCTGAATAGCTCCGGTGTGTACACTCTCAAAATTGGAGTGGAACTGAGCCAAATCGTAGTATCACCTGTATGGTGCTCAAAGCTAGGATTAACGACTGGTGTACGTCTAGCCCTTTGCCTTGATCTCACACCATCAAACAGGTGGTGTTTGTAAGAATATACAGCGCAGATATTCTTTTTAATACTCTGCGTATTACGCTCACCCGTAAATTTTGTTCTCATTTTTTGTGTTAAAGGTATGCATTATACGCCATATTTTACGGTACTTCTGAAAAAACTAATATTTAGGAGGTTTAAGAAAAAAAAGCGAAAGGCTGTGTTATTGATAAGAAAATAATTGAGTGTGCGAAAGAGCGACTCACTCACTTACTCATTAAGAGATCTACGGAGCTAAGACACCTACATAAAATTTGACAGTCCTGTTCCTTTTGTTAAAACGCCCTAAGAACGAGTTTTGAGAAAATCGACTTAAAAGGCAGAAAGCTTGCGAGGGTATAAAAGCGAAAATTTCTGATTTTGAAGTATTAGGCAAACAGACTTGAAATTTGGAAGTTATTTTTAGTTGAAATCCACTAACAACTCTATAAAAATAGTTTCAGATGAATAAAATAATCAGTTTTCATTTTTCAGCTTGAAGGACTTAGAGACTTGAAATTCGGCAGGCATGTTTCTTTTTTAGAACATAGATCCTCGTGGAATGGGCTTTGTAGAAATTTATTTCCAAGTACAGGACGGGGTGTGGAAACATTATTGATTAAAAAAACTCCTTTTTTTGAATTCTTAGTTCAATAGACTTGAAATTTAAAAGGCAGATTTCTTTTGTTCCGCTAACTAAAGGTTTCTCTACAAATCGAGTCGCACAGCAGAGTAAATGATAATGTTTAGTTTGATGATCAATAGTTAGTTTCTTGAAATTCCTTTGTTCAGATTTATTATTTATTTCATTTGCTGAACCTTTCTCTCCTTTTAGTTTAATTTGCAATTTACTCAGAGTTATTCGAAATGTTACTTAAGTTTTGACTTCATTATTTCTTATTCTTCAATCTGGATTGTTATATTTTTTTAACTCAGCCGTGCAAGAACATTGAGTAAATATGCGTGTGTTACAATTATGTATGTATTACGCACTAAATGTATTATTTGCCAAACCATTGCGCTGCATTAACAAATGCATAGCTAAATATCAACAGGCGTGGCTCTAGAGCCGGACAAACCGGACACTAGTCATAGGTAGGAAATTTTAAGGGGTGAGATTCGGATTAAATTGAATTGAATTGATTTTTTTCTTTTTTTACAAATAACTTTGATATGTTTTTTGAAATATTTTTGGTGTTAATTTGGTATTTCATTTAACGTATCTTATTACCTTATTTTGTACTCTGTATGTAAAAAGACATTTTTCTTTTATGTTGAAACATGTAACGTTCGAGGCGGCAGAATATGTTAATTCATAAAATTAATATGTTAACACATCTTTTACTAGTAATTTTCTTTCCATCCTGAAGCGGGTTCACAATGGATATTCGTTTAACCCACACGATCCCCAGTGTCAGCTATCCAAAAGAAAACAAGGCTAATAAGAGTTTTTGGTAGACAGAGAGCCACAGGAGATGTTTTATTTTAGCCTTGAGTGCAATTATTTAAAGTAAAAACTAGTAATGTAAATAAATTAATTTTCAGTCAATTCCTACTTAGATCAAGAAAGACAAATATTTTTTTATTAAATAGTTACAATTAATATAAATATGTATATACACATGGCGGAATCACAACATTAAGTGGTAATTAATTTTTATTAATAATCATTAAAGTATCGCATTGTCATCCAAATCAATCGTGTATAAAAAATTTCAGTTCAGCGAATGAGTGAGTGAATATTGTAGTCGCACTGTTTAGCTACACGGGAGCTTTTGGCGACGGTCCACGTAATTTTAACCATCGTCAAGTGACGTGGACGACACCTGAACGGGCACCCACCACCCCTCTCCTAACTACCACACCAACAGGAGAACGTTTGAGCTCTCGATAGATTTCATGTGCATTGCTCCCCTACAAGGTGGGTCTTTAGTGGTACTGGGCTCGAACTCGTGACCTGGCCAGACACGATCCGATACCTTGACCGAAAGTTCAGTTCAACTGAATGCTTTAAAACGCGAGAAAAAAAATATTTTAAAGATTTGACACATGCCGGCAAAAGGGTTGCTAAGTCGCCAAAAATGATGCCAACGCGTAATTGAATAAGATGTCTATCCAGACTGACTACAATTGACTCACTGCCCATCCGACCAGATACTATACATAATATGTGCTAGCAAGGTCACACACCGGATAATAGAAGCGTGAAGGTCTCGATAAAAACGAAAATTTTTATGCCTAATAGAGGTCAGATGCGTAAAGCATTGTCATTCCGTCTTTCTTATTTGTGATTTGAAGTTTTGAAGTAATTATCTTTATATCTTTTGGATGAACTGAAATCAATGTGTAAAGGGCAAATTTTGTTAATGGAGATTGAAACTGCAAGTCTATGAGGAAATATATGTTTTTAAGGAAAAAAAAAGAACTAAAGGAAATATATATAAGTCTTCTAGTAAAAACTTAAAAAAAAAAGCTAAAATGTAAATAAAGAATCCCTTTATACAAAAGAAAGAAATAAACACACAGAAATAAAACTCGGATTTTAAAAAAAAAGGTAAACTAAACAATTAAAAAAAGAGATTTATCTTGCAAAAATTAAAAGATAGAAATAGAGTAATGGGACGTAAAAAGACATTTTGATAAACAATCTTCAGGGTTAATTCTTTAAGAGAGGGAGAGAGAAATGAAAATATAAATTAATAATACATTTAAAAAAATTGAGAGAGAGAGAGAATATTGTTTTTGAGTTCTTTTAATTTTCAGAATGTTCATATTTTTTGTAATTTAAATAAAAATTAAATGCTATTAAATAATTCTAAACATTTCCCTTTTGCGCTACTTTTCAAACTGAATAGATTACTTCAATAATACTACAAAACAGTGGTCGCAGTAACTTAGAGAATAAGATCATGGACTCGCTGCCGATGTGTTACGAGTTCGAGTCCTAGTGCCACGGAAAAGCCGTCATTAAGAGGGATTGATGCATGTTAAATATCTTAAAATTTAAATACTCCCGTTGGTGTTATATGGACCTCAAAAGAAGGGGAGGGGGTAGCTCAGGTTTCGTATTTGTCAAAAGGCATGGTTCAAAATTACGAAGTCCGTAGCCCAATGCAAAGTTGCAATATTCACGACCCAATATTCTATCATAATTTTCATCGCATTCATACAATAACTATGTATTGAATTCAATAATAATATACGTTGACGCTTAAAACAAGAAAGGACTAACTTCTTAAGCGTCTTCGGCGTATATAAATGTCTCATTCAGCCAAAACATTTATTTCTCCGGACGTATATGCACTCAGGAACATTGAAAATAGTGACCTAAGAAGGAAGCATCGGATTGAAATAAAATTTAATACACATCATGACACAGATGAGAGATTCACTTGATCTCAAAAACAAGACAATTAAACGAATACAGGGTGTGCCACGACACAAATACTGGTCAACTTTAATAGCGCGTTGGACCACCTCCAGCTGCAATACATGCCACCACACGGTCCGGCATTGAGTTGATTAGACACCTTATGTTGTCCTGAGGCAGATGGGCCCACAAATCTTGAACAGCCAACTCTAAATCATGTGAAGAGGGACACAATGGCATCTGCCGTTTTAGCTGATCCCACACGTGCTTTACAGGGGAGAAATCGGGGGAGAAGGGCGGTCATAGAGAGTCTAAAAATGACGTAGGAATTCTTGAGCAACTCTTGCTGTATGCGGACGAGCATTATCTTGCTGGAAAATCTCCCCTGGGATACCATTTAGGAAAGGTCCTACATAGGGTCGAAGAATATCATCAACGTAACGTTGGCCCGTTAAGAGTCCCCGCATCACAATTAAAGTGGACCGGCTATCATAGGCTATGGCCCCCAAGACCATTACACCAGCTGTGTGGGCAGTGTGATGTGGAACAGTGTGGGGGAATTGTACCACTTACCAGGGCGACTCCACACCCGTACACGGTTATCATCTGTCCCCCAAACAAACCGGGATTCATCACTAAACACAACCTTTTGCCAATCTGTGACATTCCACATTGATCTGGCTTAGCACCACTGTAGACGCAGTTGCCGATATTCCGGTGTTAAAGGGAGTTGAACGGAAAGGGCGCTTGGATTTATGATTTGCTTCTGCAAAGTGTCTGGAAATTGTTTGTGAAACAATTGCTACGCCTACGTCTGCTCGTATCGTTGAAAGAGTCACTGTGGGGTCTACAAGTGCTTGCCGCGCGATCCTTCGATCCTCTCTCCTCGTGGTCTTCCTGGTCGCTCCAGATCCGGTTTTCCGCACGTGGGTACCTTTTCGTGTCCACTGCTCCCAACAATTTCTAACGGCACACTCCTAACAATCCACCTGACCAGCAACACGGCGCGTCGATCCACGTGCAGTTTTCATCCCGATGATCAGGCCTCTCTCAAACTTGCTTAACTATGAGAAATGTCTTCTAGCACGTTTACCTGGCACGTTTCGCTTACCAAAGTTTTCCTACAATTGGCGGGTAATCGTCACATTTATGAATCTTCGAATTTGCGCTGGTTATATAGCACCCTCTTCCTGATTGTAGCGCCACCTCGGCATGTATGAGCATATTAGCATATCCCATTACGCTGTACTTATTTGCAATGTTTCGTGATTGTACTTAGCTTCCTTCTTGGGTCGCTATTTTCAATGTTCCTGAGTGTATAAGTCTTTCCGAAGTACGATATTTTCAGTGCACTGCTATCCATCAAATTATCTAGAAAGCTTTGGAATTGGAATGCAAGAAAAAAGACATTGACAGTGTTTGTGAAGGATCTACTTTTTTCATATTATTTGCTCTTCTTATTTCCTTCCTCCCTTCCCCCCTAATACATCACATACGCGCAACTACGAGGAAAACGGTTAGCGTTGTTCTTGTTGTTGTTTCCAATCCCCTTGGAGCAGAAAAGCCTACACCAAGTCCATTTGACCTTTCCGCGTAATAGTCTCACACACCAGGTCTTGCTCTTCATACAACTGTCGCAGGGAAATGCCCCAGCAGTCCAGGAAAGGAGCAGGAGAAGCAAGGAGAGAACAGGGACAGGTAAAGAAAGACTTTGCCCCCTGCACAAAAGTCATACTACGCAGATGACCGCTTATAAGGCGCACCAAGGCCGTCTGATGAGCCATGAAACTCCTGCAATGTATAGATAAGCCAGGACTCTTAGCTGCGTACCAATGGTGAGCAGGAGGGTTTCGCCAAGTCAAATTCATTTTATTTCTTTGGAAGGAATGAGATTCCGTATGGGTTAAGAGAGTGGATCTTGGGTTAGGGAGATCACATCCCCTACCAGCCAGCTCAGCAGCAGCTTCGTTCCCAGGCACACCCACATGTGATGGAATCCACTGGAAACATACTTGTTTCCTCTTACCAAGCCTAACTAATTTGGATAAAATATCTAGACCAGTACTGTACAAAATGCTCAAATACTGAATGGAGCTTCTGCTGTCTGTCAGGGGATCCAGATACCGTCCTTATAAGAGTTGAGATCATGATCGAGAGGCACCACTAATAGCAATGAGTTCCGATATAAAGACGGAACAGTGGTCAGGATTCCTGATGCTGATTTTAACATCGTTCCCATGACTGTTACTAAAAAATACCACTCCCTGCACTACTCGTATCCGACCTTCTACCAACTGTGTAAATAATCAAGGCTTGATCGGGTATGCCATTTATTACTTTAAGTGTCAGTTGTCTGAGTAATTCCGGATGGCTGCTATGCTTCGGAGTACTGGTCAATAATTCCTCCCGGAATTCAAAATGATTAAGATAATCAATAGGTGTGATGCAGCTAAAAGGTGTAGATGTGTCAACATTGAAATCATTAAAACCATGTTTACGCTAGTAATTAAGTGGGCTGTTTCGCTTTAAACGTTGGTTACTTGTCCAATTTATAATAAAAGAAGAGCGCTGGGAAGATAATCGCGTAACTTTTAATCAGAAGTTAAGGAAAGATTTATAAATTGCACAAATTATTAAGATAAATGTTATTTTTTTTAGTTATACATGTGGAAAGCCCAAGGAGTAACTGGTAATCAACAAATTTGATCTTAACTTAGTATTGTTAAATTAATTGTAAAATACATTGTCTAGCACTGATGCATTTATAAGTATAATATATCAGTGGAAATGAGTATTTTATTTTGTATTATGTCAAGATGTATTATATTTGCTTACTTTCAGTAAATTAATAATTTTTTTAAATAATGTTTTGTTTTCGACTTTTCTATATGTTCGCGCCTCCCAAGGGGGGGCGCGCCCCACAGTTTCAGAAGTGCTGCTGCAGCCAATAGCCCCCATGTCGCATTTGAAGGCGACAATAATAAATACTCTCTCGCGCTGTTACCAAGAGCAAGCAAGTAATAAGCTCAGTTCACGTGACCTCATAGTGAGATGAGAAGGAAAACCACAATATTTTAGCCAATCAGTTCAAAAACTGACGTGATGTCATAGTCACATGATAAAGATAACCTCGTGTTTTTAGCCAGTCAGTTGAAAAACTCATGTGACGTCATAATCACACAATAAAGGCAATCATGCGTTTCCTGCTAATTAGTTCATGCAAATCATTGTTGCCTGTTTTTGAGCTTTTAGAAACTTCTGTTAGTGACTCTAGTCCAGGGGTGGTGAACCATTTTGGATCAACCTGCAATTATTTCTAAGAAAATACTTAATGAGTTACAGACGTGCCATCACATAAATTTGACGTGATTATTGGGAAACAAATAAAACTAAATACGAACAGATCAAAAATCTTTATTTAATGCAAAAAATATATATTTTGCACTGTATAGTAGTAAATGTTTTAGTTATACATGCAATGTAAATTAAAGAAACATTAGTGTGACTTATGTTGTAGATTAAATGACACATAACTTATACCATGATTGTAAGATGTTACTTTTAGCAAAATGCATGCTGAATTGGAGTCCTCTGCTAAACGATTTCTAAGCGAGTCTTTGATGTTATTCATCTCTGAAAATAATGACTCGCTGGCATTGTTACATGAAAATATGATTAAAAAAGCATGATCCAGCTTTCTTAAACAGTTAAATGCGTCTGGAATCGAATTCTATGTTGCCAATATTTTGTTACTGGCATTTTTATATATATTGCTTGTTAATCTTTCTGCTTCAATCTACTCCAACTTTTTCTTTGTTTCAATAAATATTTTGAATCCACATTGAACTTGACTGGAAATTAACCCCCACCCACATACACGTACAGTTGCATTTCAAGTTCTCCAATTTCCAACTAATAGAATTGGGACAAGTTGAGTTTATCAAATGAAATCAAATTAGGGTACATAATAAATTTGAACATTTACGAAACTCGCTGGAAATGCTTTGATTAAAGAATCAAATATGGAAATAAATTCATCAAAACCTGTTTCTTACTCTCATTTCTCATGGACATCTAAATTTTTGATGTTTTTCTCAAGTTTGGGAGAGTACTTTTGGATTCTTGTAGTAATATCGTTTCTGAAAACATACAGTGTAGCTGCAAAAGCGCGAATGTGAACCATCACGACGATAACTCAGTGCTTCTCAAATTTCGATTCTTACAACCCAATTATCAGTCATAATTCCCTCGCGCCCCCGGTTCTCTATACAATAACAATGTATTGAATTCAGTAATGTTATGCTTTGATGCTAAAGCTACAATACGACTTTAACCTCTTAAGTCCCACCGAAGTATGTAAACGTCTTGGTCAGCCAATATATTAATTGGTCTGGACGAATATATGCGTCTTTCCGAAAAACTATATTTTCTGTGAACTTCTATCCATAGAATTATTCCGAAAGCTTTGTAATTCAATAAACTTGACAGTGTTTGCGAAGGATTTACGTATTTCAGAGTATTTTCTTGTTTATTCCTCTTTCATCCCCCCTCCTGCAATACATCTCATATGCGTGCCTACATGAAAAAAAACCAATGGTATTAGGGAGTAAGCCGTGTAACTTTTAATCTCGGCAGTTAAGGGATTAATTATAAACCGTACAAATTATCCAAAATGTAAATTTTTCTATATAATTGTATACATGACAAGCCTAAGGAGTCACTGGTAATTATTAAACTTGCTCTTAACTTAATATTGTTCAATTACTTATAAAATGCATTGTGAAGTACTTATACATTCATAAGTGTATTACAATATATTGGTGTAAATGGGTATTTTATTTCTTACTAGCTGATATACCCGGCGTTGCCCGGCATCAAAACACTTACATGAGCAACTTTTTGGAGAAAATAAATACTTTTATACAATATAATAATGTGTATATTGTTTTAAACTTAAATAAAATGAAATTTCATTGAAATGACATACTGCTTTGATTGACACAAAATTCGGCAGTAAAGTTGCATATATATTTATAAAGGGTGTTTTTTTAGAGGTATATAACTTTAAATTGCAATAAAACAGCGATGTATTATTCGATTGACATGATTTTTTTTATTCGAAAGATAATCTTGTGGCATTACATTTTAAATATGATTTCTGGCATAGGACTGCCACGGCTGGCTCGGATGTAGTCCAATTTCCGATGACTTTTTCCAACATTTGCGGCCGTATATCGGCAATAACACGGTGAATGTTGTCTTCCAAATGGTCAAGCGTTTGTGGCTTATCCGCATAGACCAATGACTTTACATAGCCCCACAGAAAATAGTCTAGCGGTGTTAAATCACAAGATTTTGGAGGCCAATTCACAGGTCCAAAACGTGAAATTAGGCGGTCACCAAACGTGTCTTTCAATAAATCGATTGTGGCACGAGCTGTGTGACATGTTGCGCCGTCTTGTTGGAACCACAGCTCCTGAACATCATAATTGTTCAATTCAGGAATGAAAAAGTTAGTAATCATTGCTCTATACCGTTCACCATTGACTGTAACGTTGTGGCCTTCGTCGTTTTTGAATAAGGATTACACCAGCCTATAAAGCGCACCAAACAGTCAGTTTTTCTGGATGTAACGATGTTTCGACATACACTTGTGGATTAGCTTCACTCCAAATGCGGCAGTTTTGTTTGTTGACGTAGCCATTCGTCCAGAAGTGCGCTTCATCGCTAAAAAAATTCGCTTATGAAAATCGCGACCATTATTTTCGAAATAAAATTGCACAATTTGAAAGCGTTGTTCAGGCGTGAGTCTAGTCATGATGAATTGCCAAACCAAACTGAGAATAAATCACTTGACAGCTGTTAAATCGGTCGCCATCTTGGAAAGTAATGCCAACTTAAACTTCTATACCTGAAAAAAAACACTCTGTACATAAAACAAAATCAATAATTATATACAGAAATGAAAACAATATTAAATTTTTGTAAGCTATCAGATAATGACATACTGGAGACTTAAACAGAATTATATTTATAAAGTGAAAATAGCATAAAGTAAAAAAAGGACATTAATAAGGTATGTGATTCCCCCATCATCTGGTATCACTTGGGTTTGGTATGTATATAGTATCACCTTCTGACCATGCTTTCAATTAGATGGTAAACCACCGCAGAATTAAGCAATCGCCATTCTTCTTGTAGAGCAATTTCCAGTTCAATGAGAGTGGCTCGTGGTGGTAAACGTGAAGATACGCCATACGCGCAATCCCTTTTCTTCAGATAGTCATCCATGATGTCAGCTCTATGGGGACGTGCATTATTGTCCATTAAAACAAAAGTAGGTCCAACTGCTGCAGCACACAATCTCACAATTGATTCTAGGACTTCATCTCGATACCGGATAGCCGTCACAGAACCCCGTTTAAAGATGTGCAGGTCGGTGCACTTGCGTATATTTTTCAAAAAAAAAATTTCATTGGCTTGTTTTACCTGATACTAAAGTTAATAATGGTTCAGGTGGTGAACGCAAGTCTGGTAACTTTACTTTTCCACCTGCACAGCACATACCTGGTGTTTCATTTTTAAATTTTTGAGCACCACAATACGTACACTTTTTATCCATTTTTCCAATAATTACACTTGGATGAATACTGTAATTGTAAAGGGGATTATAATTGAAACCACATAAATTCAAATCAGTATATATCGTTCGCCTTGTCTGTGTACTGTGATTTCGATTCCTTTGCTGCCTTGCTTGCCTCTTTTCATTTGTTTCTAATGATCGAGCAAGATCAGTATCAACTCGATCTTTTTCTTGCTTAGTTTTTCTCTGATCACTTGTTTCTGAAGCTCGTTCTTCTTTTCTCCTTTTTGCTTGTTTTTTAGATCGACCAATGGCACTTCGCTTTGGTGGCATAATTGTGGGGTTAAATAAAACGTATTTCCAAATCTTAAAGGAAACAAAATTTATGTATTTAAAACATTTTAAATTTTAACTTAATTTGTAATATTCAAACAATAATTGAAATGTTATAAATGAAACGATTCTATATTTTACTTAATTTTAGATTCATAACATAAGGACAAAAAAACCCATAATAATTTGGGTGTATTTTATTAACAAATTACAAAAGAAAATCATACCTCAAGTGCAAGCGGTTAAAGATATTAAAAATGTGTGCTTTCTCTTTTCTTTCTTTTTAACCAGACTGAGCCAATGAAAAAAATGGCACCTTATAACAAACTTAAACGATAAAAAGCTATCAAAAACAAATTATTAATAACAAATTATCAATATTTTGATGAAATCACCAAAAACAGTTCCAAGCAAAGCTACTTAAGTACTATTGCAACTGTCAACCCCGATTTTGTATATGTCATACACTGTGAATTGGCAACCAAGAGCTAATGTTGGCAATACGGTTGAGATAATACATAAATACTAAAACAAACAAAAAATATATATCAGAAAAACTTAATTTTTCCATTTGTATTTCACAGTAACACCAAATAAAATTTTGAAATCACACAAAATAGGTCTTTTGAGAGTCTAATGTTATTGCCCCAACTTGTAGAAATTTCAATAATTATTTAGTGGAAAAATACACTGCCAAGTACAAAAAAAAAATATTATATTGTGCACAAACGAGCATAGAATGATTTTCCCTTATTGAATGCATATTGCAACATTTGTCGATGTCTTGTAATTTTAGGAAAATGGTCGACTAAAAAAAAGTCATAAGTACCAAAAGATAAAAATATTATATATTAATTTAATTTAGAATCATTTTAGAAAGATAAAATAGGTGGAAGATTTAATCGGTACGCTTGTCATTTGTGGAGAGATTTTGAAATCACGCCAAACAAATCCATAGTGTAAAGAATTAAAATTAGTATATTTATAAAAATTATCCAAAGTATATATCCTGAGCTAAAAAATAAATTGAAAAACAATATACACACAATACTAAAGTTAATTTCCAACTGGATGAGCAATTACCCCTCGCACTGCGTTTGCCTGGCCAATACGATGACCTAAGTTCGAGTTTCTGCAATGCAATAATAAGGGCTATTATTTTGATGACTCAAAATATATATCAGAAAATCTAAATTTTGCCATTTGATTTTCAATAACATCAAAAGAAATTTAAAAATTTGTTTAAAATATAGAAACATACTTATTATAAATTCCGTCGATTAATTTTGCCAAATATTGCGTTGGAATATGCATGGAACAGTATAAGGAAAATTATAAACAACGCGCGTTAAAGATATCGGAATGTTGCCAAAACTACAAAACAAAATTTGAATTGTTAAAAAGAATAATATTCAAAGAATGATTTATTCGAAAAATAATCCCGATTACATATCAAAGAACAAAAATAGATAAATATAACAACCGATAAACATAACTATGGTAAAAATATGTAATAATTCGGAAAAAAAACTATGTGTAAAGTTTAAATTTTCGCATTCAGAGAGAATCGTGACATCATATGACGTCACAACACCAAAAATCACTTAAAAATTAAATTTAAAAAATTTAGAGTGAATTCCGAAATGAAAAGTTTCAAAAACGTTCCCGGGGATATACCTAATAATTTCCCAAATTTTCACGGCGATTGGATGTATGGTTTTTGAATCTATCGAGTACAGACAGACACACATTCAATTTTATATATATAGATTATGCCAGAATGTATTTTGTTTGTTTACTTTTAGCAAATTAATTTTTTTAAATAATATTTTGTTTTCGACTTTGAAATATCCTCACCCCCTTGTAGAATTATCACGCCCACTAGGGGTGCCCCCCACAGTTTGAGAAACGCTGCGATAACTGTTTTATTCGTGCCTTGAAGACTTACGTTCAGTTCATTGAAATGTTGGCATGTAAAATACATTAATTATGAAAGCCATATAATATCCATCAACTGTAGGTATTGTTCAATTTTTATCTCATTTTGTAGAAACACAGTCTGATTTCTTCTAAGCAATCAACAAATCTTTGAAGTACGTTTTCGCAGCTGAACCAGCGAACATTATTATACAATATACACCGAATCGACTTCATCCAACAAAGCATCCAACTTTCGCTTATTTAAAGCCAGCGATGATATGAGGTTGACTATTTTAGTGACTAACGCCGTTACATTATCAAGGGATGCTAAGGCTCTCTTAGCCCCCATGGCTTGTAGGTGAATAATGCAGCGACATTCAAGAATTTAATCTCCTACACCTTATTTAAAATATTATTTTTTATTATTTTTGCCCATTATATTTGGAGCACCATCAGTTCTTATTGAGAGAAGCCATTTTTTTAAAATCTATTTCTTTCTCAGCTAGCAAATTTTTAACAACTTTACAAATATCTGTGTCCTTTTTATTTGTTGGCAACGATGTTATCGCAATGAATTCTGTCTTAAAGACGTTTCCTACACAATTTCGATCAAAGAAGCGCAACGTGCAAATTTAGTGATGTCAATACTTTCGATAATACATAGCAATATAAAAGGAGCGGAATTAATGTCATTTTTTGTTGATCTGTAATACTTTCGGCTAGTTTCAAGACTATCTTTTATTACGTTTCTAGGTAGAGGAATATCTCTTTCAAGCTATAAATTTTTTTATCCTTATTATCAAAAAGTGAGGACGCACATGCCAACCACGCTTCCTTCAAAAACTCTTTTTTAAACGGTTTACCATGCCAAACAATGGAATTTGTAGCCGAGTAACTTGCACACTTGTTATACAATTTTTGCTAACATATTCAATTACAGACGTCGACTGTTTATTTCTGTCTTTTATTGCACTTGCAATTAATTATTTTTGCTCTAGCTCGCTTTTTTCACAAAAGGATTTGTAATTTGTTTCAAAATGCCGTTTTGCAGATGATGTTCTGTATATATCTGTTCCAGAACATAAAACACACCATTTTGTCGACTTTACTGATCATGCCACATTTCTCAGTCCACCAAGTTTGAAATTCTTTGTTTCGCTAACTATCTTGCATTTTTTTTGTTGGACTAGTCATGTTAAATAACAGCTAAACATCATTAATTTACTTAAAAAAAACTTTTAAATACAGTTGTGTCGACGAAATGGACTATTCTATGAGCTCTTGCTTGATCACGCCCCACTTCCCCAATCATTTTACTGACAACGCAGGCTGCGGGTGTAGATGTAGATTTTTTTTTGTTTTTGTTTTTTGGAAATTGAGTACTTGTAAGAGATATCTGTATGTATCGTACCTGATCTTTCCCTTTTGTTTCTGGTCATTAAAAATTTTAAAAATGTAGTTGTAAGTGTCACTTCATGCATTAGAGTTACTAGATAAGAATTAGATTATTGGGGTAAATTAGATTCATACAAGCTGAACCACTAATGTAAGCGTTATAATTTGTTTTCACAATTTGAATACATCAAGAAATAGTTACATGCCCACACCTACTATGCGTGGATATAAACTTTGTGTCATTAACAATTACTACCCAAGACGTAAGAAACAGGTCTGCCCCCCGTCGCATCGCGAATGATCATCGCGTTCGTTCATAACATCCTAGTGAACTTCGTTATTTTCAGCTAAAATGCGAACCGTTTTAGAACGGTGACGTGCCCAAAATATTTTGTCGCGTGCCATGGATGTCGTTGCCTGTTTTTATGTTGCTATTGAATCTGCTACCGGCAGTCGTTGCCTGCCTTTAATGCTGCTGGATCTGCTATCAGAGAATCCCAGCCTGCCAATCTTTGCCCTGAATGCCGTTTTTTGCATTTCTCTACTTGTCTGATGTGCTGACGTCACTACTCGTTGATGTTGCACTACAAGCAACAGGATTCCCTCCCCCGTTACTCTTCAGGCTTCCAACAAATTTGTACTTTTGAAAAAGTACACATTTGCCAACAATAATAACGCACACTCTAAGCAAAATGCATTTTGTTTAAAAGTACTTGCATAAAATAATCTTTTGTTTTTAATTTTAAAATCTTTTGATGAAATTTATTTTTATAACATTTGAACATTTTTACCCAACTATAAAATTTGAAATTTTACCCAAGTTTTATAAGTAGAACAACACGTACAATTAGTTTGACGTCTGGTTTGAATTCAGTGGAGAACACGCGTTTGGTTTCATCATGTGACCGTCATGATTTCAGCACATTGAAAAGAAAGGTATGTGATCTATTGCTTCAAAGTTATGTTTTGGGTCTATTTATTTCTTATAACTTAAAACTTAATGGATTTTAACTACAATAAGTTAATGTTATTTTATTATTTTTCATTCTATGAAGGAAAACTACTTATAATATACATAAACAACGTAAAACGATAAAAAAAAATTCGGCAATCAGTATTGTCTATTGTAATTTTTTAAGAATTCTTAACCAAAATTTAAATTACACTCAAACTTATTAACAATCAATAATACATTATTCACTCACTAGTTTAATATGTCGTAATTTAAAGGCACAAACACATCAAACTAGTATCAGTATAAATGTGTGTCGTATTATTTTTATTCTACATTAAACTCAAAATTCTAGTGATGATTTAACGTTGTGCATTTCTTTAATTTATGTCTTTTGAAAAATACGAATTGTGTTTAATCTTAAAAAAGTAATAGAGCACTTACATTCAGAATTAAAAATTATTATAAAACATAGGGTTAAGTGGAACTAATTTTTTTTATTACAATATTGAGATAAGGATAATGGCTAAGAATGCTAACCCAGTGGTTCTCGAGCTTTCACTACTGGCGACCCAATTTTCAATTCTAATTTTTATCGCCCCCTCCAATGTAATGAATAATGTAATGAATGCAATAATAATGCACTTTTTGGCGCTAAAGCTAGAATATGATCATAAATATAACCCGTACAAATTAAGATAAGTGTCAAATTTTGTATATGTTACTTTTAAGTAATATATATTTTTATTTTTTTACTTTTTAGTTCGATTCACTATAAAAGCATGTATTTTTATTAGTTTGTTTTTAAACTATAATTTATTTTTTAATTATTTTTACTTTACACGATAAAAATCACAATTCCAGTGAATAATTTAACTAAGAGAAAATATACTTACCTACTTTCGATGTCAGTTCTAAAAAATAATTGTGTACAACGTTTTTCATTATGCATTATATGTTTCAAGATACTCATAAAAATACATTTTGGTTCAAATAATCCTTCAGAATGCTCAGTATGCTTATCCATGTATCATAAAACTCATTCACATGGGGACAAAAGCAACAGAAAAATGTTATTCACAACTTTCCTAAAAGAAAAAAAAAAAAAACGAATTGAAACATACCAATAAGTTTAAAGGTCAAACATTTAATAATCAAAAGTAGTATTTTAGGGGTTAAAAGAAACGTAATAAAAAATCTCTCATCGTGGGATTACAGCAAAGCAAACAAAATGTCTTTTTTTATTTGGTTATAGGATCAAAGATAGCTAATGAGCGTTTGAAGTGGAATCTTTTATTTTTGATGATCACCTTATGATATATATAAATTATATCAGTGTAAATGTGTATTGTTTATTATGTCAGAAAGCATTTTGTTTTTTACTTTATTCCAAAAAATTATTTTTTTAACCTTTCATTTTCAATGTGTCCGTGTCCCCTCGCATGGTTATCACGCCCTCCCAGGGGGCGCGCCAAACAGTTTGAGAAACGCTGTGCTACCCTCATGTTTATTTTTAAAGATTTCTTCCTTTTTACATAATTTTTGTTTTTGTAAAATTTCTTTAAATGATTAACATTTTTTTCAATATAACACAGTCATCCACTCTGCTATACATGACGGAAACTATTCTAAATACGTGATTTAACCCTTTCGTAGGCCTTCGGATGATTACTTCCTATCTACATTGTCTTACAAAATACTCCCGTGAGAAGCGCAAAAACCATTATAATATATTGGTCTTGATATTGCAACGATTGGAAGACTGATTTCTGCTTAAGTTTTGTGCTACTACACTTAATCCAGCAATTATGACATCTGTAAATCGGACAAAAAAAAGGATGATACTTAAGAAGTACGTTGTCCAAAAGCTGTCCTGTATAGAATGATGTAATGGGAGTGGTTGATCACTATGACCAAAAGAAAGATACCAAAAAAGAAGAAGATTTGTAAAATAGTGGTATTGTATCTCTCTTTTATTTTAAATTGTTTCTACCAACATAAATAGTTTCATACTGTGGCAAATGAGCAAAAGAAACAGAAGCTTAGACCAGGTAACATTCCGTATAGCATTAGCTCGTCAGCTAATAGATGAATATTCCTCAAGAAAAAGGAAAGGACGTCTTGCTAGCTTCCAAGAAAATAAATGTGTATTTCCGGATGATGTGGCCTTAGCCAGTGTGTAAACTTATATAACAAAGATGGTTTCCAACTATAGACGATGGAGGAAATGTAGTAGAAAGGGATAAGGAAAGAGGACCCACTAATGGGTACAAATTGTGATTTCCCTTTGTGCATTGCAACATGCTTCTCATCGTTTCATGGTAAACAATCACCATTAAATTGAAAGTTCTTTATATCGGTTAACGGTTCTTTGGGAAGTTTTCTTCCCAATCCTAAAATTTAAATGTAAACAAAAGTTCGGCAAAATAAATTATATTTCATTAAATGCTGTTATTTATTTATTCATAAAACATAAAAATAGTTCGAGGAACTTTAAAGAGAAATAAATGACCCACGAAATAGTTAAAACAATAATTTGAAAATTATTTAAGGGGACAGAAACAGTAAGATTTAATTGATAAAATTTAACTTTTTTAACCTGACTTATTCGTTTTATACTTTTCTGTAACCTCAAAAGTTTGAAAGCTCAAAACTTAAAAAAGCACAGAATTATGATAGCTCTTACGTTCGTTATTATTCACATCCCTATGGCAAATCATGTATATATAGTTGATCATTAATAAAAATGTGTGGGTTGAAAACATATGAAAATGCAATATTTTAAAGAAAAACGTATATATAAATATTTTATTTAAAACTTTAAAATTATTTTTCAGAATTATAAACTTTATCTCAGACAAAATGATAAAATAATCACTTAGTTTTTTTTCATTTAAAATGCTAAAAAGGCTTTTTTTCTTTTTTTAAAAAAATAAAATGTACTGTGCCTAATGCCTTTGAATTTTTTTCTAGAAAACGAAGGTACTAATAGTCGATCCATGTAACATCCATAAAAGTTGGTCTGCATTTTTGAGTCGAAGCAATAATTATTTTTTAAAAATATTTGAACCCAGAATTTTTTTTATACATTTTCTTAAGGAATTTTCAATAAGCATTCATAAAAAGAAATATTGTACAAATACCAATCAAGTTATCGCAAAACCCATTCCAACTTTGTTATAAATATGTTTGGCGTACTCGCAAATCAAACTTCTTGTGGGTACGTTGATTTTTGTAGGGGAGGAGTAGCATTTTAAAATCACTTAATAAATTTTATTTTGTTTCCTTAAAAATTCATTGGCTAGCTTTTTTGGAAATTTTGAGCGCAAAATCTTTTTTACATAGTATACACACATAAGAAGCAATCAAAATGATTTCGAAAATCCTTAAATTAAAAATTTTGGGTAATTCGTACCATGTCCCCTTAAAGGGTTAATACGAATCCCATAGAGTTATAGATATTTTTAAATGTAAAGTGACTGTACAGCAAATAGGCACTCTAAATATTCGACAACTCGAAAGTCCTCTCAAAAAGGTTGGTGGTAGGGTGGTAGCCTATTCCCCAAAGTGTTCTTTCAACAAAATCAGGTGGAACAGAGCAAAATCGTATTGACCCTCAAAGCTGCAGCCGAAACTGTATACATAACCTAGCCCTCCTTATAGCGCTGAATTTCGTTGTCATGATGTGAATATTAATTGAAAAAATGTTACGTAAAAAATAATACTTAAAGTATCTGACTACGTTCGGAACCGGGATTTTGCAAAAGCGTATAAATAAATAATATTCATGATATTTAGTTTCACTTAGATTAGAAAATGTATATAAAATTGTTTTAAGAATATATAGTATTAAAATAAAAAATTATTTAAATACAATATTTTGACAAAAAATAAACATAGAATGATCCATTTTCAAAATATTCTCCTTTTGTGAAAAATGCTTTTATTATAATAATATTTCTCCTGCCTATATTTCAGACCTCTGTACAGAGGCTCAATTAGAATTTTTGAAATATATAACTCAGAAGTGGGTTTATCCATGTTTTACGACAACAGAGGGGAGAAATTTTAAGAAAAAAACGCCGATGCTTAGTTCAAATGATTGTAAATCTGAAAACTATGTGAATTTTTCAAAAAAAAAAAAAATAGTCCAGACTCTCTGGAGAAATCTTTACTTTATATAAGCAAAATATTAATATTTTAGAAGCACTTAAAACATTTTTGACAACATTTTAAAAAAAAGGTTATTCTAAGTTAATTTTTTGTCGAAATATTATATTTAAATATTTTTTTTTGTCAAAATGTCCTTAAAATAATTTAATACATGTATTCTAATCTAAGTGACGCTAACTATGATGAAAATTATCCATTTATGCGCTTTTTTTTAATTATGGTTCTGAACGTAGTCGGATACCTTAACGTGAAATCAATTAAAAAGTTTCACATATTTCGTTAAGACCCAACCCGCGTGATCATGCGGGTTCGACATTCTTACACATTTTTCTTTCTTGATTAGTCGTATGTAAGAAAAGCCCGAATCAAACGATTGAGCTGGTTTGCAGAAAATGTTAAGTTTTATTTTTTATCAACAGACAGCTTTTGTAGTCCATGATTTACATTCAGCAGGCAAATCTAGCTTTGTTTTCAAAAAGCATGAAAACGAGTATTCATTTATCTTTTGTAAAAAAGTAATTATCAATATATTTTTAATTGCTTCAATACACATTTTTGACAATGTTTAAATAACTGTAAAACAGTAAAAATATTAATTAGAATACATTAATGTTGATTGCAGGACTCGGAATTTCGTTATCCACACGATCGTGCAACTTGGGCATTACTTGAATTACTGCAGCTATAAAGGTAAGTGCTTGTTATATAAATTTTCTTTTCAGTTTAAATAATATTGATAGAAGCCTAAATAAAAATGAAATATATTGCTGTATGATTAAACCATAGATTCCCATGTACAAATCTTTTTTCTTTTATCGCTCTTTTTTGCAATTAATTTTCTCTTTCATACTGTAATAAATCACTCTAAATTTATTAGAAGAATTATTAGCTGAACAAATAATGTCCTACCATTCTGATATTTCATTGGGCAAAGAGCATATACGGTGTATCCGGTCCTAATGTTGCAAAAGAAATACGCAGCTTCTGAATTAACTTTTAATTGTAATTAGTATTAAAGAACGTATATACATGACATTTACAAATAACAACACGACATAAATAAAAATAGAGGTAAACTATTTGGGGCGTATCACCAAATCTTTTTACGAAATCTATTATGTTCTGTTCAGTTCTTTCTGGTAAGTTCTGTTCAGTTCTATGTGGTCCGATCTGGTGAATCTGGGGACATTTCTTGTTTTTATCTCTGACGCAGCTAGCCGCTAAATCTGTTGAGAGCTGAAACGTCCTCCCGTTGGTGTGGTGTGGTAGTTAGGAGAGGGGGGTGCCAGCTCAGGTGTCGTCCACGTCACTTGACAATGGTTCAAAATTACGTGGTCCGTCGCCAAAAGCCCTCGTGCAGCTGAACAGTGCGACGTTAATCTTCACTCACTCACTCACTCACTGACGCAGCTAGCGTCCTCTGGCGTGCGAATGCGTGGTTCATAGTTGGTTGAACACGGTTGGTTTTTAACACATACATTTATTGAAGGGTATCATCATTTACACCGATATCTGCATCCATATATCATCCCCTCCCCCCCCCAAAAAAAATCTGTGTTTTCCAGTGGGAGTTGGTAAAAGATGTAAAATTCCATTTTTAAATTAATAAAACATTAATAAAACATATATTCCATTTTTTAAATTAATAAAACTGTATGATGCATTTTGTTATTTTTGATGTTAACTTTTAATCAAAAACTTTTTCAGGTGTCTACAAGGAAAAGAATTCTTATATAAAAAGAAATTTTCCAATTCATGAATAAATCATATTTTGAACTTAGTGATCTCTCGGATAATGACTATGCTGTCATTCAAATATGAAACGCGTATACTGACAGGAGAATCAAGTTCAGATGAGAGCGATGTAGAATAAATTAAAAGTAAAAAAAAACTAAAAACAAGCTTTTATTTAAATGCTCTAAAAAGAATTAAATAAACTTTTCTTTTAAAATTTTTTGCTATCAACTTATAAAGTCGTTATACAATTTATGATATAAAAGCTTGTCGCGATATTTAAGTATTTACTTAGTTTGAAAATTTTAAAAATTAAAATCAATCAAATCAAGTTATTTAATTTGCTTGTTTATCTACACAAGTAAATCTCGCGACAAGCTTTTATATCATAAAGTTTATAACGATTTTATAAGTTTATAGCAAAAAAAGTTTTAAAAGAAAAGTTATTTTATTCTTTTTAGAGCATTTAAATAAAAGCTTGTTTTAAAATTGTTTTTTTTTACTTTTAATTTATTTTTTACTTTTAAGTTATCGCTGGACAGAGGATTCTCAGTCTGTTAATCTCATTCAACGCATCATTGTTGCAAGTTCGTTTGCTGGTTAATTTAAAAAAAAATCCAGCTAAGGGGTACTCAACCTTTTTCCCGCCAGGCCACATACATAGGATAAATGTTTCACTCGGGCCGCAACAAGAGGATAATGGGAAACGGGGATAAGCACTGTTAGAACAAAACAACATTGGACAAAGAAAAATTAATTAAAATATTAAAACTCAATTTTTTTTGTATGCCCTTACTATAATATTATATTAAAAACGAAAAACACAATTTTTTTTTAAAAAAATCCGTAATTTTAAACCAATTTTTTCAATTTTTGCGCAGAATTTGGTTAATACTGTTCTACAAACGAGAAAATATTTTCATGCGATTATATTTAAAAATGACTAAGTTTTTAAATGTTTTATTAAAATTTGAATATTTGTTCAAAAATTGTAAAAAAAAAATCCTTTTAGGTATTTTATTTTATAAATGACTGATTCTAAAAGAAAAAAGTCTGAACTTTCTTAGTGCAGAATATCGATTCAATAACACGAAAAAAATAATAAAACTCATACGGAACGATTTAGAAATCATTTTCATGAAAGCGCATCGATTTTGTCTCATTTTAGAAAAAAATTGTAAAAAATAGAAAATAGCATTATTTTTTTTAAAAAATTATACTGTGTATCGTGGCGAAATAAATGATCAATCCCTTTAGGTTATTATTGTTTGTCTCAATTTGAAAGAAAGGATAAGATGGGTTTTTTAAAAAAGGTGCAAAAATCAGATCTTCTTAAACAGGAAAGAACGTGGAAATTTAAATTTGATCAAGAGAAAACATTTTCGATTGAAAATTAAAGTGATTGAAAGTAAGTTTAAAAATTCTTAGCACCCAGGAATAAAATCAGGGGTAATTCATTTGATGCCAGCATCTCTAACCTCTAGGCCGCGAGGGCTCGTCGAAAGAGGTAAAGTAAGCTTCTAACTTGGGTAAGAATTTTTTAATTAATATCTTTTTAACAAATTGTGATAACGGAATGTAAACGGTCAAAACATGCATTGTCATCCAAATTAAACGTGTATATAAAATTTCTGCTCAATCGGTTCAAGACATCAGCTTCAAAATTGAGTTGCAAGATTCCACCCGAACACTTTTACATTAAAAGTTAAAATAAAAGCTTGTAAAAAACAGGAAAGTAGTATGTGGAAACTTAAATGTGATCAAGAGAAATAATTTTCGAAGGGAAATTAAAGTAAGTTTAAAAACTGCGAGCACCCGGGGTAATTCATTTGAAGTCAGCTTCTCTAACAACTAAGCTGCGAGGGCTCGTAGAAAGAGGTAAAGTAAGCTTCTAACTTGCGTAAGAATTTTTAATTAATATATTTTCAACTAATTGAGATATCGGAATATAAGTGGCCAAAACATGCATTGCCATCCAAACTAAACGTGTACGCAAAATTTCAGCTAAATCGGTTGAAGAACATCAGCTTCAAAATTAAGTTGCAAGATTCCACCCGAACAAATTACTTTAATAGATATATTTTTTAATTAATTGCGATATCGGAATATAAAGGGTCAAAACATGCATTGTCATCCAATCTAAGCGTGTATACAAAGTTTCAGCTCAATCCGTGGAAGACATCAGCTTCAAAATTGAGTTGCAAGATTCCACCCGAACATTTTACATTGCAAGTTAAATAAAAGCTTGTGTAAAAAAATGGACATTTTTGCAATGGAAAGACAATTTTGGATCGTTCTTAACCACTACATTGATTCGTTTAATTGTTTTAGCTGTTGCAAATTCTTGGCTTCTGCGCAAACAAGATGCAATATAAAATAAAATTTCTCTAAAAATCAAACTCGATCACTTTAAATTTATATTAAAGATAGACGAAGCATTAGCAGTTCTCTCACCTACTAACGAAACTATTTTTACTGGTGATGGAGAGTAATTCCTCCCGCAAAAAGATCGACGTATTATAATCCACATGCTTTACGTCTTGCATTTTATCCTGGCTATTCCATAATAAAAGACATGACATGTATATCCATCTTTGAAGTGTTGATGACATTTCAAAATATCTCAAGTATAGGTTTGAAAACTGCGAAAACAGTTCGAAAACAGGTAGTGAAAAATGCAATGTTTATTTTTGTTAAAAACAATAACATATTTTAAAGACTTTCACAGTATATAAGTAGTGAGTCAATAATTTAATTAATTATACATCAATAATGGCCTTATTTATGACAATTTTAGTTGAAATAAGATTGTTTCTTCTATCAGCTTACAGCTAAAAGATGTATAACACGCAAAATTTCGCAGGTGACATGTTTATTACTTTTCCAATGTCATTGAGTTCCATATAGTGTTAATAACCAAAATAATTTAATACTGAAAGTTTAAAATATCTCAGGTCTTAAAGGGATATGAGATGGTAAATTACAAAACTCATACAAATGCAACCATTTTGAGATAAATGAAATTCAATTTTTTTTCAGTAATTACTTGTAGATGTACAACTAGTACTGAAATTATTAGATATACATAAAGTAATTTACTTAGCTATAAAGAAACAGCTTATACTCTTGCATTTAAAATTTTATAGAAAAAAAATTGAAGTTTTCCGCTATGAATAAAATTGTAGGGTTATATATTATTGATATATTGATAATTAAATCCTAGCATTAAGCTTTCGATAGGATACTTTCGGAGATTTCATTAAGAGTAAGTGAGGTCAATTTTCTCCTTTACATAAAGTTAACTCATCTGCACATTTTTTTCGTTATTTCATGCATAGACATACATTCTTGCAAATATGTTAGCATGAGGTTTAATGTGTAAGGGATTTTACTGTACATATATATATATATATAAACATGATTATTCACGATAGATTCTTTTTTTTAAAATAAGATTAAAGTATACACAGCAAAAAAGTTAAATCAAAGAAATTTTAACCCTTTTGACTAATACTCATTAAAATAATTTAAAAACAAGTATCACACAGAGCACTCTTGTTTCTTATTCACATGAATCCTGAAATTAATATTATATTTATAAATACCTCCTCTTTCCTTCAGTTTTTTTATTCACATTTAGGTAACTCAAATACTTGTTTTAAGAAACTAAATATTTCATTTTTTTACATCGAATCATAGACTGGTGTACTAGAGAATCCGCCAAACGATTAATTCTGCTCTAATTGCGAGCTGTTGATCTGCCAAATCGTCAGGATTTTGTGGTTTCTGCAGTGGCCCCAATTCTCTCATCCATCTTTTTGAATCATCTCCTCATAATTACCCCTCATTCATCGTTTTTGCGAGGTCAATTTGAGTGTATCATTAATCAGATACATCAACTACTCACGACGTTCGCAGCTATTATCTTTGCGATCCTGTTATTTTTGTAGTGGCATTAATTACTGTACCTTGGGTGATACGGTTTGAGAATGTCAAACGTAAGATATAAATTGTTAATAACGAGAATTAACTATTGAATCACACATGAATCTAATTTCATGAGAAATAATATTTGTTGATTTTGTTTTTTAACTATTATTCATAAATTTTCAATATCGCTTTTTCAAGAATCATAATGAACGCTTTTTGAAACTAATATCATAAAATCCGGCGAATAATGCGCACACATACTATCAAGCTGCATTTTTTGATTTTTAAGTATATTCGGTGTATAACGCGCACCCTCTTTTTTAGGAAGGAACCTGAAGTGTACGTGTGTAATTTTGTTATACATTGAAGTCAATTATTCGAGATATCTCGAGAATATGAATATATATATATATACTGGGCATATCCAGAAACTAAGTTCCGTTTCTATTTATATCCGCTCCAGCGCAGCGATCGCAGTTCCGCGCATGCCCGGCAGACGCTCAGTATCAAGGAGAAGAAGCATGCGGCATTTTTAGATCACTGTCAGCCACGTACGCTTTGTTGTGCTTGTTTACAATGTCGGTGTTGATTGAAAATCCCGCTGCGTGCGAAATCAAATGTGTAATTCGTTTTCTGAAAGCTAAGAGAGTGAAACCAATCGAAATTTATCGGCAAATTTGTGAAGTTTACGAACAAAATGCGATGAGTGATTCAATGGTGAGAAGATGGGTCCGACAGTTCAATGAAGGACGTACTGAAGTGCACGATGATGAATGAAGTGGGCGTCCATCTTTGATTACAGAAGAACTGGTTCACGTGATTGATGAGAAGATCAAGGAAAACCGTAAGTTTACAATTAGTGCTCTCGCTATGGAATTTCCACAAATCTCAAGATCACTAATGCATGAAATTGTTACTGACAAACTGAAATTTCATAAACTTTGCGCACGTTGGGTACCAAAAATTCTTACTGATTCTCACAAAACAAAACGGATGGGTTGTGCACTTGAGTTTTTGACCCGTTATCATGAAGGCGGCGAAGATTTTCTGTCACAGATTGTTACAGGAGATGAAACTTGGGTTTCTTATGACACCCCTGAAAGTAAGCGGCACTCAATGGAATGGAGGCACACTTCATCCCCAACAAGGGTTAAGCCGAAGCACAACTTGACACCTCGAAAAATCATGCGCACAGTGTTTTGGGACAGCAAAGGCATCTTACTGATTGATTTTTTACCGCGAGGTCAAACAAACAATGCAGCTGTTTACGGCGAGACACTTAGGAAATTGCGCCACACAATACAGAATAAGCGCCGAGGATTTCTGTCAAAAGGTGTTGTTTTTCTTCACGATAATGCACGACCACACACTGCAAATGTGATGAAAACCCTCCTACGAGGATTTGGCAGGGGCGTGTTTGATCATCCTCCGTACAGCTCTTACCTCGCTCCTAGCGATTTTCATCTCTTCTTACATCTCAAGTCTTTCCTTGCCGGTAAACACTTAAACAATGACAAAGAGCTGAAAGAAAATGTTTCCAACTGGTTGAAGACACAGGCGGCAACCTTCTATGAAGAAGACATAGAAAAACTTGTGCCACGATATGACACACGCCTGCAAAATTTCGGCAGTTATGTGGAAAGGTAGTTTAAGAGTTTTTCATTTTCGTCCAATAAATGTTTTTTCTGTATCTGTATACAATTTATTTTTATTACCAAACGGAACTTAGTTTCTGGATATACCTCGTATATATATATATATATACTTCTAGAAATACAACACTTTAAGTTCATTAGAAACGTTACTTATTTTAAATAAACAGTATTCCGATCTATGTTGAAGTCTTAATTTTTTTCTATGCTCGTATTTTTTTTAATTTTTAAAGCTCTCATTTTAATACCCTGCATATAACGCGCACCCTTAAATTTCAATTTAATTTTTTTTGTTTCAAAAGTGCGTGTTATACGCCGGATTTTACGGTAATAATTAAATGACAATGAATTTTCTTTCCCCTTTACTTTTGAACTATTTTGTATCATACTTCGTGTGGTTGTCGCAATATATATTTAACAAAACTTTGTTTTTAATATGAGGGCTGTAAATTAAATCGTGGCAACTTAACGTAGAAATTCGCAAAAGAGTGGGAATGTGCGTATAGGATATGGGAGTGGTGATGTGGCGCTGCTGTTCTTGTGGAATTTCAAGAGAGTCAATCTAGTTAGAAGGTTAGTTG
Organism: Trichonephila clavipes; assembly: GCA_019973935.1. Classification (NCBI taxonomy): domain Eukaryota; kingdom Metazoa; phylum Arthropoda; class Arachnida; order Araneae; family Nephilidae; genus Trichonephila; species Trichonephila clavipes. Next base: position 61,209 of record BMAU01012509.1, read on the forward strand.
CTGTGTCGCATTTAAGTGAGGAGTTTCGTTTCCATCACTCTAAAGCAGGGGTACTCACCCTTTTTTTCTGACGGACCACACATATGTTAGCTTTTTTGTCGCGAGTCACATACATATAATGGCTATTTCATACGGTCTACATACATATGCTGTCTACAGTGGCGTAATGGAAAATAATTGGGCCCCCCGCAAGGTCAGATCTTGGCCCCAAAGCCCTATATATATATACAGAGTGTTTTTTTCCAGGTATAGAAGTTTAAGTTGGCATTACTTTCCAAGATGGCGACCGATTTAACAGCTGTCAAGTGATTTATTCTCAGTTTGGTTTAGCAATTCATCATGAATAGATTCACACCTGAACAACGCTTTCAAATTGTGCAATTTTATTTCGAAAATAATGGTCAATTTTCATAAGCGAATTTTGTTTACCGATGAAGCGCACTTCTGGTTGAATGGCTACTTCAACAAACAAAAACTGCCGCATTTGGAATGAAGCTAATCCACAAGTGCATGTCGAAATACCGTTACATCCAGAAAAACTGACTTTTTGGTGCGCTTTATGGGCTGGTGGAATCCTTCTTCAAAAACGATGAAGGTCACAACGTTACAGTCAATGGTGATTGGTATAGAGCGATGATTACTAACTTTTCATTCCTGAATTGAACAATCATGATGTCCAGGAGCTGTGGTTCCAACAAGACGGCGCAACATGTCACACAGCTCGTGCCCCAATCGATTTATTGAAAGACACGTTTGGTGACCACCTAATTTCACGTTTTGGACCTGTGAATTGGCCTCCAAGATCTTGTGATTTAACACCGCTAGACTATTTTCTGTGGGGCTATGAAAAGTCATTGGTCTATGCGGATAAGCCACAAGCGCTTGACCATTTGGAAGACAACATTCGCCGTGTTATTGCCGATATACGGCCACAAATGTTGGAAAAGTCATCGAAAACTGGACGTCCAGATTGGACTACATCCGAGCCAGCCGTGGCAGTCCTATGCCGGAAATCATATTTAAAATGTAATACCACAAGATTATCTTTCGAATAAAAAAAATCATTTCAATCGAATAATACATCGTTGTTTTATTGCAATTTAAAGTTCTATACCTCTCAAAAAACACCCTATATATACGAAGAATTGCAATACCATAACATAATGTACCTTTACACATTACATAGAAATATTTAAATATCAAATTTATAACTGAGTATAAAATCAACCTGTTTCTGAGAGAGAGTAAACAAAGTAAACAACGTTTAACATTAGACAGTATTAATAGTATATAAAAAATGGAAAATCTAACAGTCGACTGATAACCTGGCAATTTAAATAAAAACGATACACTAAGAAAACACAAACACTGTAAAATAATGTTTTCGATTTCAGATCCTTATGATAGAAAAAAAAAAGGTATCACTTACCAAATACTTCGTTTATGAATCCGGGATGAGCTTGACCTTAAGTGGGATAAAATTCTAGCATAAATTGTCAAAAAGTCAAATACCCAAACACTGTTACTAATAAGAAAGCATAGGCACAAAAAGAATGCGCTCGCAGTACCACTCAGGTTGAACTGCAAAAGTAACTAGTTCATTGGGTTGTTCGCGACACATACTACTAGCTAATATACAGCACTACATTCAAGAAGAAAATCACAAAAAAAAAAAAAAAAAACGATTCACGTCTCACATTTTTTTAGCAAAGTCAGTTATTAATTCATCCAATTCAATTTTTCTTGCATCTTGTTGTTCAATACTTATCAAAGAGAAATAAGAGAGCCTCTCTTCTGACATCGTACAACGTAGATAATTTTTTATTAATTTTAATTTAGAAAATGACCTTTCCGCCATTGCAGAAGTAACTGGAAGAGTCAAAAACAATAAAACTGCAATACATACATCCGGTGAACTTGGCGCAGCAAACTTATTTTGAATCATCAAAAAATTACCTAAATCTTTTATCAAATTTAGCTTAATTAAATCTTCACTAAAAACTGCTTTTAGAGACATAATTTCATTTGGAAATTCACTAGATAGGTCGAGGCTATATACTTTTTGAAGATTACTGGCTTCATTATAAAAGAGTTCATTTGTAGTGCTTACAATATTTTTGGGAGAAAGAAAACTGAAGGATTTGTAAATGCCATTCATACTCACAAAGCGATTTTTTAATTGAGTAGTAATAACATAAACATTGGCCTTAAAAACATCCACTTCAAACAATCGTTCTCTGTCTTGCAGTTTTTCATCAGCATTGAAATCATCGAAAAACTATCTAACTTTTCTATGTCCCTTTTTTTTTCAAACTCCGGGGGATACCCCATTTTTTAGCCAAACCAATAGCTTCTTCCTTTATATTAGCAAAATTGTTACGAAGATTCTCGATAGACGTTAAGCTAGAATTTAACATGGTTTTAGCGTTTTCCAAATTTATTTTTGGTGATTGTAATGCTTTTGAAGTTAAATTATGCTTTGTAAAATTTGACATTGGAAAATTAGCAAAAGGAAAAAAAAAAAACCCAAAACAAATTGAAATTTTTCCATGTTTTTTAATCGCTAAAGCTTCCTGTTTCTCGTCTTGTTTAGTACTGGTTAGTAAAATATTTGAAAGTACTTTTAAAATCGAAATATAATTGTAGCGAATTGATATTACAGAGTCAAATCAAGATGACCCCCTTATCATGCATAATGATTTAATTGTCTGCTGAATGTTCTCGTTATTCTTCACAATTTTCAGATCACTCCACCTTTTAATGCTGAGCCCAAAAAATGTGTAATTTTTTTGACAAAAGTCATAAAATTCTCTTACACATGAGGCACGTTATTACATGCATCGTTTAGAACAAGATTGAGGTTGTGTGTTGAACAGTGAACGTAATTTGCTCTTGGTAGTTTGTTCTTAATTAATTTCTGTAATCCTCCATACGTTCCACTCATGTTGGCTGCCCCATCATATCCTTGTCCTCAAAACTTCGCCAAAATTATGTCCAGGGTATTTAGAAAATTTAAATCATCACTTTCCAAACATTTGCAGTCTGATTTGCCGCCTTAATAAAGCCTAAGAACGTTTAGTTAATTCTGATATTATCTGGCTCATTATTACCATTAACATCAGTTGTTACATACTTTATTATAGTACTTAATTTGTCTTTTTTGAAATATCCTGTGTCGTGTGCAGAATAATAGAGAAAAAAGATCATTTCCTTATATTTTTAACACAATATTTTCTTTTATTCTAGAGCCTATAATAGCAATAAGTTCATTTTTAACTTTGGCCTAAGATATTTTTGAATTCTTTTTTCTGACAAATGGACATTGAGAAGAGGGTCATATTTAGCCAAGAGGTCTATAATATTCAAAAACTTCCCTTTGAGTCGAATCTCGAGTTTCTCGATGTCCCCGAAAAGGAAAATTGCACATCGCTAGAGTCATTGTAACGTCTATGATTCTTCGTAAGATTTGGCTAACCTTATTAACTTCTATAAAATTGCATTTCAATAATAAATCCACCGTTTTAATTTGTTTCCATTTGTCATATATGCGACATGCTTGAAATGAATTATAAGATTTTCACACATGCTCATTAATTTTTTTTTTTGATATTCCTTACCAGTCATTCACACCTTTACACCAGGCTTCTTTAAAATACATATTTGTTCTATCAGCGAAAAGCCAACATTCCTGACAGTAAGCAACATGAAGTCGTGTTGAATAGCACAGCCATTTCCTTTCGATCTTTTGTCCTGCCTTGATATGAAATTATAATAAGATGATGAAAAGCTCTTTCCCTTTGGCATCTTTTTGAAATTACCTTCTGGTTGGTATGGGCCCAATTTTAAAATTTGTTCCCTTAATTCTGCATGTATAGGCGTACCTACATAATACGCAAAATCATTTCTAATCAATTTTGTTTCTTCATTTTCCGACTCATTTTCCTTAGATAGAGTGTCCTTATTAGTTGAAGTGTCCGAAACTGTGTTTTTTCTTGTGGATTAATTTTCACTTCCAGGATTTGTTCATCAAGTTCCCTGGCATTACTACTACTAGCACTTGCACAAGATGATGAACTTGCGGATATTAAATGTTATCCAATTTTGCATATTTGCTATTAATATTATACTCCTTTTCCTTTCGAATATTTCGTTTTTGAGAACCACTCAAAGTTTTTTTAACTCCACTCATTTTAGGGTCCGCGTTTCTACTAGTCTTATTAACAAAATAACAGTATAAGAACCAGAATAATTAATTCCATTTACAAAAAACAGTTCTAATATTACAAGAGAGAAGCGAGGTCAAAATGTTTTAACAGCGAATGAACACTCCCTATATTGAAGTGCATTGAATATAAAAATATAAATGTTCTAAAAACAATTTTGTGAAACATTTCTCATTATGCTTTATTTGATTGAATACTCATAAATCTACGGAAATTTCTGTGGGCATATGGGTTTATAAATCATAAATCTAGACCATGTAATCATTTAAAAATGTTCTCTATGCGTTTCCAGGTATCGCAATACTATTTTCATGAAAACGCATACCAGATGTACGTTATTTATGATTTAGCTAAATGAAAATTAAATACATGTGGGATGGGGGGAGCTAAAGACGACAATAAGTTACTTTGCAACTTCTGTAAAAAGTAACATGTCTTATTTTCTCAGTACCACTAACATGAAGTATACTAAAAAAAAAAACAGTGATGAATTTTTTTTTTATCTTTCTAGCATTTTATCCAATTTTCCTTCTGACTTTCTTTTATCTGTTAGTAATTTAGGTTTGAAAAGAAAACCCACTAAAGAAAAGCATCTCTTTCATCGCGAGGATTACAGCAAATTAAAATGTTTTTGTTTTGGTTATTGAATCTAAGATATCTAATAAGCGATCAAAGTTTTGATTTTGAATGATATTAGATCGCCAATTTGAAAATCACTTAAAAATTGGATTAAAAAATGTAAAGCTAATTTTGTGAAATTCTACGTTATTGGCGTCAGTCTAGCTTTGGACCCCCTAGAAGTTTTTGCCCCCGCAGCGCGCGGGTTTTGCGGGGATGTACGTTACGCCACTGGCTGGTTATTTCATACGGGCCGCAACATGCATGAAGATTAATGGAAGAGGAGCGAGGAGAGAAATTCTTAAATATCAAGATAACAGGGACATTTTAAAGTGTGGAAAATTGATCAAAATATTAAAACTCATATTTTGCTTTTTTAATTAATACTTATTATGTGTTTTTTTAATTTTTTAGTCACTGAATTTTTCTAAATTGAAGCATTTAAGAATCCCTCCTTCACAATTTCTGCATCAGTAAACGGTTTTATATGAATACCAATAACGTTAAAAATTTCATAAGGTGTCTTTGTAACTCCTGTGGCATTATCACTGACAAAACACTTTTTTGCTGTTTCAAAGATTATTCAAGAAAGCCTATTTATCACTTCTTGAAAAAGATCGAGGAAAAGTGTCATTGAACAATTCCTGTTTATTGAATTTTTAGTGCAACACTTACGTGACAAATTAAACAATTACTGATCCATGCTTGTTTTTCACTACAGAATAGCTAACTTCTGAATCATCTTAAAAACAACCTGTTTTCTTCGAATATTTTTCACTTGCAAGATACAAAAGATAGTTAAAAATTAGCTACACTCATAAAATGGTCGCTACTCCACTGTTGTCTATTATCACTAATTTGAAAAAAAAATATCAATTCACACCCATGTGACCACAACAGCAAAACTCATATCTATTTGACTTTTTAACAAAGTATTTCCCACCAAATTTGTATAAATATATGAATTTTTCAGAGCAATGGGCTATGACTGGGCCACTTAAAAAGCCCAGTGGGTCACATGCAGCCCGCGGGCCTCAAGTTGAGTATCGCTGCTGTAAAGAAATGCTTTTTAAACTTGCGATTCAATTTTCAATCAAAATTTCTATCACGCCCCCCTCCATACAGTAACACTGTATTGAATGCAATATTAATGCAGTTTGAAGTAAAGCTACAGTATGATTTTAATTATAAACTGTGTATACATTAATATGATAAGTATCAAATTTTGTATATTGTGGCGAGAGAGAGAGTGTACGAAAACGAAAATTCAAGAAGGACAAATAGATGCGTTTGCAATTCAATGTTTATTATGGGGACATTGACCCCGCTGTTTACGAAGAAAACGACCCCTCTCTCCTACATAACAATAAGTGGACTACCGCAAGGGAGGCTTTTACAGTAATCTTTTGGCATGTTGGCGCTTCCAACGAAGCCGTGCTTGTTAACACAATGATTTGAAATATGCATTTCAAATCAATAATACGTTCACATATATTTTGTACGGAGGGTATAAGACATCATACATAGTTAGAACTAAAATAACAACAGTAAAAATACAGTACTTAGTAACAGTAATTAAAAATACAATCGAAATCAAAGCTATAGAAATCATTACAGTACAACCAAAAATCAAAAGCAATAAAAAAATAAATTTCAATATTTACGTTACACAATAGGTAAAATAGCAATCTTTGAAATAGGACTTTTAACAAAGTTACCAATTGCTAATTTTAATTGAAAAACTCTAAATTTGCTATCAGTACCTGTGTACGTTTGGACAATTTTACCTATGATCCGTTGAGCTATGGGAAGATTATCGTCCTTTAACAATACAACAGTATTAATTTTTACATTAGATTGTTCAAATTGCCATTTATATACTACGGGCTTGCAAATTATTCAGGTAATCTTTTTCCTTGACTTCCAAATATTTTGTACAATTTTAGTAATTTTTCTATATTTATCAAGTTTAATAGTATTGACAGAACATAAATCTTGCTCAACAATAGCATAAGTGCACCCCCGATGATAAAGTGACCAGGTGTAAGAACTTCAAAGTTTTCAACTTCAGCTGAAAGTGGAATAAGAAGTCTCGAATTAAGTATTCCCGCTATTTGAGCAGTAATTGTAAGGAATTCTTCTAGAGTCAAAGCTAATTTAGCAATAATTCTTTTTGCATGGAATTTAAAATACTTGACTCCAGCTTTCCAAAGTCCTCCGAAATTGGGAGATTTGGACGGTATAAATTTCCAATATACCTTCAGTGGATAGAAAACAAGACACTTTCTCATCTGTTTGCATTACAAGATTATGCAATTTTCTTATGGCTTTAGAGGCTTTAACAAAGTTTTTGGCATTATCAGAAATTATACAGAGTGTTTTTTTTTTCTGGTATAGAAGTTTAAGTTGGCATTACTTTCCAAGATGGCGACCGATTTAACAGCTGTCAAGTGATTTATTCTCAGTTTTGTTTCGCAATTCATCATGAATAGACTCACGCCTGAACAACGCTTTCAAATTGTGCAATTTTATTTAAAAAATAATGGTCTATTTTCATAAGCGAATTTTGTTTAGCGATGAAGTGCACTTCTGGTTGAATGGCTACGTCAACAAACAAAACTGCCGCATTTGGAGTGAAGCTAATCCACAAGTGCATGTCGAAATACCGTTACATCCAGAAAAACTGACTGTTTGGTGCGCTTTATGGGCTGGTGGAATCCTTCTTCAAAAACGATGAAGGCCACAACGTTACAGTCAAGGGTGATCGGTATAAAGCCATGATTACTAACTTTTTGCATTCCTAAATTGAACAATCATGATGCCCAGGAGCTGTGGTCCCAACAAGACGGCGCAATATGTCACACAGCTCGTTCCACAATGGATTTATTGAAAGACACGTTTGGTGTTCGCCTAATTTCACGTTTTGGACCTGTGAATTGGCCTCCAAGATCTTGTGATTTAAGACCGCTAGACTATTTTTGTGGGGCTATGTAAATTCATTGGTCTATGCGGATAAGCCACAAGCGCCTGACCATTTGGAAGACAACATTCACCGTGTTATTGCCGATATACGGCCACAAATGTTGGAAAAAGTCATCGAAAATTGGACGTCCAGATTGACTACATCCGAGCCAGCCGTGGCAGTCCTATGCCAGAAATCATATTTAAAATGTAATGCCACAAGATTATCTTTCGAATAAAAAATCATGTCAATCGAATAATACATCGTTGTTTTATTGCAATTTAAAATTCTATACCACTAAAAAAAAACACCCTTTACTTGCACATTTACCACGACGAGAGAAAAAACGTTTTAATGTAGCAATGAGAGCATCTGAATTTAATTCAAGTCACAATTTCTAAGTGAATCGTAGGAGTTGCGAGGCATACAAACTCAGTAACATAATTTTTATTTAAAATCCCTTTACGTTGATTTTTAAATTTAACATAAGAGTCTTCAAAAATCAATACTGGTATGGTAAAATGGAAATGCTTTCGTTACTCTTTCTTTAGGTAAATTTCTCATGATTTAACTGGCTAAAATTGGTTTGTTTTTTAAACAAATTACACAATTACGCACGATTTGTCTACAATGATTTCTGCCGTTAAAAGTGTTGTCTTACAAGATGAAGTAGAGTGTTTGGTCCTACGTGCAATATTTTTTTATGAGAATAATCTAAGATTAATAAAGTAAGTGTATGTGGCTTTTTGGTAATGTTATAGAACGTTTAGTATTCTCACTTAATTCAGAATTAATTAATCTATTTCTAACTCGCAAAACTTGATTTTCATCTAAAAAAGGACTTAAAGATTTTAACTGACTTTGTGGTGTGGTATATTATTACCCAATCTTAAGGATTTTAGTTCTGCGTTGAATTCCTGAGTTTGAGCCTGTCGTATTAAAGCATCACGATCATGATTTAGTTCTCTACTAGTTAAAAATAGATCATGTACATTCTTTTTTGTAGCTTATGCAGGAACCTAAAAATTCTAGTTAATTCCAAATAGCTATTTGAAAGTTTATACAAGTCATCAAAAACGTCATTCATTGTTGATTGGACAAAAGTGTTTTTTTTTCATAATAAGATTTAATTCCTTAATATAAACAGGATCAGTTTTTGAACAGTCCCAATTATTCAAAAAGTCGACATCCCTATGAAGAAAATCTGGACCACACTACCAAATGTTATTTCCATTCAGATCATTTACAGACAGACCTCTTGATAGTGAATCAGCAGGGTTGTCTTTCGAGTTGATGTGATGTCATTCAAATGTGCTGGTGAGATCCGTAATTTGAATCACTCTATTTGCAACGAAACATTTTAAACGGTGGGGTTGGGTCCTTATCCATGATAGCACAATAGTAGAATCTGTATACAAGTGTATTGCATCGATAGTCATTTGCATTGCCTCTAGAACCTTGCTGACAAGTTTCGACAATAATACAGCTCCTAAAAATTCCAAGCGTGGAAGTGTGACACATTTTATAGGTACTATTTTCAATCTGCTGCAAAGCAAATGAACGCTAAATTTTCCAGAGCAATCTTTGCAACGAACGTAAACGCAATCCCATATGCTTGTTCCGACGAGTCTGATAATCCATGAATTTCTACTAGTGTATTATTTTTTTGAATGATGCAACGAGGAATGTTCAAGTGCTCCATATTTTGTAAATTACGAATGAAGTTTTCAAATTCACTTCTTTCTTTGTCAGGAGCTACCGCATCCCAAGAAAGTCCTAGTAACCATAATTTCTGCATGAATACTTTAGCCGTTACTATGATAGGACTAATTAGACCTAAAGAATCATACAGCGGATCAATAAACGACAACATTGTTCTTTTCGTAAGGATTGAGGGAACATCTTTGTTATTTAATGTGAAATGAAAACAGTCCTTTTTAGGATTCCTATACAATCCTAATGCTTTCACTGATGTTTGATCATCATTTCCTACTACATATTTTCGATCACCAGTTGATACTTTCGAAAGGAGGTGGCAACTATTAAAATACCACTTGTATAGATGCATTCCACAAGCATTCACCATTCCTATTAATTGCTGCTGGATCTCAATGGATGTTTCCAAATCTGGTGCACCGCTAAAAACATCTTCGACATAAAAATCATTTTAACTATAGGTGATGCTGAAGGAAAATTTAATTGTTCATCTACTGACAACTGAAGATGGGTTCGGGCGACCAGGAATGGAGCACAAGTAGTACCATATGTCACTGTTGCTAAACGATAAGTTTTCAAAAGGGAACCCCAGCAGAAGTTTTCCAAACAATTCTTAACAAATCTTGTTGTGAAGGATTAATCTTCACCTGCCTGTAAATCTTTTTCACATCAGCTGAAAATGCAATAATGTGTTTACGAAATCTAAGAAGTGTACACCACAGTTCATTTTGAACAGTTCTACTTTTAGCAAAATATCATTCAACGATATACCACCATTGGAAGTTTTGGCAGACACATTAAATACCACTCGTAATTTTGCTGAACTTTAGCCAGGTCTTAGCACAGCTTGATGAGGAATGTAGTAATGGGGATTTGGAAAAATATCTTCCTTAACTTCCTCCAAATGTGACCTAGGTTTTCATATATATCTAAAAAATCATTGTACAATTTTTTAATATCTGATTTTTATTTAATCAAATTAAGGCAGTGGTTCTCAAACTTTCACTACTGGCGACCCAATTTTCAATAATAATTTTATTGCACTCCCCCAAATAATAATGTATTGTATACAATAATGATGCACTTTAGAGGGCGCTAAAGCTACAATACGATCATAATTATAAACCGTACAAATTAACAAGATAAGTAATAAAAATTTTGTATATGTTACTTTTAAGTAATATATATTATTATTTATTTTTTAACTTTTTAGTTCAATTCAATATAAAAGAGTTTTTTTTTAATTTGTTTTTAAACTATAATTTATTTTATAATTAGTTTACTATACACGATAAAAATCACAATTCCAGTGAATAATTTAATTAAGAGAAAATATACTTACCTACTTTTAATTTTTCTTTGATAATTTGAGAAAATAATCCAATAACATTAAATAAAATGTTCCAAATGTGCATGCCCTATATAAAAGACATAAACCACGGACACACTTTTCGCTAACAATACATGAACGTTAGTTTCCAGCAAACTGTCATATTTTTCACGTTATTGTAGTTATGCTGTCATTTAGTGATCTACAAGTAGCATTTTGAACTTTTTTCTTCCGTGTGTCTTTTTGACAAGGCGAAGTGCTACATTTATGGCTTCATAGTTTTCTTCATAGAGTTCTTCAGGCAGCATTTGAAAATTTCAATTCAACTCAAACAACGTTTCATGTCTCTATCGCTTTTCTCTTATTTACTTTCGCTCCTATCTTGTTAATATGCATTATTTCAGCAGGTTCGTCAATTGTTTAATCAGTTTCAACTTCCTTCGATAGAGATCACAGATGTACATTTTTTTATATATTGCTTATTTACATATTGAAACCATAATAAGTCGTACAACACAGGAATCAAAATCACAAAATTGTTCATGGGATAAAGTGTAGCATGTTCATGGTAAATATTTTTGAACAAAAGTGGTCGCACAGTGAATTCGATCAAAACTAGTCAATTTAATTCAAAAAATATTTGCCACTCTCAAAAAAGAGGCATGTTTGTGATAAATTCATTTTTGTTCTCATTACGATTGTCTAATAGGAGGATATTGTCAGGTCACTGTTAACAACTAAACAGTTTTCCCAGAATGAACGATTTCGTGAGCCTGGTTGAATCTGCGCCTCTTGCGACCGCTACCATGTTAAAAGTACATAAAAATATTGATGACAGTTCTAAAAACTGATTGTGTAAAACGTTTTTCATTGTGTATTATATGTTTCAGAATATTTATAAAAATACATCTTGGCCAAATAATTCTTCAAAGTGCTCAATATGCTTATCCATATATCGTAAAACCCATTCATATGGGAAAAAGCGACAGAAAAATTATATATTTACAACTTTTCTAAAAGAAAGAGACGGAGTGAAACATACCAGTAAGTTTGAAGGTCAAATACATAAGAATCAAAAGCAGAATTTTAGGTGTTAAAGGAAACGTTATAAAAAAAATCTCTCATCGTGGGATTATAGTAAGGCAAACAAAATGTCTTTTTATATTTGGTAATAGGATCAAAGATAGCTAATGAACTTTTGAAGTGGAATCTTTCATTTTTGATGATCACCAGATGATAAAAATAAATTATATCAGTTCAAATATGTATTTTTTATTATGTCAGAAAGCATTTTGTTTTACTTCATTCTAAAAAATTATTTTTTTAAACCTTTTATTTTCAATATGCTCGCATCCGCTTCGTAGGGTTACTGCGCCCCACAGTTTGAGAAACACTGAATTAAGGTATCCGACTACGTACGGAACCGTGATTTTAAAAGGGCGCCTAAATAGATATCTTTCATGATATTTAGTGTCACTTAGTTTAGAATATTTGTATAAAATTGTTTTAAGGACATTTTGACAAAATAAATTATTAAAATACAATATTTTGACAAAAAAAAACTTAAGAATTACCAATTTTCAAAATATTCTCCTTTTGTGAAAAATGCTTCTATTTTAATAATATTTTGCTTACATATAGCTCAGACGTCTGTACAGAGACTCAACTAGAACTTTTGAAATACATAACTTAGAAGTGGGTTTATCCATGTTTTACGATAACAGAGGGTAGAAGCTTTTAGAAAAATATGCCGATAATTATTTCAATTGGTTGTAACTGTGAAAAAAAGGTGACTTTTTTAAAAACCATAGTTTAGACTCTCTGGCGAAGTCTTTACTTTATATAAGCAAAATATTCTTATTTTAAAAGCATTTTTATAAAAGGAGAACCTTTTGAAAAAAGGTTATTCTAAATTTTTGGTAATTCTAATTTTTTGTCAAAATATTGTATTTGAATAATTTATATTTTCAAAATGTCCTTAAAAACAATTTTATACATCTATTCTAATTTGAATCAGTTTTAAAATTTCAAAAAGTATCTTTGCCCCGATAAAATATCAATTTCTGAAGGTTCGAAAAACTGAGCATCTGCAATTGTATATAATTAATATCTATTTGATTAGATGGTTTTAAATCCGTAATTTGTAGAACTACTAATAATTCAATATCCGTCACGAGCTCGTTATTTTTGTTTGACAGCACAATGTTGACTTGTTGAACAACAGTTAATGTAGCACCATTTAATCCTCCAACTGGAATATTAATTTTATTCCTCTTTAATTCCAAAAAGGGTTGCACAATTATTTGTGATAAATGACGCTTGCGATGCAGAGTCTAAAATTGCCTTACACTTTTTGTATTCCCCACAACCATTTTTAACGTAAACAAATGCGGTACAAAAGAGAACGTGAATTTGTTTTGACTGTATAACGAAATTCTGAATTGTTCCCCCGCTGCTTGGAGTCAAACTTTCACCAATTGCGAAAAGCGTCGTTGTGGGGGACGCAACCTCTACACATGCAGAATGATTTACAAGCGACGATTAATTTCTTTTTTTCGTTATGGATTGTATATTGTTTCGATGCAATAAGAAATGATGTTTGCGATTACAAAATTAGCATTTAGATTTTGATGCGCAGTTAATTAGTTTATGTGCTGGATTCAAGCAATTCAGGCACAGGGTTTTTAATTTACAAAAATCGAAACATTCAGATACTTCCCTTTTTAAGAAGACGACATTTATACAAATAATAATTTTCTTCAAAAATTATACAATATTGAGAGGAATATTTTAATAAAAGTTTTTTTGACTTGTAGGATGGAAAATTATTTCTTCCGTTATTATTTGTGGCGTTTAATTTAGGTTTAGAGTCAAAGCACACGTGATTTAAGTTTTCTAAGATTTGATACTTTTTTCCCAAAAAGTTTAAAAATGTGTCCCAAGTAGGCAGGTCAACGCAACAGGAAGGCAGGCGAGTCAACGGTTAATTTAATTTGCCCATGAGTTTCTTTGTCTAATTTTGCACAAATTAGATGTATCAACAAAATATGAACTAAGTTATTACATTCACATTTTAATGCATCTAAAGAGTGAATGTTCCTCTGCAAGGAATCTATTAACAGACGAAGTTCAGCAGGGTTTTCTTTTACTAATGGTTTATAATTTATCATTTTTTGGATGTGGCTATCAACTATGAGTTTAGTATTTTCAAAGCTAACGGTAAGAACTTTAAACAAGGAATCATATGTATCATTCGATGACTGCACTTGCTTTACATCACCCTTAAGCGAAGCATTTAAACAAAGAAATTTTTGAAAGTCCGATAACTTGGGATTATTTTGTATTAAATTATGAAATTCACTTTTAATAGAACTCCAATTACTAAATTGCCCCACGAACTGTGGTAGCGGATTTTTAGGAAGCCGAATATTATATGCATTCTCTGAACTATTATTGACTTCTTTAAATTTATTACCTTCAGTAAATTTATAAAGTAGTAATTTTCCACTAACCTGGAATTCTTGAATATCTTCATCTATTTTGCTTAATAGGGGCTCCACATCCTTAAATTCATCAATGTTATCAATTTTGAAATATGCTTGTTTGATGTTTTCAAATTTTTCTTTAGTTTCCAGTAGAGTGTCCAATACTGTACGAAGTTCTAATTCTATTAGATTCTCTAACGGTTTCGACGATAGTTTTGTAAGTTGGGCGAGTATATTGCCCCTTTTACGATTCAGAGATTTAATCGAATCGAATAGATATTCAAATACTAGTACTAGATTATTTAACTACTAGCCTTCTCCGGCTACAATGTTACCAAAAATTGTGGAGAGACGAGAGAGGTGTATGAAAACGAAAATTCAAGAACGACAAATAGATGCGTTTCTAATCCAATGTTTATTATGGGAGACGTTGACCTCACTGTTTACGAAGAAAAAACGACCCTCTCTCCTATACAACAATAAGTGGACTGCCGCTAGCGAGGCTTTTATAGTAACCTTTTTGTCATAATGCCTCTCCCAATGAAGCCGAGCTTGCCAACAGATATATTTCTGTATATGATATAAGCCCATGGGAGTCACTAGTAACTTAGCTCACAACTTAGCATTGGCAAGTTAATTATCAAATACTTTGCGCCGTACTGATGCATTTAAAAGTATATTATATCAGTATAAATTTGTATTTCATTTTTGTTATGTCAGAATGTATTTTGTTTTGCTTCCTTTCAGTAAATTTGTAATTTTTAAAACCTTTAGTTTTAGACCTTTTGATATGCTAGTGCCCCCCTCGCCTAGGGAGGATCGCCCCACAATTTGAGAAAATCTGCCCTAAATCAGGCTTTCAATAGGTATTCAGTGATCGTAGCTTAAACACGATGTTTCCCGTGGCAAAATACAGTAGAACTTTATCCAGAACTATAAGAAGTGGGCGGTGAAAATACAGCAGTGTTTCTCAAACTTTCAACATTTGCTACAGAATTTTCAACCATAATTTCATTGCCCCCCCCATACAATAACAAAGTATTGAATGTAACAGTAATGTACTTTGACGCCAAGGTTATTATTAAGACAGCAATTATAAACCGTACAAATTATTAAGTTACTATACTGTTCGAACTAATTTGGACAAACAGTAAGAGATCTATTTTTTTCTAAAAGCTTAGTTTTCAATCAATACATACCTTAAGTAGAAAGTGTGACGTTTGCTCATCGGCAGAACTCCCCCCCCTCTATACGTGTCAAGATTGACGTATAGGGGATCAAAATGTACATTGTGCCTCCAAAAAAAGGCACCGGCTGTTCTTTACTTATGCCTGAGGCATAACATACTTGAACTATTTCGGAGAATGTATTTGATATCGCCACACATTTTTCTTTCCACGACCTATGGACGATTGTTTATGAAAAGGCTCTAGGAAAGAAGGTTCGAGGAAAGAGAGAGAGAGAGAGCTCCTTCATGCTAGTTGCCCTTCGCAGATTTGGGACTTAGAAAACTTGAATGGAGAGTATTGTCAGCAGCGAGAGACAAAGACGCACCCTCAGTGTAAAAGTGGCAAGAAAAGTTATGGCCTCCAGATGGTGAACACAATGCCGTTTTGGAAAAGGAAACAAATGGGCTTATTGTCCCAACGCAACAATGGAGTAGGACTACAAAGAAGAGAGCTGGGTGTTAAACTTTGACACGCACCAATGTGAGGTAATTGGAGGCATGTTAAAAAATAACAAAATGAAATTCGAATGAAAATGGAGGGAGACTTAATTTCGTCTGCTGTCATAGATCCTTCCCTAAAGGGCTCAATTAATGTGACGTCATAGTCACATCATAGGGAAAACCATGTGATTATAGCCAATCAGTTCAAAAACTCGCGTGAGGTCATAGTCACACGATAAAAGCTATTTTGTATTTTCAGCTAATCAGTTCACAAATTTCGTTGTTGCCAACTTTTTCTCTTTGTAAAAATTTACTCTTAAAAAGTACATATGCATACAAAATTCCTTTTGTTTAAAAGTATATGCATAAAATAATATTTTTGTTAATTTTAAAAAATATTTGTGAATAAACTTTTTTTTTCATAACATTTAAACATATGTATCCAAGTATGAAATTTGAAATTTTATCAAAGTTTTGCAAAAAGAACAACAAGTACAATTAGTTTAATGTCTGTTTTGAATTCAATGGAGAACACGTGTTTGTTTCTATCATGTGACCGGCATGAATTGATCCCATTGGTAAAATTGTTATTGGAGACAAGAAAGGGTATTTTCTATATGATTCGCAATCCAAGAGACATTGACAACGTAGAAATCAGAACCATCTCCACAGAAACAGAACTTCCTCCAAGATCGCTCTAAAGAGAAGGTTGTGCAAGTGTTATTCTTAGATATCCATGGCATTGCGCATTTGGAATTTATCACTAAACGACGCCTTGTGTACAGATAACTTTATGTAGAAATTCTACGCCGTTAGCGAGAGTCAATAAAAAAAAGAGAAAATTTTGTTTATATGTATCGTGGGTGCTTTTTCATAGCAATGCTCCTATACATCGATCCCTCCTCGTCACCGACATTCTTGCGAAAAACTAAAACACCGATTTTTCCACATCCTCCTTACTCCCATGGTCTTGTCTCCTGGGTATTTAGCCTGTTTCCTAAACTAGCACGTCACTTACAAGGTCGTCGACTCCATCTGTAATCTGCAGATGGAGTTAAAAATGTATCGCAGTTTGAATTAAGAAGACATAGTACCTTTAAACCTTCAATTTATCAATTTTTCAAAAATATTTTTAAAAAGTAATTTGAACCATTTGAAGCATTTTAAAATAAACCGCGTCAAAATCTGATAATTATTACGTTCTGTACCAGAAAAATGTAAATGTCTAAAGAAACTTTGCTCTTTAAAGGGAATGTAAACAAATCACGCCTCCTAAGTTTCGCTTTCGACCGGGAATATATTATTGAATTTTTTTCTTAATTTTCAATTATATTTATAATTGTCTTTTGATAGAAGAAGTATATTTACAACTCAACACATTTCTAATTCAAGCACATGTTTATTTAGGTTTGTATTTCTACAGCGCTGTTGTTTTTGCTTGCTAAAGTCTGCCTCGTGTCATAATAGTTTTCGAAAAAGTATTGAGTAATCATTAATTTTTAACTTTGATTATCCATTTTTGTGCATATATAAAATATGAGTAGTAAATCCGCTGGAAGATCTATGGAATATAGAAGAATGAAATGACGTTTTTATGGGAATCAACGTTCCAAAGGCAAAACATTAGAACCAGTAGCTGTCAATGAGACATCTGCTTCATCTAAGAAACTGTGGTTTTTATATAGCTATTTCTATATATCAGCAACTCCAATGAAAGTAAGGGGTGTCGATTTATAAAACTAGACATTTTTTTAAAGAAATTTCAAAACATTTAGTATGCTTTTACTGTGGCTCAAAAGCAGTGTTGAAAAAAATGGTGCTGTTTGGATTGGAACCAGAATTTTACATTGATTGTATTTCCTGGGCTACGCAATCAACTTATAAAAGTTCACCAGTGTTCGAGTCAAGTAATCATGACTATGAAATAAACACCCGCATTACATATGCTATGCGTACACTAGGGGTTGGTCTACGGGGAATTAAAACTTTTTGTTCGGTGATGGATTTGCCTCCACTGGTTTCACAAAAGTTCTATGATAGGATTTTAAATAATGTAAAACCAGCCAGTTCCATTGTAGTTGTTGCTTCGATGAATAAATCGGTAAAAGAAGAGATTACAGCATCCGAAACAAATGAAATTTGTGTTAGTGGTGATGGAACTTGAAAACTCGGGCCATACATCTCGTATTGGTGTCTGCAGTATTATTGGTGATATAACTGGTAAAGTTATTGATGTCGAAGTTTTATCATCATATTGCAAAGGCTGTGATCGGTGGAAAAGTCTAAAATACGGAACATCATATCAAGAATGGAAAAAAGCCATGAACCATATTGTGTATAAAATCATTCTGGTTCTTCGAATAAAATGGAAGTGGAGGGAACGAAGAAAATTTTTACGATCATTATTGGAAAGAAATGCCAAATATGTGAAATATATTGGTGATGGTGAAACTACAACATTCCCAGAGCTGCAAAATACGTTGTCATACAATTTAGAAAAAAATGAATGCGTAGGACATATACAGAAACGAATGGGTGCCAGACTTCGTAAGCTGAAATTGATGAAACGTGGGAAAAAACTATGAGACGGCAAAAGTATAAGTGGGGGAAATCGCCTGATGGATAAATTAATAGATAAATTCACGACATACTATGGAAATGTTATATGTGAGAACTGCAGCTCCACAGATGATATGCGTAAATCCATTTGGCTCATTTATTGTCATTACCGCTCAATAGATGAAGAACCAATGCATTACTTCTGCCCGGTTGGTTCGTTCTCATTGTGTAGTTACCAAAAGGGGAAATCGTCAAAAATACATCATACAAACATAAGAGTAATGTGCCAAACTCTGTTATGAATGCAGAAAACTAATATTTGCAGAATTATCCCCACCTAAGTTATTAAAAAATGTTTAGGGGGAAAGACTCAGAACTCAAATGAGTCTTTCAACGTAACGGTATGGAAATACCGCCCGAAAACATCAGGATCTTCCAAGAGAATAGTCTATGTTGCAGTGAATGAGGCAGTAGTAATGTATAATGATGGAATGGCTGGTCGTTTGGATATTACGAAACATCTGGGTTGTAAATTAGGGCAATTTTCTGTCACTTATGCCTTTCAGTCTGATAATGCTCGAATAAAAGAAGCCGAAATGAAGTCTAGGTCCTCAACATTAGATGCTCGAAGGGCTTTGAGAATGCAAAAAAAAAAAAAAGCCATGCATGAGCATTTTGTTGAAATAGAAGATGTAACGTATGAATCGGGTGCATTTTAAGTATTAAATAATTGTATTTTTGTTGTATAAAATTACAATGCTTTGTTCAAACGTGATTTTCTCAGTTTCTATTTTTCACACTTCCCGCAAGTTCTAAAATTTTATATGGGTATTGTACTTGTTATTTTTTGTTCTGTGAACCTCACGTTTGTTAATGGAATGAATAGATTTTATTTTGTAACATGATAGATGGAAAAAATTACTTATTATAAATTTTATGATTTCTAAATTTTTAAATTTTTTTAAATGTGGTAGAAATTTGAGGTTAACAGAATAAAGACTTTATTTAGCTTTAATTTGGCACATAAATGAAGATTCTAATGTGCATCTTTCAAAAGTTATCTTGCGGGTAACAGAAAGTAAGTTTTTTTTAAAAATTTTTGTATGCATATTTTGTGTTCTTAAAAATATTTTATCAACTTAAAAGCAAAAATTTATTAAGTATTTTAAACTTTGTACTTTTTTGTATAAATTTTAAAAAAAAACCCCATAAGAATATGGAAAAATCATTGATTTATGTTGAATCGAAAAAGTATGTCGAAATGTACAATTTTTGGTTTCGAAAGGTACTATATCCCCTTAAAGGACATGGTTATAAATGGATTCTAGAAAGGTTTCGACTACTTTTGCAAACGATACCAAAAGTGTGTTGTTGCACAAGTCTTTTTTGAAGGAGGATGTGTTTCAAAAATTTTATTGTTAATATTTTTAAGTGTTATAGATTCAGTCCGGAAACGTTTGAATTCTACCTCGTATATGCATGCTTAAATTTTTATTATAATAATGTTATTTTAATGTTTTCTTCTCTTACTTTTTGATTTATTGCTTTTATAAATAATCTAGACTTTTTATTATACATATCAAAGTTAAAATTGGTGTTAACAGCAGATTAATATTTATACGATTAGTATTAAAATAACAGCCATAGAAAATACATGATGAGATATTTTCATTTATATCATTAATTTTTATAAGGCAGATGTTAAGAGTTGATAATAACATATTTTTACATTTTTATAATTACATATGTTATGTATGAGACACATATTGGTTTTAGTGGTATAACATTCTAATGTTTTAATTTATCTTTTCTTTAATCCCCCTTTCACTAAATGCAAACGAGTAAGAAGTCTTTTGACTAGGAAAATATTAAATGCTAAACTGTTCTTCAATTAAATTAAATAAATTAAATTTTATCTTAAATTACTCCGAAAGTACTAAAAAGTTTACTTTTTTTCTTGCAAATAATCTTCTACACGCTTTCCTAAAATTATTTGTAATGCCCTATTTTGTAATTTTTTTAAAAATATTAAAGCTATTTCATTTGGATTTTGCATTTGTAAACTTGTTTAGTGACATGCTTTTTCCTCTGAAAGCCAAGAAATTGGATTAATTTATCCTGTAGTCCCTAAATTTTTTTTATGTTAAAAGAACACTTAAAAACAAGTAATATAAAAAAAGTCAATTGCTACTTAGATCAACAAAGAAAAATTTTATTTTAGCTACGTTTTATTAAATAGTTACAATTAATATAAATATGTATATACATTGGACAGAATCTACGACATTAAGTGGTACTTAATTTGTATTCATTATCACTAAAGTATCGTATTGTAATCAAAACATTCGTGTATATAAAATTTCAGTTCAACTGAATGCTGTAATACGTGAGAAAAAAAAAATCTTTGTTAAAGTTTAGACCCATGTGTCGCTAAAAGTGAAACCAGCGCCAAAATGGTCGCTAAGTCACCAAAAAGGATGCCAACTTAGCTGTATTTGCAATTCTTTAAATAATTAGTTTAAATCAATTAATTGTTATTAATTATTATAAAATTACTGTATTGCCATCCAAAATAATCATCTATATAAAATTTCAGCTCAATTGAGTGCCTTAAAATGTATTTTATTAACGATTCAAAATTCCACCAAGATAAATAAATAAATAAATATGTAGAGATTTTGAACTAATAGTATCAATTGAATAACATCAAAAATATAATTTATATTTATGCACTTAACTTATTTTACTATCGCCACAAACATCATTAAACGACTTTTTATTTAAAGCATATTATCATCAACTACAGAAACCTTCATCCAAAGATGATACTATCTTTATTACTATAAATTTCATCATTGAATAGTAAAAGTATTATTCAATGATAACATTTAATTTATTCAATGCCTCATGAGTTTCATTTTGGGAAATGTAGTTAATCCAGTGTCATTGTAAGAGCACGCACACTAAAACCAATACGCTTAATATCTTGATTAAAGTGGGAATTTTCTAATGACATAACACAGTGTTTCTCAAACTGTGGGGGCACGCCCCCCTGGGGGGGCGGTGCCCTGCGAGAGGGGGCGCGACCATATTGAAAGTAAAAAGTTTAAAAAATAGTTTTCTGGAATGAAGTAAAACAAAATGATTTCTGACATAATAAAACGCACACATTTACACTGATATAATTTATTTTTATCATCTGGTGATCATCAAAAATAAAAGATTCCACTTAAAAACGCTCATCAGCCATCTTTGATCCTATAACCAAATTAAAAAAAATATTTTGTTTGCTTTGCGGTCAATATGAAGACGAAGAGAGATTTTTTTTACGTTTCTTTTAACGATATCAAACGATGAGAGATTTTTTTATTACGTTTATTTTAACCTAAAATATTACTTTAGCTCACCTTCGAACTTACTGGTATGGTTGTCTCCGTCTTTTTTTTTAGGGAAGTTGTAAATATATATAATATATTTCTGTTTCATCTTTTTCCATGTGAAAGAGTTTTATGATATATGGATAAGCATGAGTATTCTTAAACATATAATGCATAAAAAAAAAACGCTTCACACAATTATTTTTTGAACATGCTGCACTTTCCCCATGAACAATTTTGTGGTTTTGTTTGCTGTGTTGTATGACCTATTATGGTTGATAAATGTGAATTAGCAGAATATTAAAAAAATGGGCATCTGTGATCCCTATTGAAGGAAGTTGAAACTGATCAAGCAATCGAAGAACCTACTGAAAAAAATGCATATTAATCAAGATAGCGAAAGTAAATATCAGAACAGCGTTAGACATGAAACTTTTCATTTGAAATTTTCAAATGCTGCCTAAATATCTCTGTCAAGAAAACCATGAAGCCATAATGTAGCATTTTGGCATGTCAAAAAGACATAAGGAAGAAAAAGTTCAAAATGCTATTTGTAGATCATCAAACAGCAGCAAAACTACAAAAGTGTGAACAAAATAGGACAGTTTAGCTGGAAAATAACGTTCCTGTGTTGTTAGCGAAAAGTGACCGTGATTTATGTCCTTTATTAAGGACACGCACATTTGGAGCATTTTCTTTAGTTTTATTGGATTTTTCTCAAATTTTCTAAGAAAATCGAAAAGTCCTTGAAAGTAGTGTTAAGTATATTTTCTCTTAATTAAATTACTTACTGGAATTCTGATTTTTATCGTGTATAGTAAATATAACTATAAAATGAATTATAGTTTTAAAACAAACTAAAAAACACGCTTTTATAGTGAATCGAACTAAAAAGTAAAATATATATATATATATATATATATATATATATTAATTAAAAGTAACATATACAAAAATTTAATACTTATCTTGTTAATTTGTACGGGTTATAATTATGATCGTATTCCAGCTTTAGCGCCAAAAGTGCATTATTATTGCATTCCATACATTATTATTTTTAGGGGGCGCGATAAAATTGCGATTGAAAATTGGGTCGCCAGTAGTGAAAGTTTGAGAACCACTGACATAACGCACAATAAATTAGGCTTTATCAATGCTAGCAGATTAAAAGTTTTTTTTTTTTTCATCAAACGTACGATTGCGGAAAGATAAACATGTGTGTGCATTTTCAAAGCCCATTGAATTAAGCCCCTGACCTTGTAATTTTATTTCGAACTTATGCAACTCAAGCATTTATTTTTTTAGAAAAATACAACTCTTCTTATATGATTCATGTTTGTGCTCTTCTGGTATTTTTTCGTTATTTAGAATATAAATGGCGTATGGCAGCATTTCTCAAATTGTGTTGCGCCCCGCTAAATGGGAAGGAACTCGAACATACTGAAAAGTCGAAAATAAAATATTTAAAACACTATACATTAAAGAAAGGAAGAAGAACAAATTCACACACACACATTCTTACCTATAAAACATAAAATACACATTTATACTGATGTAATATACTTATAATTTTTTCAGCACTGCACAATGTATGTGATAATTTATCTCTCTTTATTAAGTTAAGAGCAAGATTAATAATAACTAGGGGTTCCCTTGGATTGCCATATTCAAAATTATGTACACAATTTAATATTTATCTTAATAATGTTTACGGTTTTTAAAATCAAATGGTATCGTAACTTTAACGTCCAAGTATATAATTATTGAATTCAATACATTGTTATTTGTATGGAGGGGAGAGGGCGCGATGAAAATTAAGATTAAAATTCGGGTCACAAATATTGAAAGTTTGAGAAGCACTGGAGTATGGCATTTTCAATATGCATTGCTAAACGGTAAGAACTAATAAGTATGAAGTAATTACAACTTATATATATATATATATATATATATATATATATATATATATATATATATATATATATATATATATATATATATATACAAGGTGATCAGAATTAAAACACCCCTACTCTGAGCTCTCTATACATCGAACTACTCAGTGTAGAGACTCCAAAATTGTTGAACATACTTTTCAAGATATGAGGAACCGGATTACGCGAAAACAAATAGTTCCAGAAACACACGATAGATGGCGCTTTGCACCAGATAATCTGAAAAAAAAAGGAAAGATTTATCACAAAAAACAAAAACAAAAACATGCAATATGTAATTTTCATTTTTTGATTTCTATTGCTGATATGAAAAAAAAAAGAAGATGAAAAAGGTGAAGAAACTTAAACTGTCATTGTAATTGAAATTTCGCCCTGTAAGCACAAAAATTTGCATAAACCCTTGATTTGCAGCTATGTTCTTGGCATAAAAAGGGATGAAACTGGGAAAATGTCATTCTTATCATTGATGGCTGTCACGCTGCCAGAACGTGCTTTGCTTGTGAAGCTGTTTTATGAAAGCAAAGGAAATGCTGCAGCTGCACTTCAGGAGTTTCGTCGACTTAAAAATTTACGCAAAAGACCATTACTTCCACAAGCTCTAAAGAGAATGATCGCTCGATTCGAGAAAACTGGACATCTTGGTGTTCAGCCGGGTCGAGGACGCAAATCGACCCGTTCAGATGTCGTTGAAGATCTTAACACCGCTATTGTTGATGAATCAATGGATAACGTCATAGGCTGTAGTAGTGCCCGTGCAGTATCACGACACCTGGGTGTTCCCTACAGCACAGTGTGGAATGTACTGAGAAAAAAGTGGTGCATTTTTTCCCGTACAAAATTCGTCACAATCAGCAGTTGATGGCCAACGACAGGGAGAAGCGACTGACCTCTGCATTGACATTTCTGGCTAGAGTTGAAGTGGATGCATCATGGTCGTGGAAAGTTCTATGGAGTGACGAAGCGCATTTCCATCTAAGTCAGTGTTTCTCAAACTTTCAATACTGGCGACCCAATTTTCAATCATAATTTCCCCCCTGTACAACAATAATGTATTTACTGCAATAAAAATGCACTTTGAGAGAGAGACGCTAAAGGTACAATACGATCTTAATTATAAACCGTACAAATTAATACGATAAGTATATAAAATTTTGTACATATAACTTTAAGTAATATATATTTTAAGAAAAATACTTAAAATATATATTACTTACTTATTATTATGTTAATTTTTCTTTCTCTAATTTTTAAATTGGAACAGTTCGCAAAATGATACATTTAATTAAAGATTTATTTCTCCTTCAGCATTCGTTTCTCAAAGTACAAATTTCATTAGAAAAATAGTCTAGTCTATGTAGCTCTCTATCATATCCATCACATTTGGCATTATAGGTTACGTTTGCGTTAGTCTGAGCAACCTATCAAACATCTGAGCAAAACATGTAAAACCTCGTACAATTCCAGTCAGTTTTGGTCGACTCGATACTTCTTTAGTTACCAAACCAGCTTGTGAATGTAAATTTTTTAAATTTACACTTTAATTGTAATTCACGGTAATTAAGTATTTATGGCAGTAGATAAAAACAAAATCATACATACATTTTTAAGTCGTAAGCAAACATTCGACGATAATAAAGGATCAATAAGTACACAGACGAGAATGGTTCCGAAAATTAAATCAAGGCAATAAATTTTCTCAAAAATACTTACATTTGGATTTACCACCACTAAACTAAATGATGGGGGAAAAAACCCCAGGTCGTTTTTGTGTCAAAACTTACAAGTCTGAAGAACAACATGTAAAAGTTGTTTCTAAAACCATGTAAAATCATTTAGCTATGTTGGCAAAGAATTTTAAAAAAGTATATTTTCTGGATGAGGACAACTTGGTAGAAAGTTACGAGTGGATTAGGGATCTATTTCAAGATACTCCAGAAGGACTCTCAACTTCCGAAGAAGAAATCTTCATATATTTCACATACAGTGAAAACTTAAAAGGCAATTTTGTAATAAATCGCTCTTTGAATTTTTAGGTAGAGGGGAATGATGAATTCTCTGTACTGAAAACAAAAGCACTTCGCATACTATTACCATTTTCAACATTCTACCTTTGTGAAACCGAAATTTTCTGCGGTGGCTGCTTTGAAGACCAAATATAAATCTCAGCTAAATATAGAAAAATAACTCAGAGTGTCAATTTCTGATATTAAACCTTCCTTTGAAAAAACTTTGCTCTACATGACAAGCCCATGAAAGTCCCTAATAATTATCAAACTTGTTCTTAATTTAGTATTAAGAATATATTTATAAAATACCTTCTTCAGTACTAATACATTAAACGTATACTGGCTGAAACACCAGCTTTTCACATGAGTTCATTTTTTAAAAAATAAAACATTATTATTGATTTAATAGCTGAACTTTAAAGAGAGTAAAACTGCGTGCACGACATTGTATACAAAAATGTAAAATGATTTTTTTAGATAAATGCTATAATTGTAAATAACTGTTTAAAAGAACTGTAATTTTAAATCTCGCAGAATTAGCTCTTAGAATTAATGTTAAATAATGAAAACGAATATAAAATTCCGATGAAGAATAATTGTGTTACTTTTTTAATATTTAAAGCGAGAAGACTTCAAAATGTTTTAATCCAGGAGCAGACGCACACTCGATACTAACGCTAATGGTACTGCGGGGGGACTCAGTCAAACCAATCTTTTGTTTATAATTATTTTTACTGTACACGAGATACAAATCGGAATTCAGTGAATAATTTAATTAAGAGAAAGTATACTTACCGGCTTTCAAGGACTATTCAATTTTTCTTTGAGGATTTGAGAAAAATCCAATAAAACACTGAACTAAAATGATTCAAAAGTGCAAGACCTTAATAAAGGGGGCAAATCATAGACACATTTCATTAATATTACATAAATGTTATTTGCTGGCAAAGCTGTCATATTTTGTTCCAATTTATTGTAGTTTTAATGAGCTTTCATGATCGAGTGTGTGAATATTAACGTCGCACTGTTCAACTACACGAGGGCTTTTGAGACTACCTCGTATAATTTTGAACCATGGTTAAGTGACGAGGTCGATACTTGAACTGGCCTCTTTTAACTACCACACCACTAAAACAAAGAGGACGTTTGAGCTCTTGACAGATTTAACGTGCATCTCTCCCCTACACGGAGGTTCTTTAGTGGTACTGGGCTCGAACTCGTGACTCCTTTTGTAATCAAGAAATAGCAAGTTGAACTTTTTCTTTTTTGTGTCTTTTTTACAAGGTGAACTGAACCTTGTGGTACACTTATGGCTTCATATATTAGGTTGATGGAGTTCTTTAGGAAGCATTTGAAATTTTCCTTTCGTTTCATGTTCATGGCGTTTCTCAATGATGAATAATATGTATTCTTTCAGCAGGTTTTTCTTTTTCTTGGTCAGTTTCAATTTCCCTCGATAGAGATCACAGATGTCCCGCGCCACCGCTCCCGGTTTAAAAGTGTATTCAGAAAAAATACGAATGATCTAAATAACCATACCAGTAAGTTTGAAGGTCAGTCAAATAATTAACAAATGTATTATGCAGCCTGGCTGAAAAGTGAATCATATCTTCCTTTTCTTTTTCTACAACTAATGTACAGTATTTCAATAATAATTACAGTGATTAATTATTTGTCTTCTTAGAATTTGTTTTAGGGTCTGGGTTTCGTTTTTCTTTTAACGAGTAATATTTTATGTTAAAACGTTATAAAAAAATCTCTCATTGAGGAAATACAGCAAATTAAACAAAATGTTTTTCTTTTTCTTTAATTTGATGTTGGGATCAAAGATAGCTATTTGATGACGGAAACACGCCAGATGGTAAACATAAATTATATCAGTGTTGCTGTGTATTTTTTTCATTATGGAAGAAAGTATTTTGTTTTACTTCTCTTTCCAGTTATTTTTTTTTAAATCTTGAAATTTTCAATATGCTCGCACCCCAGTGGGGCGCGCTCTACACTTTGAGAAACACTGACCTAAGTGGAACATAAATACCCATAACTGTCGCATTTGGGACACGGAAAACCCTCGCACCTTCCAAGAGATTCCACTTCACTCACCGAAAGTTACAGTCTGGTGTGGATTCACAGCCACATTCATTCTTTGACCTTTCTTTTTCGAAGAGACTACTCGCAATGGCCCTGTGACTTGCACCATGATGGCCAGGAGGTACAAAAACATGCTTGAAAATTTTGTTGCACCCCAAATGCTACAACACCAATGTCTTGATTCAATTACCTTCATGCAAGATGGAGCGCCTCCACACATTGGACTCTGCGTGCAGCAGTTTCTTCGGCAACATTTTACTAATGATAGAGTGATTAGTCGTGCGTTTCCGAAAGCATGCCTACCTCGTTCTCCAAATCTTAATTACTGTGACTTTTGGCTGTGGGGATATTTAAAAGATCTTGTTTATCGAGGACGTCTGATAACCTTTGCAGATTTGAAGAACGGTATCACTCTGCATGTGAGAAGCATCTCTGTCGACCAATTACGATCAGCTGTTGAACAAACTCTCCACAGACTGCAGATTTTACATCTTGAAGAAGGGAACCATATTGAGCAGCATTCCCTGCATCGATAAGATATGAATGTTTGGTGCGATCGAATAAAATGTGTTACAAATGTGTATTTTGTGTCTTTTTAGTATATTCTCTGTTACACAGCGCCATCTATCGGTGTTTCTGGAACTAATTTTTTCGCTAAATCCTTTTTCCCATGTCTTGAATAGTATGTTAAACAATTTTGGAGCCTATACACTGAGTAGTTCGATGTATAGAGAGCTCAGAGTAGAGGTGTTTTAATTCTGATCACCTTGTATATATATATATATATATATATATATATATATATATATATATATATATATATATATAAGGATAATTAAATTAGATTAAAAATTAAAATCCCTACCTAGCACTTGGCTCATCTTTATCAGTTCATCTTCAAACTAATCACCCATTTATTATTTCTTCCGAACATATGTCCTAGCCAATAAACATGTCTTATTCCAGATCGTTACATTTAATAGCCCCTATGTGTCAGCATTAACTTTCAAGTACAATCATAAAAGCCACGATACATACCACATCTGTGTTTTAAGTGAACCCACTTAAAACACCATGTGGCGTTCTTTTTCTCTCTCCGCTCAACGTCAGAGCTTTTTAAAATACTTTCCTAAATTTTATTTTAATCAGTATATTTGCTTAAAGTAAAACAAGATGGTCTATAAACTAGATTTGAAGGACTAATATTTATTAAAGGCCTAATTTATTTTACTTCCAATGAATTATATTTTATAATATATTTCACTCACAGACACACACAATAACATCTTTTTGTTAATTTTCTAGTAACTCCTACACTTATAATTGATTTAATGTGTATGCAGTCACATTTATAAAATATCTGAAGCATATTTTCACTGATAAATTACTTCAATCAATATATAAATGTTAATATGCGCATAAATATAACCATTACTGTAGTATAATGTACAGGAATGAATTTAATTTAATATACACGAATGCTTTCAATTAAGTGAAGTATTTCTCATTATACGGACATCACATTATGTTATACATGTATTCTCTACAATCTATGGTGTTGAATCCATTTGCCATACAATTAGGCGTAATCGCCGTGCCCAAACAATTACAAACATACTTCGAAATCCACATTCAACTGATTCCATAAATGCTTCAAGTGATAAGCATGGTCTAAATTGTATAACAGAAGAAACCCTAGCCCACTGAACTGCCACTTTAAGATCAAGATTCTTATTTAGTACCTATCGAATTACAGTTACTGCAACTATTAAATGATTATATACATCAGGTAAGCGGATATAGCCAGGGATTGTTGAGGAATGTATAGAGTAAACTACTAATTCTACATTAGTTAAAGAAAAGTGCCGACGAAATTATTGCACTTCGGGAATTATATTTTATTCTAAAATCATGAACAAGTTTTATATAGAAATTATTTTTTATTTGATTTATTATTATATGTATACACTTTACATTGTTTATGTATTAAGATTAATATGAGAATTCAACAGACTCTGGTATAAAATACATAACATATTCAAAACACGCAAAGACTAATATAAAAGTAAAATATTTTTGTATATTACTAATATGTATAATTTATATTCAAACAAAACGAAAGCCTAGTTACTAAAACTTTAAACAATTACACACATATACATTTATCACTTTCTACTATTAAATTTCCACTTTAGCGATTTGAATACTAACCTAATACACCCAACGTCAGTATTTGAATAGCATTAACATTAGCGTAAGATTAAGTAATCTCTACGGAAAGCGGTTTTTAAAGTAAAATCACAAGGGATAGTTTCTCTAAGAGGATTTGTAGAAGATTCGCGGATAGAAACAATCATATTGGTAATGACGTTTTTCAGGATTTCTGCTAGTGAAAAGAAAAGAAAGATTCAAATTCCGGCCTACTTTGTGAATGTGATGTATTTCTTACTGGAGATCGCTTCAAAATATGCCTTGCTGTTTTAAAGTATATTTCCTCAAATTTCTTGTCTGTGTCTTAGATGACTTTTTTTATTGTTCTGCACTGTTTCATTGTTTAGGCATTCCAGTATATGGGGTACTGACATGCATTCAATGAAGATTAAAGTGTTCGATATAAAGATCAAGTTCTCAAAACTGTAAATCAAAACACTACTCAATATTTTTCAATATTTTATTCATCTCATAACTTTGTATAAAATTCTTCATATGTATTAATACTATATAAATAAATATTTTGATGAGATAATTTTTCAAAGAAGTTTTTCTAAAAATGTTAGGTTTAAATGTACAAACATTTTCATCGTCTTTGGAAGTTTTCCTCATGTTAAATGACATACATTCTTTAAAAAAAACCCTTTTTATAATGTTTAAAAGTGACCCAATTAAAGTAATAAAAATAATATAATTAATTCACATAAGAAAATAATAATCGCATGGCTAGTTATTTTTTTAAAAAATATTCTTTATCTTAATATTTAAATTACGGAGATAGGGAAAATGCTGCTGGAAGTGTTCCTTTAAAAAAATATAAAAAAAACTATGTGGCAACTAATTCTCAAAACATCATATTGATGGGCTGTCTCATTACGAATTTACTGACAGAAACTCATTTAGGGCAAATTTAATCAGTTAAATTATTTCTTCCTCTGCAATATAATGTAAATATAATATATACTGTTAAGAATTTTATGTAAAGATTACTTAAAATATTCTAACTAATTTATATTTGGATGTTTAATACCTTTATATTACTCTATGTTGTATTTAATTTATGTTAAAATTGTAATATTCTCAAGCAACGCCATTCCCCTCACATTATCATGTCAATTTAATGGAAACTTGGAAAATCTTGTCGATAGAGGCAATTTGGCGACATGGGGATCCAATGGATTCGTCCGGAAATAAGAGGAAAAATCCATTAATATCACGATCTATGACTCAACTTTAATTTCTCAAACGATCCGTAAAGATTGTAAATAGGGAATTCTTCACCGAAACTGAGTTTGTCTTGATTTGTCTGTGAAGAGTCGGACAGCTGTTAGTTACTGTTTTGGCTGTTGAGTAGGACGAGTGAATGCTTGTGAATACTCCTTAAGCCAGTGCTTCTCAAACTTTCAATACTGGCGCCCTCCTTTTCGGTCGCAATTTTTATCGCGCCCTCCTTTTCGGTCACAATTTTTATCGCGCCCCCTTATACATTAATAATGTACTGAATGCAATAATAATGCACTTTGAAGCTAAAGCTAGAATAGGCGATCTTAATTATAAACCATACAAATTAGTAACATAATTTTTAAATTTTGTATACTACTTTTAAGCAAAAATAAATAAATAAATAAATAAAATAATAGGATAATTATTATGTTATTTTTAAATTGAACATATTGTAAAATCCGGTGGCTGCGTAGAAGACAAAATATAGATATCTGCTAAATATAGAAAAATAATTTAGAGGGTCAATTTCTAATCATAAGCATTCCTTATAAAAACTTTGCTTTGCAAGACAAACCCATGGAAGTCGTAATACTTATTAAACTTATTCTTAATTTAGTATTCATTAATTAGTTATAAAATACTCTGTGCAGCACTGATACATTAAAAGTATACCGGCTGAAGAGCCCGCTCTTTGCCCGAGTTCATTTGTAAGAAAATAAAACATTATTGATATAATAGCTGAATTGTAAGGAGAGCAAAGCCAAGTGCTCGATAATGTTTACAAAAAGTAAAATGATCTTTTTAAAAGATTGCTCAAATTATAATTAGTTTTAAGCGAATTGTAATTTTAAGCCTCACAGAATTAGCATTTATAATTGATGTTAAATAATGAACTATAATATAAATTTCCGATGAAGAATAATTGTATTATTTTTAATATTTAAAGCGAAAAAGACTTCAACATGTTTTAACCCGGGAACAGGCGCTCACTCGATACGGTCGAGCGGGGCTATTGAGTCAACCAATCTTCTTTTTTATAATTATTTTATTGTACACGATACACATCGTGATTTCAGTGAATAATTTAACTAAGAGAAAGTTTACTTACCTACTTTCAAGAACTTTCAATTTTTCTCTGGTAACAAATAAACAGTTTTGCCAGAATTAGCGATTTCGTAATCTGTGTGTCCCACGCGATCACTTCCAGGTAAAAATTGTATTCATTATGATAATATGTATGTTACTGCTAAAAAATTGTGTAAAACGTTTTTTTGCATGGAAAAAAAGCGCAACAGAGAAATACATTACTTACAACTTCCCTAAATGAGAAACAAACACCTTAAAGAGGGGTCATAACTAACTGTACCAATAATTGAGAAGGTCATACAGATTACAGCTATAATGTGCAGTATTTCAAAAATAATGACAGTGATGAATTTTTTATGTTTCTAAATTTCATCGATTCTGGGTCTGGGATCTGTTTTTACTCTGAAAGAGTTATATGTTAGCTTAAAAGAAAGCGTAGTGAAAAAATCTCTCATCATGGGATTACAGCAAATCAAATAAAAGGTTTTTTTTATTTGGTTATAAGATCAAAGATAGCTAATTAGGTATTGAAGAAGTTTTTATTTTTGATGACTTAATATCGCGTACCTATAAATTATATCTGAGTAAAAGTGCATTTTTTAATATGTCTGAAAGTATTTTGTTTTAATTCATTCCAGTAAATTAATTATTTTTAAATCTTCTATTTTCGATATGCTCGCGCCCCCTTGTAGGATTATCGCGCCCCCCCATGGGGGCGCGCCCCACAGTTTGAGAAACACTGCCTTAAGCATACTTGTATTTTAGCCACTGATAGTTGTTTTCGTAGGCTGTAGGAGGAGGAGGGACCTTTTGAGATTTATTCTGTGAATACAGTTGCTGTATTTCAAGGATCGTTGTTCGACAATAAATTTTATCCCTTATCCTACCTTGCTCTCTGCGACTAATTGCATAAAATCCTCGAACCCAGATCTACGAATCAATACCATGCATTTTAGAGTTATTTTGTTATTTCAGGTTTTATTTATTTATAAATTTAGTTTAATTTCTGAATTTTCAACCAATTAAGTATGGTTTAAAAAAGATTTATACTCAAGCGTGACATGTGTTTGGCGCATTATTTAAAATATAAACATTCTAAACACAGTTTTACGTGTCACGCAATGTGTCATAGATCTAGGTCTTCCGAAATGAAACGTTTATTTTTCTTAAAAAGTATATGATGAATCGAATGTGCTACAACGTATGATATACTGAAAATCAATTCAGTAAACAAATTATGATACTGAATTCATAATGCATTCTTATATTTAGAGAAAGCGTAGATAAATAATCTAAAAAGATCGTGATAGATCCAATCTTTTAATTTTCCTTCTTTTTGCATTTGATAAAATATTAACTTATTTACGCTATTGTTTATACAAATAGAGAATGTGGACAATACCTGGTTCGAATTTATTAATTGACTCATACTAATGAAAGAAAATCTTGGAGGTTGATGATGTGAAAATTACTTACCACTTCTCATTACCCTTGAAATATGTATACTGCTCCGAAAAAAGAATCAAATAATAAGAACATAAAATATGCGTTGTAAGACGGCTATCTGTGGAAGTATATATATTGCATGAAAATTGTATCATGGATTAAATTAATTTTTAAGTAGAGGTTCAAAATACTCAAATACAAATACACCGTAATAAAAATTTTGGAATTTATTGAAATTGATATTTGAATTAGCATTAAAAAGTAGTTTTTTAATTTCTTCGTATAGAAATAGTTAATTCTAGGGCAGTGATGGCGAACCTTTGACCCGTGGGTCAGACCCTTACCCACGCAGGCTTTTTAACTGACCCGCAATTGATATGCAGCCATTTGTGTGTGTGTGTTTGCTTACGCGAGTTTATTTAGATGTTCTAATTTGTGTGGATTATTTATATTTTATTTGTATTTCTTCAAACACTGCATTGACACAAAATCAATTTAAATGCTGTCTATAATCTTCAGTTTGATCATCTAAGTCCGAAAGTTACGCAAATGACAACAAATATATATGAAAGTATGCAGTATTTGAGGTAAAGCAAAAGTGTTTACAAAATATCAAAGTGTATGTATATAATTTTACTCACATTTTGTTTGTTGAAAAACAAACGACAAACCAAAGCAAATAACCATATTAAAAGCACTTCCTTGGGATATAATGCAATTTTGTAAGGATATATTCAGTTATGTTTGTAGGAAGAGATATCCATAGCACTTATATCGTACCCTCACTGTTTCATCTTGTGAAGCGCTAATGGGCACCATGCGCATGTCTGAGTGGGATAATTTACCAAATAATCTTATATCAATGAAAAACACTAGTTAATACTCTTTTAATGATGTTTGGTCCACATATTCGTGGGAAAATTGTTTTCTTCAATGAACTTCGTAAAATCTTCTAATGCAAATAGACGTGGCAGGGCATGAATACGAAATGTGAACCTAATATTAAAAAACTATCTGAAAATAAACAGCAAGAGATTACTCATTAAATACTTCATATTCACAATTTTGCTATATATATATATATATATATATATATATATATATATATATATATATGTCATGATTTTTAATTTTAAGGCAGAATCAGATTAAAGTTAGAGAAGTGAAAAGACGACCTTTTATTCTTTCATTTGTACATCTGTACTGACACTAAGAGCAGGGAGGAAAAAAGCACGCCATGGTGGTGGTTTCAAGTGGATAACACTTGAAAAACATATGATAAGTATTGCTGCTTTGAAGAGGTTGCTTGCAAGTTAATGCTGACATATGCTGACTATTAAATCTAACGATCTGGAATTAGACATGTTTATTGGCTAGGCCATATAATCGGAAGAAATAAATGGGTGATTAGTTTGATACTTGAATATGGAAACTGAGAAAGATGAGTCAAGTGCTAGATAGGGAATTTAATTTTTAATCTAATTTAATTATCCTTACATTTGCCCCCAATTTTAAAAGGGAGTTATGGCGTGGTTTTTTTCTCTCTTTACAAACTGAATCAATTTTCAATAAACACAAAACAATGCATAACATTATTTAGAAAGACATATTAAACACAGTAGAAATATTTAAGTAATAGTAATACTAAAATCAAAAAGCAATACAATAAACGAAACTATAACAACAAACACAGTAATGACAATTAATCGATAAAATGAATTTCCATACATAAAATTGAAGATTAGCTTGTTTAAATCTATTCGACATCCAGAAAAGAGCTCGCGTTTCCTCCTATTCCTTCATGATAATGGATTCGTATTATAGCTGGTAGATACTTTCAAAAAATTATGTTGGAAAATAATATATCAAACAATAAGATAGTAAATATAAAAATACATGAAATCATACAAATGTTAAAATAATAATTTTGTATAAAAATCTACTCTGGCGCCATCGTAGTAATACCTTATATTGTTACACACATTTTGCATATATGAAATACATTTTTAAAAGATAAAAAAATATAGACACTAATAAAATGAAATTATTAATAATATGAAAACGGTGTATAACACACAACTTATATGCACTATCCAACACAATAAACAATGTTTTATTTCATATGCGTTATAAAATATAAAAATTATAAGAATATAAGAGCTCTTTTTTATTATTTTGAGTCGGAGAAATGGACTCACTTCAATAATAACTTTTAGTATTTCTGAAAATTTTTCACAATATTCATTGTAACTTAATATCGCATGCAATATTTTGAATCTTTCCGTAACCTTCCAAAAATACGTTTCATAGACAAACATTCTTGAGTTTCTCTTGCATCACACATTCATTAATGAAACTGTATCACCTTACTTAATTTTAAACACATCTCTCTGAGAAATCTGCGTCATCAATTCACAGATGATCAGGGATGCTGATAAGAAACAATGAGAGGTGTACATATTAAACTAAACAAGTTTGTCCTCTTAATGTTTCGAGACATATACAAAATTATAATGATTGTATTCTCCTTATCCTCTGTATAATATCCAAAATCAGACTTCAAGTTATTAAATTAATTTTAATTTTAGTAAAGGAAAATTTCGAGAAATAGTGAATCCTGATATATGGCCAGTATATCAAAACACACAATTTCAAAAAAAAAAAAATTAAATGACATGCAATAAGATTACTGCTGAATAAAATAATTAACAAAACAATTGAATTCAATGGACAAAAAAGAATACGACTTGACTTTACTTTTGTTTCTTATAAAAATCAATATCTTTAGTATTAGTTCTCTCATTAGTCATTTTTCTAAAAACTTAATTTATATCTTTCACTTTAAAACACCAATTTCTATCATAACTCTTAACTCATTCGACATCTTAAAATAAAATTATGAGAAGTATATATTAAAATTTCTCAAAATTTTGTATGACTAAACCTATATACTTTGTTTTCTCAATTAAAATATAAAGAAAATATCTCATTTATAACACAACTATATTATAAAAATTAAATACCATATCATATCATATATTATTCTTTTTCGTTAAGTTCTGTTCAGCAAAACTCAGTTCTTCAATGTTACTAAAATGGGAAATATACAATTTATTTGACCTCCACTTTGAAACGGCAGAACTCCTTGGTGAACATTAATCCAGATGCTGTTGTCACGTTATTTCACTAGTAAAATTTAATTTATTTATTTTTCTTTCAATGTTGGTACTTCACTTTTATTATATGGTGGTCAAATTCACAATATTACCGTGCAGACTTTCCGGGGAAGAAGATTTTTCCTTTTATTTTTCTGGCGAAAGGGAGTGACGTCTTTCATCACGGGGAATAGGGATCCACACTTCTCTTCTTGCTTAATTTTAATTTCATTCATTGTTTCCAATTTTGAAGTATGACTTTCTGAAATCTTGTTAGGAGAAGAGGAGGATTCTATTTCTTTGGCGGTAAGAGCGATGTTCTTTAGGGATTACTAGCGCGTTTTCTTTTTCCGTACCATAGATTAATTCTGGTAATCCAACGTCCTCAGATAACAAATGTAGAGTGCCGTCAGTCTTCCATAAAATTCTTCATATCAGTTATTACTGCAGTTGGCTTTCGTTTTTATATTAATATATTTTATAAAAATATTAGTTTTTACATTAAGATCGCAGACAAAGATCCTGCAGGCTTTAATTCTGTCATAATTTTTAAGACAGAATCAGATTAAAAAGTTAGAGAAGTGAAAAGACGACCTTTATTATTTCATTTGTACATCTGTTCTGACACTAAGAGCAGGGAGGAAAAAGCACGCCATGGTGGTGGTTTCTGGTGGATAACGAAAACATATGGTAAGTATATCTGCTTTGAAGAGGTTGCTTGCAAGTTAATGCTGACATATGTTGACTATTAAATCTAGCGATCTGAATTAGACACGTTTAATGGCTAGGCCATATGTTCGGAAGAAATAAATGGGTGATTAGTTTGATACTTGAATATGGGAACTGAGAAAGATGAGTCAAGGGCTAGATAGGGAATTTAATATTTAATCTAATTTAATTATCCTTACATTTATATATATATACTAATAAAATTTCATAATACATATCATATATAATTTTCGTTACTCTTTGTTCCTTCAAACCCTTATTGTCATTTGTACCAAACACTTAAGAATTTTTAACCCCATTAAAAATTTTAAATCGTTAAACCACCCCCATTTTTACCTGTTAAGCCAATTAAATATAACTCTTGTTTAGTTTTGAGAATACTCAAATATTTTTAATTAAACTCCTGTGCAAATGGGCATTAGTGAACCACGAGCTAGTACTAAAAAATATGAACAAAATTTGATCCAC
This sequence comes from Trichonephila clavipes, assembly GCA_019973935.1. NCBI lineage: Eukaryota > Metazoa > Arthropoda > Arachnida > Araneae > Nephilidae > Trichonephila > Trichonephila clavipes. Next base: position 99,519 of record BMAU01012509.1, read on the forward strand.
GTTTCAAAAAGTTTCACCATCCCTGTTCTAGGGAATAGTTAATTCTATTGGTTCAAATTTAACTGAAAAAATAAATGCATTATATTGTTTTCACATTCGAAGGAAATAGTAAAAAAATTCCTTATCCACAGCTTTGTCTCCATTCATAAACACACAATTGTATATTTCTGTTGCAGTGGATTTTACATAAAATTATCTGCATAAAATAATGTAAGCGAAAACTTTAATAATAGAGATAGCAATTTTTATCAATGAGTTCTTGAAAAAAAAATGTGATTCAACTCATCATTCCAAAACTACTGGCATACAGCCAGCAATCAACTTCCTGTTCAAAGGTTTAGTGAAAACCTTTTTTTTAGTACAAAATTCTCACTTTCTGAACAAAAGAGATAATTTGTGTGTTAGCATTATGTTAAAGGAAAAATAATTTTCGTCATAATTTTAAAATACCTTCGGTAGATTTGATAGAAATTGTATTTTATATATTTCGAAGAGAACAGGTTGTACGAAATCAACTTTCAGTTTAGGAAAAAAAGTTTGCTTAGCGTTAGTTTTTCAGAGATACTGATTGAGACCACTCAAGCATATGAGAGTTATGTGTCCAGTTTTGTGAATATTGCATTAAAAACAAACAAGTTAGTCTGTTTGCAGTGAAATTGAGTCTACTAATCGTTCAAATGATTCCTTGAGATGGAGAGCTGTTGATAGGCTTTAAGCCGTCCAGTCTCAAGTTTAGAAGGCTCGATGGTTACAATGGCCTGAAAATGGTCCCCCTGATATGGAATCAACTCTAAATAAGTGGTACTGTTACCAGGATGTCCAGACAAGGTCACCACAGAGCATCGACATCTACACAGAATCACTATATGACATTAAACGCACGTCGAGTTAGGTGGACAATGACTCCTCAGCTTGCTTGTAATCTTCCTGCTGTGTCTCGAAGAACAATTTACAGGCAGACATTTTACAGTTGTCTTGCAGAGACTGGCCTTTATGCCTGGCGACCAGTCTAGTGTGTCCATTTTATTTCATCCAATTGGAAACGCCAGATATTATGGAGTTAAAAGTTAAAATCTGTAGTCTTATGCTAATAAAGGCGAATTTTAGACTTAAATCTTAAAGAACAAATTCATTTCCATTTAATATCTTTAGACATAAAATATCAAGTAAATGTTATTACCGATTCTCCAATTCCTCGGTTTAAAAAAATATGGTATCTTAAGAATGAGTATTACTTATTGAATACACTGTATAGTGTTCATGAATTCAGTTCAGTTGTAATTATTGTCTTAATTTATGTTTTTATCAATTATCGAGACTTTATAAATCAGGGGTACTATTCTTTAAAAATTCATAATTGGAAATAAATAATTAAGGAAAGAAAACATGAAACAAATAACTCACAGGTTTTAATGAGGCATATAATAAAAAAATTAAAAAAAAAAACACTTTAAGTGAAAAAGTTATTTTAAAATCGATCTCAATATTCTAAATTAAGATTTAAATATGGTAAAAAAAAAAGAATCACATAATATTAAACCAGAGTTTTTAACTTATTGAATGGAAAGACGTTAATATATCAATTTAGTTTCTCACTTAGTTATAAATTGATAAAAAATGGCCCTTATTTTTAGATATAATAGTTAAATTGTTTGTAGATATACAAATAATAGGAAACCATTTTTCTTTAAACTCTATGGCAATGATTATATATTTAATTAACTTATATTAATTTTTATTTTCTAAACTATTTATTCTGTTTTTATAATCAAATCAACATTAACTTAAGCAGTCAATTTATTTTTATTTCCCTACGGAAGGTAGTTTCTGAGTGTATAACTGTTGGGAAATGAATTTCCTTAAATCTTAAATCTATGTGTTTTTGACTAAAATGGAATAACATCCTATGTGACATCAAAAAAAGGTCATTGTTATTGAAATTACTTTCTTTACCGTTCTTATTAAATCGTTAAGAATCTCAGAAACAGACTAAAATGTAATCTTTTTTTCTTTAAAATGTTTTTTTTTTTCAGTGTGCCATTTTCTTAGGCTAAATATTGAAATCAACATGATTCATTTGAAAGTATTTGAATATCTTTCCCATTAAAAATGCATTTCATAAAATAGTATGCGAAAAAGTTTATAAATCCTTTTCAGATACATCTAAGGTTTTTATTATATATATATATATATATATATAGTTCTTTCAAAATTTATACCTAATATATTTTCTGATATATTTCATTTCCAATTAATTTTACAATTATACTTACTGAAGAAAGCCTGAATCTGGCAGACAGTTTTTTTCCTGAATCAGAAAACATTATTTGTTGAATGTAATTAATTTAATACATTATATATATATATAGTTTTAGTTTATATATATATTTTTAGTTTGAACTTTTGATTTTAGATATTTTTTAATTTGAACTTTGGATCTCAAATATTTTTTGATTTGAACTGGATCTCAAACATTTATTTTTCTACCTATACAACTATTTTAAAGATGGTGCATCATCTTGGGCGTTTGATGGTTCACTCTATATTATGCACTAAATTGTTTTTAAATTTTAAAATTGTTTTTAAATTTTAATATTGTAATATCTTTCAGAATGCGATGGCGAATAGTTTTATTTTTCAAGTATAATGATTCAATTTTAACTTTTTAATTTAAAGTATAATGGTTTAATTTTAACTTTATAATTTTTAATTTTTTTTTTTGAAATTTGATATTTTCCAATTAACTTACCAAGTTGCAATAGGGGAAGGTTGGCACCATCAAACTAGTTTAACCCCACTTATCGGTCCTAAGTCCGAGATTGCACTTGGATATTTTATAAATTTTTATTTTATTTTATATTTTTTAATTTTGTTTGAAAACGATGAAATATTATCTTTTATATTCGCCATTGATATTCTGAAGTGTTTTGGTATTATAGGATTCATATATATTTCAATTTTTCAATTGATAATTGTGATTGTTTTTATATATTTAAATATTTTTCATTCATATGTTGGGCTGCTTTGCGCCTGCATGTGTATGAATTCAATGGTATATAAATGTCTTAATGATTCGAATATAAATTTTAAGACCAAAAATATATAGTTGATTTTGATTTCTTAATAGAATCAGAATTTTAGCTATTGATAATATATTTTGTTTACATTTGATTACTTTTTAACTATTGAGTTTTTTGAATTTTTTATTATGTTGTTTGGTTTTTCAATGTTCATTTTTAAAATACATTTTAATGGTATTTCAATGCTTATTTTCTTATATACATATATATAAAAAATATATGCTGTCCTGAGTCATGCGCAGTTGAGGGTTTCACGAAGATCGATTTAGCATTTATTTTGATTCATGTGTTTGAATTATGAATATTCATATGTTAATCTCTAGGTGTGTGAATTATTTTGAGACTTGAGAGTTTAGTTCTGAGTGTGTGGATGAGGAGAATATAAAGTAATTTTAATGGAATTTATATATATATATTAACTCAAACATAATGATATTAAAGATTTGTATATTTTTAAAGACTGGCAACTAGGCTTTCAATTTTGATTGTCATTGCTCGGTGGTACAATATGATGGTGTTTGTGCTATCGTCAATCAATTACCATTAGAGAGAGAATGATATTAATTTTTTTTGCTTATGATGGAATATGATAAAATGAGACCGTTACATAAGAGTGATTTGGAGGAATATAGAGGGCGCAGACAATATGAGACAGCAAAAAAAAAAATTATAAATAAAATAAAAATAAAAAAACGTTAGCTTCTTGTTCGTTGGTTAATGAGAAATTTACGAAGTTAGGAATACATGATAATGAAAACATTAAGAGATATAAAACGCGTATTATTTGGAATACTGGATTTGTAGGAAATTACTATGAGATGTATCGAAGTGGAGGAATTATGAATCGAAATGTAATTATTTTAAATATGACGAAACATTTGATAATAAGTATCATAGTGATTCAGATCATTTAAAATTGAGATTTAGAAAATGTGGGGATAAAAGATGCAAAACCTGCCCCATGATGCAACGTGAACAGAATAATGAAGAATCAGAATTTAAGTTCTGTAAAACATTCAACTGCATATATATGTTGACATGTGGTGTCTGCGGCTTTAAATATATAGGTCAAACATCAGGAGCTATGAACCTGAGAATCAACCAACATAGATCCGACATTGGAAAAAATATATCAACAAAAATATAGGAAGAATATAAATACAACATTTTAATAAACATGGTTTTGAAGGTGTTGTGTTAATTATTATTATTAAAATTGTTCCAAATAAGATAAATAGACTATGGTATGAAAATGTTTACATCGGTATTTATAATGCTATGTGTCCTTACGGATTGAATGTAATATGGAATAATAAAAATTTAATACAGGGGCAGTGAAACAAAATGATAAAGAATCTATTTATAATAGTAGAAATAATAGTAATAAAGAGAAAAATGGTTGGTAAGGGTGGGCGCAAAAAAAGAGAAAAATAGAGATATAGATACAGTTAAAAAAAGAAGTAAATAATTTATTACAAGACTTTGAGAATAGTTTTAGTGTTGGAAAAATAAAGTATTTTTTATTTGGACTTAATAAACAGGAAATAATAATAGTTTTAAATTTATTAAAAAGTATTAGATTAAAAGATAATCATGGATCACACTTGGTAATGGATTTATGCAAATATATTACAAATGGATTAAAAATAAAAATAGACTCTAAGGAGGTTTATAATATAGAATATTGTACTTTGCTATACATGAATAAATCATATAATGGGATACAGTTTTCTGAAATATTTGAGAAACACATGGATTTATTCCCGAAGAAAATGTGTTAATAAAACGAGCGTTCAAGTATAATAAAAAAATTAGTAGATCAATTTTTAACTATAATAGTATTAAGGAATTGGTAGATAAAAAAGAATGTGGTTGCAATGAATACAAGAATTACGTAGACGAATATCATGGGCACGTAATAACTGGCAACTTAGAAATAGTACAGGATCACACACACACACACAGAAATTAAGAGAAATTATGAGCAAAGGTACTGGTTATCGATTGACTATTTCAAACAGCAATTTAAATGTGAGAAAACAACTATCAGAATATATTAATAAAATTTATTCTAAATGTTGCAATTAAATATAATTTACCTACTCAGGCTTTTAAAGAATATGGTTTTCATGTCCTCAAGGACTTAATGAATTTTAATTTTAGAACAAGAAATGAAGATTGTTATAGAAAAATTAAGGGACCAATAGAAAACTTACAAAAACACTTTGTGATTGTTTATGTAGATAAAGTGCCAGGAAATTATGCAATTATGTATAAATATTATTATAGTAAATTAATAAATGATCATATACAAAATAATAATGCATATGATGTAAGTAAATTTAGTATGAAAGAAATTAACAACAGATTATTGGCATTTGGTAAAGAATTAAATATTTTCTCTCTCTCTCTCTCTCTAGCAATAAAATTATATATCCCCATATATTTTTGACTCTAAATTTCATAAGAATCCAATCAAATTCCGCAGTGTAACAAATGGATTCAATACTTATATATCAAAATCGGAAGAATTTTACAGACCATATTGCAAGATACAATAGACAAATTTAAGGATACTTCTATTATAAAAAACAGCCATGATGTAATAAAGTTGATCAAAACAAGAGGTATTTTCTGTGAATGGGTTCGATTTCGAAGATTTATTTAACTCCATTAAAATAGAAGATATAATTCAGGTACTTTCAGATGCATATGAGAAATATGATTTTAATAATTACATTAGTTTTGAAAAGTTCAATACACTTATTCGTTTTTGTAATACAGGAGAACTTCATTATTTTTGAGAACAAAATTTATAAACAAATCAAAGGATTGCCTCAAGGTGGCCCAGCCAGTAATAGTCTCGCTAACCTGTATTTACACCATTATGAATCAATTCGAAGAAAGGAACCCTCTTGCCTCTTATTAAGATACATAGATGACTTAATTGTTATAGGTCATGATAGGGGAATTTAAACCTAACATTAATTTTTATCCGGAATACCTAAAATTAATACAGACGAATTTTAACTCAAACAAAGTTGAATTTTTAGATTTGGATTTAACTATTATTGACAACAAATTATATAGCAATATATATGATAAAAGGGAAGCATTTAAATTCAGTCTCATAAAGATACCAAACTTCAATAGTTGTCTACATATATCAGTATTTAGAAATATAATTTTAAATTTCCTGATGAGAAATAATAATTGAACTACGCACACACAATATTGATAAATTCAAAAATATCCAGAAATTTATATTATGTTGCATACAAAATGATTATCCCATCAACTTCCTGAGAAATATATATATCAGAAATATTTCTTAAAAATATTTTTAAACTCGTAAATGCACAAATCCACCACACAACATTAGGTCCACAAAGTCAGCTTGTTAGTGGTCCAGCTGTGAAGAATTTGTGCATTCCACACACGGGATACATTTTAATACACACACACTTAGAACAATATTTACACGACTACACTTTAAATTTATTTATTGCCAATTAAACATTTATGTCCAATCACACATTTATGACCAATCAATCAAGCAAGTTTTTTACATGTGGTCTGGTTTGCATCTAATGCCAAGTGGTCAATCTCTAGTGTTGGATCAAGAATCGTTTGGATTGACATGGCTTTGGTTAGATGTTATAGCAAAATATGAAATGCTATAAGAAATGGATAGTATTCTTGATGGGATACTCTTTGGTGAGTTTTTAATGATTTACTCTATTCATTTGTGAATATATTGTGTTTTTTTAATGTGAACATTCGGTTTTTAGAAATTTTTAGTTTGAACTTTCGGATTTTTATCTTGAACTTTCGGATTTTTAGCTTGAACTTTCAAATTTTTAACTTGAACTTTCAGATTTTTAGCTTGAACTTTCAGATTTTTAGGTTTGAACTTTCAGTTTTTTTTAGATTGAACTATCAGATTTTTTAGCTTGAACTTTCAGATTTTTTAGCTTGAACTTTCGGATTTTTAGTTTGAACTTTCGGATCTCAAATATTTTTTGATTTGAACTTTCGGATCTCAAATATTTATTTTTCTACCTATACAACTATTTTAAAGATGGTGCATCATCTTGGGCGTTTGATGGTTCACTTATATTATGCACTAAATTGTTTTTAAATTTTAATATTGTAATATCTTTCAGAATGCGATGGCGAATAGTTTTATTTTCCAAGTATAATGATTCAATTTTAACTTTTAATTTAAAGTATAATGGTTTAATTTTTTAACCTTTTTAATTTTTAATTTTTAAATTTTTTTTGAAATTTGGATATTTTCCAATTAACTTACCAAGTTGCAATAGGGGGAAGGTTGGCGCCATCAAACTAGTTTAACCCCACTTATCGGTCCTAAGTCCGAGATTGCACTTGGATATTTTATAAATTTTTATTTTATTTTACAATTTTTTAATGTTGTTTGAAAACGATGAAATATTATCTTTTATATTCGCCATTGATATTCTGAAGTGTTTTGGTATTATAGGATTCATATATTTCAATTTTTCAATTGATAATTGTGATTGTTTTATATATTTAAATATATATATATATATATATATATATATATATATATATATATATATATACTAGCTGGTATACCCGTCCTTCGCACGGGTGAATTGATAATTTAAGCAATACAGATTGAAGTATAAAGAAATTTTTACTGAGTTAATTTTACGTGAATTGTAAATTAAGCAAAGAAACAACTTTTTGCATATCTCAGCTGAACAAAAAACCATGTTTGCTAAATTTTAAGTCTGTAGATATAATAGCTGATAAAGTTTTTTTTTACTTATAACGACCCGAAACTCTCTTATGGATCGATTTTTTGAAAACACCTTCCTTCTGCTCAGCAAACTTAACACATTGTTACAAATTTTGTGTAATAAACGCATTAAAATAATGTAAATAATTTGTATCTGGAAGTGTAATACATGAATATTACTTTTTCTGATGCATTTATTTTATGTTAAAAATACTCTTACCCGTGACTTCATCGACGTGGAATTTAACAAAAAGTGTTTATTCAATTCGCAGAGTTTACGAAAACTTAATTATATATTCCACGTAAAGAAATACCTATGCTATAAGTATAATGTCATTCTTCTACTTTGTGAATCAATGTTTCTTTTACTTTTTTTTCTTTATTTTTTGTTGAGCAAAGTGTGAGAGGGACGCATGGCCTTTGATACTGTCGATGGGGGGAGGACTGTAAAATCATTAGGATTAAGACATGTACACACAAAATGTCGCAAGTGGCAGCAACCTAATCACACTTAATATAACTGCTAGAAATCTTTGAGACGAAGCTCTGCTGATCGCCACCCCACCGCACACTCAAACTTGTACAATCACTCTTGCAATACAAACATTTATTGTTACGTCGTCTTTGTGCAGTCTTTGGCAATGAAATAAACAATAGAGTATTAAATTGGCTTACCTCTATTTAAATGCGGAGCCTTATGAAAAGTCAAATGACGTAAAATCCAAAAACTTCCTGATTTAAGTTTAAATGCTGTCTAAGTTATAGAAAAAAATTGACGTTGCTCAGTGTTTTGAGAGAGAATGAAATCATTGGAAATGATGCAACAGTTCAAAACAGGTCTTAGTAACAATAGGGTGAAATGAATCTGCACGCAGGGGAGAGGAACTCGTGACCTTTGACACTGTCGATGAGGTGAGGGCTGGGTAGGGTGAAACGAAGCCGCAAGCAAGGGGTAAGTGAAGACTCTTAAAATTATTAGGATCGGAGATGAACGGGAAATATCGCTAGTCTCAGTAACCTTATCAAACAAAAAAAAAAGTTTGATATAACTGCTAGAAACGTTGAGACAGAAGGATCGCGAAATAAAACAATCCCTATTGTATAAAAAAAAAAGAATTCCTTTTGAAAAAAAAACAATCCTTATTAGAAAAGGATTTCACCATTTCATTGGTTTTAATTTTATTTTCACGGAACCCTAATTTGTTCTGTGATAAAAAGAAAACCTGAGATATTCCTTAAAACATTAGCTATCTGCTAGTGAAAGTTTCGTCAAAATTGGTCCAGCCGTTTCAGAGATTAGCCGGAACAAACAGACTGACAGAAAGACCGACAGACATACAAAAATTTTAAAAATTGATTTTCATATAAGTACCGTGTATACTTTTAAATGCATTTAGTAAAAAGCTGTTAATTTCAAATTACAAACAGACACTTCATTTTTATTTATATATATATATATATATATATATATATATATATATATATATATATATATATACCAGTGTCCACAATTAAACGACCCTACTTGAAAATTGTCTACAGACGAAACTATTGTTCTGAAAGTTGTAAAATGTTGTGTACGACATAAAAAAGGGATGTGGGAATTTGTTTGAGCAAATAAAATAATTAGTTCAAAATTTCACCACTAGAGGGCGCTTTTGAATGAAGGCCATCCACAGGACACGGTAACGCAATAACAGATACTCATTAAAAAACACAATCTCTAAAATGAACTGCATATTTTAATTAAACTTCTTCAATGACTAATTTTCAAAGGATTTACACGAAGGAAGACGAAAATATGCAAATTTTTCGACGACAAACATCAACTGTTATAAAAGCAATAAACTTTCATGGAAGATTAGTTTATTTTCATTGTGCTCGGTATTGCTAATCAGAATGTCATTATGTTTACCAGATTGAGCGTTGTTAGTAAAGTTATTCTATCAAAACGATAATTCCGTAATAGTTGCTCTACGGAAATTTCGGTCATTAAGGGGTTGCGAAAGGTCCATTGACTGCTAAAAATCTTCGATTGATGGTAACCAAATTTGAAGAAACAGGATCGTTGAATGTTCGTTCTGGAAGAGGAAAAAGACCTGTTTCTGCGGAAGCAATAGAGAAAGTAGCACTTCAGGTGGAAGAGGACAAATCATCTAACGTTCTGGCTAGTACAAGTGTTCGCCGTGTGGCGAAGCATTGGATCTGCCTCGTTCAACTGTCAGAAGATCATGCGAAACATCATCCGTTACTATCCATACAAACTTCAATTTGTGCAGGAATTGCTTCCACATGATTTCGAGACTGACATCAGTTCTCACTGCAGTTTCTTGCTCGTTAGGAAGTTGATCCAGAATGGCCTTGGAATATCCTCAGGACAGACGAAGCCCACTTTCATTTGACGGTTCGGTGAATACTAACAACTGCCGAATTTGGGAAACAGACAATCGGCATTCCACCTGACGAGTTCCGCTACACTCACCAAAAGTAACGGTGTGGTGTGGGTTTTCCGCATCTTTATTCTTGGCCCGTATTTTTCGAGGAATTAGGTGCTGGAGGCCCAGTAACATGTTCTATCACTGGACAGCGATATGCATCGTTATTACGGAATAAAAAATTATTCCAGATCTGCAAGCACGTCAGTGCTTTTCACGCATAATTTTTATGGAAGATTGAGCTCCTCCACACAATACACGTTGTGTTACGGACGTTCTCAAACATCACTTCAAAGAAGAACGTGCGATCAGCCGCCAATTTCGTCATCTGTGACCTCCCCGATCGCCTGACCTCAATCCATTCGATTTTTGGCTTTGGGGCCATTTAAAACAACTGGTAAGTTGTGATCAACCAAAAACTTTACCTGATCTCAAAGACAGCATTTCACGACATGTTCTTAACATTTCCCAGAACACAATGCGGTCAACGGTGGAACATGCTATCGTAAGATTTCAAATAGTAGCTGAAAACGATGGTCATCATGTTGAGCATTTATAGTTGTAACAAAATTTTTTTTACACTGTTATAAATGTATGCTAAATATGATCTCCATTAAAATGCCTTCTAGTGGTGAAATTTTGAACTAATTATTTTATTTGCTCAAACAAATTCCCAACGCCCAATGTCGTACACAACATTCTACAACTTTCTGAACAATAGTTTCGTCTGTAGACAATTTTGAAGTAGGGTCGTTTTAATTGTTGACACCTGGTATATATATATATATATATATATATATATACGTTGCATATTGATCGGATATCTATCTTCCCTTTATTTTCTGTATTTATGTAGTAAATTGAAAAAAAACTTATCTCATTCAGTTTTCTTGAAAGTAATATATTTTACTAGTATAGGAAACGTCAATTAAAAGAGCCATCGCTAGGTGACGTTGTGTCACCTCTCCGCGAGCATTATGACGTTCTTAAAGAGCAGAATTTTCCATCTAACAAGGAGAGGGCACGACTAAGGAAAGTCATTGGAATCCCAGGACTTAGTGTCGCTTTGGGGTGTTCACCCATCAATGTAAATCCGCCAAATGCCCAGTTAATTCGGAGAAATCAGCCTTCGAAGTCATCACTTAGCTTTTATACAATTAAATATTAATATTCCAGCAACGAGTTCGTAGCGATTTATAAATCGTCACATCTTATTATGTGCGATGTCTGGGTTCGATTCCACGCGAGCAACTTTTTTTTTTTTCTTCAAATCATTTAATTATTTTTATAAATAAAATAAACAGTTATGAAAGCTTTGTATTAAATATTAAAATGATATTGTCGCGTTTACTCCAGGGGTCGAACGATGATTGAAAGCCGAGGAAGCGGGATCCAAAACAATTTTTATTCTTGGCCAAAACAGTCCTCACAAATT